>UFQX01000420.1:0-41718 GCA_900497675.1 Arapaima gigas | reverse complement strand
TTTTTTTTTTTTTTTTTTTTTTTTTTTTTTTTTTTTTACAGATTTGATTTAATAGTGAAATAAATGTGCATGTGGTATGTATTTTGGTGCCTTTTGAGGCCTGGTGCAGCTTCACTTCAGACTTTGAGAGTCACAACAGCACCCCCTGTATTTGATCCCAACTAGTGCACTACAAACTCCATTATGCGCTAAGCCCCAGTGAAATCGAAAATTGTGTCTTTCTTTGTGCTTTAGGCATCAGATCTGGGTTCCCACACACTTCTATGTGATCCTGACCAGCTGTGGGAATTCCTCTTTCTCCCCCGACAACTGTGAAGGCCCCCTCCAGACCACAGCCTTCATTCTGCCCCACAGGCCCGACAACACAGAGGCCTGTGCTGTAAGTGTCCTGCCTGACGTGTGGGTGTTTCACATGTGGATAAGGACCTCTCCACACATGCAGCACATTTTTTATTAATAATTTGCAGAAAGGATAGGAATACAACCGTGGGACATTTTCCTACATGTTGTTCTTAACACTACAAAGCAGAAGTTAGCTGGCATTTTGACAAATTTCATCTGGAATTAAAATTATTTTTGTAGTTTGACGTATTTTCATGTTGTATATTTATTGTTCAGAACTGAAAATTTTCCTGCTAAACCAGCAGTGGCTTCAGTTTGTAAGTTGGTGCCACTGGACAGGTTTCCTTTTTCATATTAATTCTCACAACCTCTTATTTTTTTGTCACCTTCCAGAGTGGGACAGACTTGGACTGGGTAGAGAAGTGGGCACAGTTCCATGTGGCTCGGGTTCGAGACGTGGAACTACTGACCGGACTAAGCTTTTACCATGACCGGATATCTGTTGCTGAGACTTTACAGCTGAAGACATTTTTAAAAATTTTTTAGTTTATATGAATATACAACAAAGACATAAAAAACTACTATTGCTACCTTGTAAAGTCAGTTGTGTTACTGCAGACTTGAACTGACAGCAGCAAAGTGCAGGCTGCACTGAGAACCAAACCAAGCATTTATGCAAAACCATGATTGGCATCAAAGGTGTAAAATTGTTATGGGAAATAATTGTTTCTATTGCCATGGAAGCTTGATGTATGCTTTTGTACCCAAACTTATTTTACGAGGTGGAATTTCTCTGAAAACCTCAGACATGTTAAACCTTTTGTTGCTGTAATTTTCTAAATTATATTTCCAAGTTTTTTTTTTTTTTTTTTTTTTTTTTTTTTTTTTTTTTTTTTTTTTTTTTTTTTTTTTAAAAAATTNTTTTTTTTATTTTTTTTTTTTTTTTTTTTTTTTTTTTTTTTTTTTTTTTTTTTACTCATCTGTTTGTCATTTAGAAAATTGCAAAAAGGCAGCAAAAACCAAAAACAATTTAATTAAGTCTGGCCTGAAACAGATTTTTGGTCCTGTTAAATTTAATGTGCTATACTGTGTTGTTATGAAAGTTCCATAAACATAACTGATTTTTATTTTGTCGTTTTATAGTGTTTCAGTATAAACACGGTTTCTGTGTATCATTGTTCAAAATGTCTTTTGTGGTCTGTGAATTGGGTTTTTATTATGAACCATAGAAAATGAACTGGGATGTTATTGTATGTATAATACTACAATATTCTTGTCAGTCATATTAATAATTTTATAACTGATCCATTAGTTAGCTGTTGTGAATACTTTATTGGTCAGTGTATGGAATTGCATTCACTAACTGAGATCAAAAGCTTGGTCAGGATGTAAGTGTGATTCTTCAGGTTCCAGAGGTTTTTTTGGAATTCTTTATATAGCAATTTTTTGACATGTTTGGGTAAGAGTTTTAGTGTTCAAAAGTGAGATGACTGAAACTGTATCGTTCTCCTTGAAATATACAGGATGATGGAAAAAGAACTGAACACTTTCATAGATTTTTTCGCGAGTAATGAACATATGAACATGTAGTACTGTGAGCATTTGTAAGATTAAGAAAAAAACAGTTTACAAACTGGTTTAGACAACATGTTCATATGATACTTAGTTACTGAGTAATACATTTATAAAAGTATTAAATTATTTTTAAATTAAGCCTTGAGGTAACCAGTTTTTTTGGTAACGTGGTGCAGGGTTGGAATTGCCATCATGTGCCTGTAAGACACGAACAATGTGGCTGTGGCCCCGGAGTGGGGCAGTATAACTCCTGCAGCTATAGAACTTCCTCTCTGAAATGCTGAGTGAAGAACCTCAAAGACAATTCTGACTCAGCCTGATTTTCTCGCCATGACACACAATTTATTTGCATCTTTTTTACGCCAACCAGAAACAAATATCCTGACAAATCATGAATAACTTCAGAGTAAAAGAGTAACAACAAATTCACTTTAAAGAGCTCTGCAATGTAACTTTTTAATAAGTTATTGTTAGAGGCAAGCCAGTAATAAATTTGTTTCTCATCATTTGTGTTATACTGTAGTGGTTGAACACTATGCTTCAGAATTTATTAGTGGTTGCAGGAAAAGACAAATGGTACAAATGGTTTTTAAAGGGGAGGTTATTGCAATTATGTTTAAAGAGGAAAGAAAAGGTTTGGGTTGGGGGCAGGAACAATTTTCCACAATCTATCATGTAGCAAAACCTTCAGTTCTGCTGTGAACCATTACATAAAGAAAGTGAGACTGTGATCACAGGTTAATACAGAAGGAAGAAGCAGTTCAAAGTCACACCTCCATTTTGAGTAACAGTCACAAAACCAGCGAAGGAGGGAAAGAAAAAGTGACGCTCATTTCCTCTCAGTCTTTCAAGTCTTGTGGCCTTGTTCCTGGTTAGATGGTCAATCCTCTGTGTTCTCAGCATCAAGGTAAGTCCCTTTTCTCATTACCGTACTTAATTTAACTGATAAACATTGCTATGTCTGTAGAGTAGCATGCCATGGTAGCTGTTTAGTTACCACTCAGTTGTAGCTGTGCTGTTATGAAGGAAATGGTATGATGTTTTCATTACTGAACGCAGGTACAGTACACCTGAGAGGCCCCTTTTCATGTCTGACTTCATTCATTCAGCTGCCAGAGGTTTAATCCTTCCTACTTTTTTACCTGTTGTTTTACCTTACAGTACTGTGCAAAATTCTTAGGCATGCAACTTCAATGCCTGTTGAGAAGTACAGGTAGATTCTTATCTACCATCAGGGAGGTTTCTGATTGGTCCCAAATTCATTCTGCAGCCTGAGAATGACCTCAAACACCCAATCTCAGTCACACAGAACTATCTTCAGCAAAAAGAAGGAATCCTGCAACAGATGGTATGGTCCCCACAGAACTCTAATCTCAACATGATCAAGTCAGTCTGGGAGAACATTCAGAGACAGTCAAAGTCTGCAGAAGAACTGTGGCCAGTTCCTCAAATGTTTGGAAGAACCTACCAACCTCTACCTTAAACTGCATGCAAGATTGCGTAAAAGAATTGATGCTGTTTTAAAGGCAAAGGGTGGTCAAACCAAAATTGAGGTTTTTTTTTTTGTCTACTGCACTTTTCAGAAGGTTTATTGATTAATAAGTATTCATGGAATTATTTTTGGAACCATTCTCGCTTTATAGCATTTTTCCTACAGGTGCCTAAGACTTTTGCACAGTACTGTACTTCTATGTTTTTGGTCCTGCAGCAGTTTCACATCTTCTGTACCAAACATTTATATTTGTGTTGTTATGTATTATTTCCTGGTCAGGAGTGAATTACTGCCTGCCCAGGTCCTGGATCTATCAACTGCCTATTGTTGAATTACAGCTGAAAAAGGAAGTGTCATTTTGTTTTGTAACACAAATCACTGATTCCCAGAAGTCAGCCTTTTGGAAATGTAGTTAGACAGCAGTGGAATATGCATTTACAGTTGAACCAGATTCAATTTTTCATGGCAGACAGTACTCTTCATTATGCCATCATATTTCCGTAAATATTTCCAAATACATAAAGCATCTTGTAACTTTCCTGAAACAGTAGAATGTTGCTGTTACACATAAATTTATTTATTCTTAATGGCAGAATAGTAATTTAATAATAAAATATATTTATTTTATTACTCTTGCATATTTTCTGTTAGTCACACTAATGGTAATTATCTGTGTGCTTTCTATTGTGTTTCTTTTTTGGGTTCGCATCAGGCCTGTGAGGGTAAGTTTACAAATGATGTGTTGCAGTTCTACTTTGAGAATGCATGAAAATATAAGTCACTCCCCTTCAGGAAGCATCTTTGTGGTTGGAAATTGCATCGAAACACCTCCAAGTGCCAGTAATGCCTTCATTTTGTTCAGCCACAAAACCGCCGTCCTGCAGAACTTCTGCTCACTTGTCACGTACATGAATGACGTGTTGCAAACAGCATCTCAAAGCACAATGAACAGAAAGGGAAACACCCCTGAGATTCCCAGCAACACACATAAAACAAGATTTCTTACATAGTAAATCTGAGGGAGACTGAAACAAGTTGATGTGTCTATATTGAAAAGTGCTGCAAATAAATTGCAATCTTGCATGCAGTTTAAGGTAGAGGTTGGTAGGTTCTTCCAAACATTTGAGGAACTGGCCACAGTTCTTCTGCAGACTTTGACTGTCTCTGAATGTTCTCCCAGACTGACTTGATCATGTTGAGATTAGGGTTCTGTGGGGACCATACCATCTGTTGCAGGATTCCTTCTTTTTGCTGAAGATAGTTCTGTGTGACTGAGATTGGGTGTTTGAGGTCATTCTCGGGCTGCAGAATGAATTTGGGACCAATCAGAAACCTCCCTGATGGTAGATAAGAATCTACCTGTACTTCTCAACAGACATTGAAGTTGCATGCCTAGGAATTTTGCACAGTACTGTATGTTTCACTGAAACACAAAATGACTTGCCTAAAATTAAACTGTCATCTCTATAGTAAATGAAGCTTCAGTCTTTTCATTTTATATTGTATATATTGTAATTAGATAAAACCATGAGGTCAAAGTAAGAAAATAATAATTTGCAGGAAATTGTAGACAGATTTCTACAGAGGACATTAACAATCACATTTGCTTTGACTCTAACTGTCCACTTGTGGCTGAAATGTGGAAAACTCAGACAAGAGGAAATGCTGTTACTGGATAATGCAGGGCAACATGCTGGTGACTTTTTCCACTCATAGTTTTATGTGTCACAATTCTTTTGGGCAAAAGGAGTCATCTGTTTGTAGAGATATGTGCCCATATGGAACAGCGGTTACACAGTGGAGTGTGTGGGTTGTGAATAAACTGATGTGATTTATAATTCCGAGTGGAGCAAAGATATTTTTCCCTCCTTAAGACGAAGCATCCTGATGCAGGAGCCCCCAACAGAGCTGGCTATTGTTTTGGTGAGAGCCATCGTGAAGGAGATGATCAGATCTAAATTCCTAGCTCTTGCTGTGTGGGAATACAGATCATTCAGCCATCTGACCTCCAGCTTCTTCCTCAGCAGATATATACCCTGACTGAGGCAAAGCATCCCACTGCTTCCAACAGACTGCCCCCCTCCAAGCTTGTGCTCAGGGAAGTGATGCTCACTCTGTGACGAGCTGTATTGACGTGGCTCACTGAGAACATCGTGACTTCTATGTGACGTCACAAGCTTCGTGACCAGAAGTTTCTGCGTGAAGGTAGCAAAGATGACCTTCATCCTGTATGGAGCCCGTGGTCCTTCAAAGGTTTCCAGAAGGTGAAAAGGACAGAGTGGGGAAAATCGCTGCACTGAGCTCATGGATCTGAACCACCTCAAAGCTCTCGAGAGAGAGAAGGTTCTAGAGGTTCTTCAAAGGGATAAAGTTCTGCGCTCTGTGGAAGAGGAACGAATAAGGTATGAATAAGAATGTTCAGCTTTTTATTGTGACTCAAAATCATTTTTGCATTTTTAATGATCTCTGCTTCACTCATCTCACTTTCAACAAAATGTGTTTATATCTGGATTCTTAGTTCTAAAATAACCTTTCCTATCTTCACTCCCTCACTGACCAGCTACCAATGACTTGCCTTAGAGTCACCATCTCAGAAGTATAGGATGCTTTCTGTTATAAATGTTTGCTAAATATAAATATGTTTATGAGTATTATTTTTCATGCATATTTTTACTGCAGTGCAGATATTAAATATCCATATTATTCTATATGCTGATGGATGCACAGTTATGATGTAACTGTGATATGGACAGCAGACACAGTAAATATTTTGCACAAGGGAGCAGCACTGTCTTTTGCAGTGTCTGCTCATCTGAAACGGAGCATGAATGACATGAATTATTCACCTTATATTTGTAAAGCTCTCTTGTGTTTTCTTCTCCCTTCCCATCTCAGGAAGATGAAGCTGGAGCTGCAAGAAATCCGTCGGAAAGGCGCAAAGAGTTTCTCCCGACAGTACAGCCAGAGAACATGTGCCCGGTGCCAAAGACCACTTGGAAAGTTCTGGAACTGCGGTGCCATCTGCCGCAGCTGTAGCCATTGCATCTGCAACAAGTGTCGCATCAGCATCACGACTCAAGAGTGGAAGTGCACTGTCTGCCACGCGTACAGGCAAGCACTTCTTCCTGTGAGATGGCAAATGATACATCGATCGGTCAAAACACTGAATTGGCCCCAGCTCCTCGACTGTTTAATTCACCATCATGACAAAAAAGAAGTATTAACCTTCAGAAAAAAAGTCAAAGAAACTGAGAGGAAAAAAATCTCTTTTTTTGGCATGCTGCTGTAGTCAATTGGAAAGAATTATAAGCTGAAGTGCACACATTAACAACATGTAAAAAAACTGCTTTAATGTTTTTCAGTTAATGGTTTTGTTTTAAATAATGTTGTGTACCTGGGTAAATATAAACATACAAGAACCACAGAGCTTCACTGACTTGGTTGCAGTCAAGATAATGTTGTGTTGTGGAAGTTGGCATCATAGTTTGACAGCACAAAAAAAATGTTTACAGAGCTCCGTTGGTGGCCTGCATTCTGTACACACTTCATTTAACCTTGAATTAAACTGAGGAAGATAGATTACAGAACTGCAGCTAAATCTCGTCAAACAACTATAGCATTTGTTTTCCACAGAGAGGTGAAGATCAAGTCTGGAGAATGGTTCCTGGAGGAGAGAGCAAAGAAATTCCCAGCAGAAGGAGGTGGGGTTTTCTTGGTTTTGGTTTGGTTGCTAACTGCCGTTTCATTGAAAGTCTTGAATATCATAAAATTCCTCAGCTAAAATGTCTTTTTCCTCCATTGTGAAAAATTCTTTTTAGTGAGTTTAGGATGGCTGGGCAGCCAGCATTGGCTGGATTTGCGTCCTCAAACCCCGCAAACTCTATTATTTATGTTTTTAAATGCCACCTAAAGTTTTAATTTGTCTCAGAATTATTATATTATTATAATATTATTAGCCGATATCTGTCCACACCAGTAGTTGCACTCACACATTTAAAAATGTCCCCTTATGTTCTGTGTGTATATTTTGTTACAAAATAGTTCCCAAACTATTATCATACTAAAAACAAAGCTGGTGTTGAGGTCACAGGTCATAATTGAACTCTTTTCATCTGTCTGGTTTTTCAGCCATTTCAACAAAATAATTTAGAACAACTGCTTGTATCCAAAATATGGAAATGTATCTGGCACTGCTGTCATCCATCAGCATTGGTGTGTAGTGGTCAGGCAGTGCAGTGCTGGCCTGGCTGGTGTTTCTCAATGACCGTGACTGTAAAATGAGACCTAAAAGTATATGACTGACCATGAGATTCTCACATTTTCTGCAGGTGGTGCCAACATACTACAGCTTAACTGAGAGAAAACCTGGTTTACAATATGACTAGAATATGAGATGCTGAGAATAGGATATGAAATAAGAATGTGGAAATAATGTTGAAAACCCATTTTTCAAACCCCTGGTATAGGAACATAGTTCATTCTTGAAAATTCATCTCAAAGGCAAAGGTCTGAATAACAATTATTCTTATGGTAGAAACTTGAATCTTTTCTGGAACCAGTTCAGTCAAACTTCCAAATGGTTTGAAATGTGTCCACTATTATATAATAGCAGATTCAGTTCAAAACATATTAGCCATTCTTGATGTTGACACTAAAAATGCATCAATGAATAATGATAAACATTAACTAAGATAAATATTCTGACTGGCAGCAAAAGAACTTCAGTTTTTAGAATGATTGTATTATTATAGAAGAGAATAAATTGCAGGGGGTAAAGTTGTCACACACCAGTAGATATGTGTAATTGTGTAAGGTTTTGGAAACTGAATTGCCTAAATAATGTAACACTTTCTTGTTTCCTGAGCCTCATCTCCAAGATCCATGTTAGCAATATTTAATAGTATGAGGGGCTGTGAGTGAAAAGCAACTGCATGTCCCAAGCTGACTTTAAGGTTTATTGGTGCTACAGTTGGTAGGAATATTTACTTCATTATTATACTTTTTAATCTCAAGAGAAAAATGAGACCACTGGGGAAAAACTGTTGAAGTCATACCAAAGCTTGAGGTAAGTATGTTATTAGCAGGTATTTATTTTTTTTCCTAAAAATACTTTGTTGTTTTGCATTAATACATTAGCATGACTCAAGTGTATTGAAATTATTTTCTTTGTATGTTTATATAGTATCAAATAGCCCAAATATGTGATGTTGATGAATAGTTTTTCTGTTTTTTACAGTATTGTGTATAGAACATTTTTGAAGTATTTGATGGGGTCGCAAAATATGAAAAATTATATTGACACTGACACTGAAAATAAGGATTTATAATAGTATTAAATAAGCAAGGCTTTTTGTAAATGTACTGTTACATGGATTCCTTCTTTTTGTGAGTTTCAAGTGCATTATAAAGGTTTGTGCAGAACTGTTGTACAACATGCTGGAAAATATCAGTTTCAATGTCTTTTGCCTTTTCTCAGTACCATCTACATTGTACCTCCAACACCTCCTCCGTTTTTTGAAAGCCAGTCCTTTGGCAACCCAATGGTAAGGCAGGGTTAATGTAGTAACTGCGCCTTGTCTGTATCTACTGCAGCTCCATTGCAAACTGTTCCAAACACATCCTGCTGCTTAACTTACCGTAACTTAATTAGAAAAATGTTTAAATATTAAAATGCAAATGCAAATGCAAACTGCAGAAAAATAACTTTGAAATGCTTAATGACCAAATAACAATGTATCTTTGTAAATTTTAGGGACTTGAAAATTCCAGACCTTTCACAAAATCTGTTGAAAACATATTCACATCTCTCACTACCCATATAAAGAGTAAGTACTTCTCCAACAGTAATATTTCATGTAAAACAATAAAATGAGTATAAGCATGTATGAGCAATAATATAGTAAGTCCAGAGGATGTAGAAAAGCAGATGACCTATCATATTTTGCCTTTGTTAGATTTATTTAGACAAACTGCACTGATGACTGTTAAGCTTTTCAACACATGCTATAATATGGAATGCGTCTACTAGGCACAAATCCTGGTAAAGCTGTGGAAATGTCTAGAAAATGTTTGTTCGTTTGTTTTTTATTGTATCTTTAAGACAATCATCAACCTGTGATGCCAACAGATTCAAGAATGTCTTTTATTGCAGAAATATCAAAGTCTCAGAATGACATGTCCATGGATGCAACGTTGCTGACTGCTGACTACTGCAAGATGCCGGTTAAGGATCGGAGGAGCATGTCCGATACTGCCATCAGCAGGACCCCCAACGTATGACAAACAGAACTATACAGTACAATGTAACCCATTACAGTACTGGACCGGAAGAGAACGCTATTGTGTCATTTCACTTTAGCTTATATGTTGCCATGACATTTCAATGATACATAACATCTGTCTAGGCAAATAAAACTGTGAGGACTTTCCAGTCAGTGATAAAGGAGCTACTTTGCAACAGTGTCTGTGCTTTAGAACAAAAAAACAAAAAGTGAGTCCAGCGAAGCAGCAGAGGTTAGGACTAGAAAAGTAAATCAGACAAAATCCTGGCTATATGTGGAGCATTGATATGTAAGAAACATTTCAGCAATGTGCTGCTGTTTTTGCACAGCTGTCCAAGGCTCCCAGCCTCCCAAACCTTTTTAAGAAGAAGAAGGATGATGATAATGAGGAGGAGACACAAAATGGTATGAGAGCCAGCGATGAGGACACCTCCTCAAGCACATGGCACTCGGGGGAAAAGACGGTGAGGAATACACTGTAGTCCAAAAAACGTGGCCAAATAATTGTTTACTATGAATTTTTTCAGAAATTCATGACCTTCTGCTTAAGTTTTGTGTACTTCCTGCAGATGAGCCTAAACAGTCTCTACACAGAGTATGGCTTCTTCACCAACGCTGCCGTGTCTGGTGAAATCAAGTTTGCAGTGAACTACAACTTCCAAAGCTCCTCTCTGGAGATCACAGTTAGTCAATGTAGAAATCTGAAACACGGGGAGCCAAAAAGGAACAAGTGCCACCCGTAAGCAATGGTTATATACCTTATAGCAACTGCACCTACAGAGAATCTGCATACTGTATAGTGTAATGGTGTCCATTCATACAGTAGCTTTGAAATATCCTGCACCTTTCCATCACTGCCAGATATGTCAAGATTTATCTGCTGCCAGAAAAGTCTCCAAGCCGAAAACTGAAAACAAGCATCAAGAAGAATACAGTGAATCCAGTTTTTAATGAGACCTTTTCGGTAAAGAGCAGAAAGTACTGGTTTGCGCCCTTTGTGGCTCTGCATACCTTTAAGGGTAATTCTCTCTAACGCAATGTTTCTCCTGTTGGATGTAAACAGTACCAGATTGAGCACCCACAGCTGAACAGTAGAACACTCCAAGTTTCAGTCTGGCATTGTGGAACTTTGCAGAAGAAGGTGTTCTTGGGAGAAGTCCTCATTCCCCTGCAAGGCTGGAAATTTGGGGACAGCACCACCCAGTGTTCAACCTGGTATCAGCTATGCCCTAAGGTAGCATTGGTGCAATGTCAAGTGCAGATGTCTTATATTCAGAAATTACATGGTTTTTATATACATACACTGCATGCATGGTATACATAGACGTAGCTGAAAGTATTGGTACCCTTCCACTTTTTTCCAAAAAACTCACAGTGGGCCTATATAGCATCTGCCAGATTTGTATAACTCAGGTTATATAAAATCCCATTAAAATTAAAAACTAAATAATACTACTATACAGCTTAAAAGACTGGTTTTCCCCTTGCAGTCAACATGTTCTGAAGGGACCACTGTGGAACAGCAGGAGGGTGAGATGCTAGTGAAGGTCAACTTTACGTTCCCATCACAGCAATGCAGGTTTCAGCTTCAAAGAGAAGGTACGTGTTTGTATGTGCAGATGGCAAAATGCCTACCATGTTTTAGTCATCAAATATCCATCAGATCTTGTCCTGGTTTTAGCTACAACTGTGCAAATTATATAGTTGTGACCAAAATTATTGGTATCCTTGCATTTTATTCAAATTATAAACCATTCTTCCTGACAAGTGTTGAGGTTATAAGATATTTTGTCATTTATAAATACATTTCTTTGGTTTGCAGTGGAACAAAACAACAAACCTATGCAAAGAACTGAAAAAATAGTTGTATTGTAGTGTTCAAGCAGACTACTCTACTTTAATTTGTACCACACCTGTCTTCAATCTTATAATCACTTATTCAGCCAGTTTAGATGGAGAAAAGTCCTCACTCTGCTATTCTGTAACAGTGTATGTATCACACTAAATATGGAAAAGAGAAGGAAAAACAAAGAGTTGTGTGAGGAGGTTAGAAAGAAGGTAACAGCCAAGCACGGTTAACATGAAGGCTACAAGACCATCTCAAAAAAGCTTGATGTTCCTGTGAGAAGTGGCCTGTTACAAGTCATCCTCTGAATGCCACAGAACATCTGTAGAAAGAGCTGAAACTAACAGCTGGGAGAAACACCCATGAAACCTGAGAGAACTGGAGCAGTTTGCCAGACTACCAGTAGTGATGTGTAGAATCTCATTCAATGCAGATCACTGCAGTTATTGTCTTCAAAGGCTGTGCTACAAAGTATTATGCCACCTTCATTTACTTTATTTTTGAAAAGAAGTGATATTCAAAGGCAAAGAGGAAGGATACCAATATTTTTGGCCCTCTCTGTATGTATAGTGTATGTATACAGAATTAAATGAAGCACTTGAATATATTTTCTCCACAGAAATCCAAATGGGGTTGAGAGATTTTGGTCATCTAGCTGTTGTTGTCACTGGGCTCAAAAATCTTTCCCTAAAGTCTCGGACTCTGAAATCCTATGTGAAAGGGTAAGATAAAGCCAAAAATTGCTTCTTTTAACTGAGCAGATTTCATGTATAACATTCTATAAAATTTCCATTTTAATTAATGTTTCATAAAGCAATGAGAACTTTTTTCTTTCAACAAATACACAAGAATTACTAACGCATAAATAAGTACATTTATTCAGTCTGAATAGCTGCCTTAGAATATAAACATTGCAAATCATTGTGGCCTAATAGTGTTTTAATGATGTCTTAGCCACTTCTTTATGGCCCGTTTTAGTTTTATAAGGTTTGTAAGGTTGCTGTTGCTCACTCAACGTTTGGCAAAAATGTCTTTACAAACTGTAGTATTTATGGTGTCTGGTGTCAGGTGCCTTATGCTGCCTGGGGATACAGATCTCACACAGAAGAGCTCAGGCCAAAAAACAAAGTCCAGCTCCCAGTGGAGTCACCAGCTGGTGTTCCGTGACGTGTCAAAGGCTAAACTGCAGGAGTCCACACTGGAGCTGGATGTGTGGGAACACGCCTCCTTCGGCCTTGCAGACCGCCCCCTGTGGAGAGCCACACTGCCTGCAGGTAAGGCGTGAGCTACGTTACTGCCTTGCTGATTTTAGAAGCGCTTAAATCTGTGTGTAACACATGAAACTCATATTAGTGGCAGTCAATTGAAAGGGAAAACACCATTACTGTTACCCAGGAAATGACAACAGCTGATGCAAATAAATATGAATGAAGGTAATATTAGTCTTTAGTGTTTAAGAATGTAACCGAATACAAAAGGCATTTTTTCCTATAGAATTTGGAAAACGGCACTGTCAATTAGTATGCACAGTTTGCTCAAATTTTCAGTACACAAACTGTACATAACTTTTAAATGAATTTGTAAGGATAGTAAAGTGAATGGAAATAATCAAAGCATAATCAATTGTCTAAATTGGTTTTAAATAAGCAAGTGGTTTCCTGCATGGTGTCCTTCCATGAACGCCATTCTTGTTTGATGTTTCCAAACCCCCTTAGTGAACATATGAACAGAGATTTCAACAAGTTTTAGAGATTTCTGGACATCTTTTACCCTTGGATTCTTTTTGACCTCCTTCAGCGTTGTGCTTTTTGGAGGACACACTATGGAATAGCAACATCACTGAATTTTCCCCATTTGTAGACAGTTTCTCTTACTGTGGACTGAACACTCAGGTCTTCTAGAAATGCGTCTGCACCATTTTTTCAGCTTTATGTCTACAGTTCTTCTTCTAAAGTCCTTTGAAAGTTGTTATTAAGAGTTGCTGCATATAAACAGATCTTTCTTAAGCAGACTGTTAGTAACCTGAGTTTTGTGTCTGTTTTATAGGACAGGGTACGTCCACATTCCCATTACATTCACACGAAGGGTCATTTCACATTAAGCAGCTTGTGTTTGTCTATTATGGTGATCAGACCACATTTTATGAGTAATGCAGAAATCCGGGTACATGCAGAGGGTTCACAAACTTATTCTTGCAGCTGCTTTTGGTATTTTTTGAAATTCAATCTTGATATTAACTTCTGAATACTGTGAAAACATTCTTCCAATTTTAAGTAATGCAGTGTAGCTTCTTCCACTTGAGTCCTTTAATGGTTTAAAGCACAACACTGCATCACCAGCCGTCTAGATATATCTGTTCTCAGATAGGTTCACAAAATGTGACTAATCCTGTATGGATTTACCTTGCTGGATTTGGAATATCTGCGCTAAATGGCCTTTCTTTTATTTATTTGAATAGTACTACTTTGTCTGGATTGCCTTATTATGAGAGTGAGTAGTGTAGCACTTAGGAATAACAACTTGTTACAGTTGACAGGTTGAGCTTCCCCACAGCCAGGTTGTGAACGTACGGGTGTGGGGAAAATATCAAGGAGTCTTGATTCAGTATGTAACATGGAAACCCAAAATATATAACACTGCAGCTATCAGACTCCTTTCTGCAGCATTTCATCAACTCTGAGCAGCTGCCCTCGGAATAGAGCAAAACACGTTCACCACATTGAAAAATGTGTTTGCTAACATGGGGAAAAAACACTGTGGTAGAAATGTTCCCAAATTCATATCTAATACAAATACCAATGTCAAAGTTATAATCAGTACTTTTAATGATCTCATTATGGGTTGTGTTCAGTGGGAAATTGGTCTTTTCTATTTCCTAGTAAAGTGTTTTTTGATCAGATTAATTTTGATGAGATTATTGCAGGGTTTCCTCTCAAGAGGAATTCAAAGAAAAGTGCTTCACAGAAACAGTGTAGCTATTGCTGTTGCACATACTGCAGCAATGCTGTATGTCATCTTACAATTCCACATCCCTACTCAGGCATATTAACAGCTTGTGGCTCTGTTTCTTTATACGAGTCATACAATTGCCTTCCTTCCTCAGGTCCAGCCTGGAAATCTATTGTACAGACGCCAAACGTGTGGCATAACTTCAGCCTGCCAGTTCAAACAAACATCTCCACAAAGAGAGTGTGATGGCAACATCAAAAACAGAAGCATTGCAGAACAGATCTTGCTGCGTTTTTCACTGACCTCCTAAAGCTCACGTAACACATTTGCACATTAACATGTCCTTTACGCTTTGACATTTAAAAATGGTTACATGAAATGCACCTCTTTTAACAAATGTCATCAGCACAAAATAGATTAATAGAATATTCATCCAAAACTTATTTGAATTGTGAATACTGTAAAAGACACTCTCTAATATTTAAATAAAGCTCTCAATATTGACTTTTGTCATTTTTTATCACACCAAACATAAAGACAGACTATGGAATGACAGTTGCATTTATTTATTGCTGATATGTAGAACACTTAATGGGAAAAAATGTTGATATGGTCCTGAAATCCAAAGAGAAAGCAGTAGTGGCCAGTTGTTCCAATGCCAGTGGATATACAGCAACAAACAAACACATGTTCTGACAAACCAAATCTGAGCAGTTTGTAAATAGGATGGCAGCATCCCAAATCCTACAGGGCTAAAAAGAGGCATCCAAGTGGGCCCTTTAGTGCTTTAAACCACAACACTTGACATGTCTCAGTCACTGTGCTGTGATTGCTAATACACACATTAAACAGAACAAAAGTATGCATTAACCTTAAATCATGGAAAGTTAAAACTCAGAAATGCTGATACCATAAACCGCATAATAAAATCAATAGTACCTAGGAAATTCCAAACCTGATTTATTTGATGACATGCAGCTAAAACATAAAAATAAACTGTAATAATTTACAAATAAATTTCTTTAATCAAGTAAACTATACTGAACACAACGCTACCATTATTTTAGTTCATATAGGAGCTTTGTCGTACAAATTAAATTGGTCATTATAATGTAATAGCAAAAATATACACAGAACAATGAAATACCCTTTTTTCTTGGAATGACCCATATATAAATATTCACCTCTTTCTGATTTCTGCATATAGCAACATTAAACAAATGGAAGTGTTCAAATATCACGCAAAATAAAATAAGAACGTACACTTTCCTGCAAATAGAGAAGTTTCACACTGCATATCCTTTCTGAGTGGTCCCAGCAAATCAAAAAAGTAATTTTGCATAATCTTAAAAAAGTAACTACAAGCTATGTCTTCACTGACTGGTTGGTGCCACTGCAAAACATCTCCAATCATGCCCTTTATTGTGATAGTTAAAAAACAGTATATATTTTTAATACAATCAGAAGAAACAGTGCTGAGAGACACTGATATGCTTGGAAAAGGAAGGAAACACTTTTTGGCACCAGAATGTTGCTCAGGTCATCCACATGAAGCCCTCACAGTGCTTCATTCAAGCCTGACCTCACTGAAATGGAGTAGTTGCTGTGTCTACAGGCTGCTGGGAGGCTATATGCAGCGACCACTCAGAAAGGGTGAGAAGGAAGAGCCCCAGGGTTAACCTTTACAAGGCTTCAAACTCGTCGATTCTCTGTTTGGTGTTGCCTTGCCGGATTTGTCGCAGGGTCTTGTACTTGTCACGACCAGCACGCACATTCTCTGTGTGCAGCAGGTCGTTCTGAGTCTTCTTGCTTTCGTCTCGGGCCTGGGCCAACTCAGAGCTCAGGGCCTGAAGGAGAAAAAAATTTTGCAGAGACTTTAGGTGTGAAGAAAAAAGCAATGCCCATGTTGAAATGTGAATGAAAGGAGACGCGCTCTGAGCATAGACAATTTGCTGTGTTCCACATGCGATGTTTCAACACAGGAGGTCTCACCAGCAGTTGCTTTTGCACACGCTCATTCTTTGCCGCCTCTGTGATGCGGCTCTCCTCCTTGCGGTGGTCATTAATGCCCTCATTCTGGAAGTCTGCACTGTAGCTACTGTTGGTTTCCTCCCCATCGTCCTGCTCATTGTCATCCATGGGGTCATAGACAGGAGGTGGCGGGGGTGGGGGTGGTGCTGACATCACCATGTGCAGCTCTTCCCTGGTCTTTATCAGATCGTTCTGAGCCTCCTGGGCCTGAGATAGAAGTTGCCATAATGAGAAAATGGCTCCTAAGAGGGCCTCACATGTCCCCCATTTTATGATGTCCTACAACACATTATCAGAATTCAGATCACAAAACCATGAAAACACTTCAAGCTATACAAAGTAGGTAACTCGAGGGAACGTTTTTTTCTGTTTTAAGATAAGGTAATAGATTTCGGAGAAATGCATGATTCATAGCTGCTAAACTCAAAGCAAAGATCAAATATTTCTCAACTAATTCTAAACTGCTATAAAATCTTGACATACAACAACACTCTCTCATCGGAAACACTTAATTCAAAGTTAGAGACTCATGAAGGTAAAAATGAGAGTATCCACAGTACACATGCAAACCACCAAATATTTAAATCCAAGTTATAAAACCTAGCAATACTTACATTTTAGGACATTAGCATAGCAATGTAGGTATCTTTATTACCAAAGACACCCTCTCCCACATTTTTTTGAAAGTCTACTTGTTTACTTTCTGTTCATTTGACATTTGATAGCTACTGCTCTGCTCAGTGTAAAGGTTGCCACCTTATGCATGTCATACATTTCCAGACCACTATTTCCAAACATGAACTCCTGTAACTCAAAGATATAATTAGCAATAATTTTAATGTTTAAAATGTTATGCATTCCTAAGCCCCCAGTCTGATACATATTTATGATAAACCATCACCATACCTTATTAAAAAAGACACCATTCCTTCAACAGTTAACATTAGTTTTCATAACAGAAAACTTTATCGGACATTTTCCCTTCATTAACTTCTCTATAATGCTGTATATGTATATATACTATAATGTCTGTTCAGCTCCTATTGCAGCCATTATATACTGTATACTTAACATAGACTTGCAAATAAAAGGTACATAACTAATTGAATCTTTAATGCAAAAAACAAAATAACAAAGGCAAAATAAATCTATGACAACAATGCATCATTAAACAAGCTGACATGATATCTCACAGCACCTGGGCCGTGCAATTCAATATGGGTTCAATCCCCATTCCTTTCTGGGAGGAGTCTGCATGTTCACCCTGTGTTCACAAGCGTTTCCTCCCAAAGACATGCTTCTCGTGAACTGGTGACATTGAATTGCCTGTACTCAGTACTAAACGTGCTTCTAGAATTTCTTTAGCATGGATTCAAGAAATTCTCCTCTAATGGTATGACCATATAGTGTCTTAATATCTCAAACCAAATTTTATCATCTTTATCTGACTTTCCTTTTCTTGACAAAGAAAAAAAGACTCTAACCTGTTATTCAATTATTGCCATAATTTTACTTCTGCATTCACACACACACACACACACACACACACACACACACACACACACACACACACACACACACACACACACACACACACACAGAGAACCCTGTCTGGTGTTTGGTCATATTACAGACCATTTTTGAGACATAAAAGCAGCAAACCTACCCTGAACTGCCATGTGTTGGCCTCCTCTTCTTTGCGCCTCTTGGCCTCCTCCAAGCGGGCAATCCTGGAAGTGTGTACTGCCAGCTCTGCAGCCTGAAGGGTGTGAAAAAGAAACCAGAACCACATTCAAGCCTGTAGTCAGCACACCTCACCAACCTTACTTTAACACAGTAGAGTATGTACTGCATAAAGTTAAAATTTGTATTATGAACATTCAAAAATATTTCATCCATGGCTCCTGCATGGCCACAGATATGAATGATTGTGTATGTGACCCAAAGCCTGCTGAGAGCAAGACATTAGAGACAGTGCCTTCTCACCAGCTGCTCCTGGCTCTTCATCTGGTCCTGGGCCTGCCGGGCCAGGTCCTCCTTGGCCAGTAGGGCGGCCTGCCGCTCTGACTCCAGACGAACTGCCTCCTCCTCGGCTCTCCGACGTTCGAGCTCCAACTGTGTTGCACGTTGCATCTGCTCCTGCAGTTCTAAGGGCACACAAGGAAACACACAGGCACATACATGCTTATCAGAATCTCAGTATACTGCCATACCATCTTGCAATAAACTAGTGAAAAGTCCCTAGGTGACAACTATTCACCATTGGAACAGGCAATCAATAATAAGGAAATCATAAGGACTCTTTTCTAACTATAGTACACATTCTATCACATTTAGATTTTAATGCCCATGCCAAATGAAACATAGCTAACTTATTTATGTTCTGGATGTTTATATTAAAACCTTTGTGAATATTTAGAGCACCACACTCATGAAGAGAAAGAAAGCAGGAAAGAAATGAAGAACTTTGATTTTCAAAAAAAACAAGCAGCTGATAAACACAAAGGTCAACCAGGAAGCCTGGATATAAATTAAGTTCTTATCAATTTCTTGTCCAATCTTTTAGAGCGATACTGCCTGGTTATTGCTACACATCAACTGTGCCACAAGCAGACTGAGCAGATCAAATAATTACACACTGCATAGAAATTTGATTGAAACATATTAAATGGCTTACATTATTAAACTTTATGCTGGAAATAAAGTAACTACACAACTGTTCCTTCTAAATTGGTCTGTTTTCACATAAAACTTGTTAAAACAGAAGACTAATGAGAAAGTACCAGTTTGTTCAAAACAATATGCCACCATAAAGTGCTGTATGAACCCAACTCACACTTATTTATTTAGACTCACTATGTCTATGCACTTAAAATGTCAACATATCATTTTATTCTATGCAGCTGTTGTATCCGACACCGTTTATGCATAAGTTTTGTCTAAGTAAATAAATGTAAATACAGACGCACCAACTGGCTGTGGGCATTAATGGCTGTCATACTCTGTACCTTTCTCTGCTTTCTTGGTCTTCTCCTTGAACTGGTACAGCCTCATCATGAGCTCCTCCTTCTCACGTTCCATCTGCTCCTTCTCCCTCTCAATAGCCTCCCTTTTCTTCTTCTCATTCTCCAGCTGGGCTCTGCAGATAAGACCCACAGGACAATCACGTATGGTAATAAACTTGTAAAAACAGTGTACAGACACATATACATACTAAACTGACAAAGAGCACAAGGTGGAAGGGTCCCAGTGTACATAGTTCAGTGAAAGGCCTGTGATACTGCAGAACAGCAGGTATCTACAGTACTCCTGGCAGATTTACAACACTCCTTAAAAGGGTATATTTCTTCCATGCTAAAGGCAATGTTTTCGTGTTAAAACAATAGAAAACAGCACACATCCATTTTCATTCAAACAATTGCTGGAAAAATTTCAAACTGTTGTTCAACACATAAGATGAATGATTGACATGCAATTCTAACTCATAGATTTTCTACACACAGAGGTAATTTCAAGTCATCTAGAATTCATAATTATGCTCAAGCTACCGTATTTCCGTTCTCTTGAAACTTTAACCCAGGCCCAGAAAATTATTATAGCATGAGACAAATAAATCTCAGCTATCACAGTAAAAGGAACTCAAAGCTCAAATGACTCAAGGTGTATGTATAACTCATGTATTAACTCACAACCAGAAATGACTAAAAACAACAGTTTGTTAAAGCTTGGACCAGTCAAACTGAAACATCTGAGCATGAAGTTATGAAAGAATCAGCAACTTCACACCGAGGAATGAGCATCACATGCTGGCTGCTGCTCCCACTGCACCCCTCTCACCTCTCCATCTGTTTCTGGTGCTTCTCATCACGGGCCTGTGCCTTCATCTGCTGTACTTCAATGGTATCAGGCTTGCGGCGGCGCATGTAGAGCTCGTGGTTGCCCATGCACAGCTGCAGGATGCGCTTGTTGATGCGCAGTCGGGGGGCATAGAACACAAAGTCCTGCATAGGATGGTGGCAGAGAACAAGTTAGAGTGCCTTCCATGAGCCCTGCTGTGAATAACAATGGATCTCTTCTTCATATCCATTTTTTTGTTTTTTTTCCTCTGTGTTAAAACTGCATCTTCTAAACAATTAACAAGGAGCTTTGATCACAAGCCACTGAATGTTAACAAAATTATGAACCTAGAAAGTCATCACTTTTCTTTGTACCCATTAGGAGGTGCTGTTCGTCTACCACTGCTGTGTGAGAATTTTTTTCACAATGCCTATGTGTTGGTTTTAATATGATTATCAGTGTAATAAACAGATGAGGCATTATGGATTAACATTCACATTCATACAGCAATAGCTTTTTTCTTCAGTAATTTCAAAATAACTCCTTCATCGGTGCTGATATCATTTTACTCTTCCTTATTGTCTACCTTATGGCCACCCCATTATGTAGTGCTCTATTTAACCAGCTCATCATATCAGGTCGTACACATTGTGGCTGGGATCTATGCAGGCATGCACAAAGCATACAATTCCTTTTGACCACAACACCCTGGATATAAGGAGCACCATGTGCTGATGGATGTTTTGCTATTGCTGGAAGTGGAGCCAAGCCCTTTGGTCTGTTGACACTGATAAAGAGGCAGGCTGCCATAGTGAGATCATGGATGAGGGAGCATGCAAGGGGGGACCCTCATGTGCTTTCAAAGACACGATGTACTGACTGTTTCACAACGGCTCATTTCGTAGCACTTACAGCAAGAAGAGGAACATCTAAAACATCCTGCCTGTAAGCCATTTAGTTAAGGATGCTGTATTTCTGCCTGTGCAGAATAAATGAAATCAACAACCAAGACTGCATTTGTCTTTACCTGAATGTTAAAACTATATTTCACATTTCAGGTTTCCATGTAAGAGGGATACATATATGTTTATCAACTCAACTACTGGGAAACATTATTGCAACTAGACGTCTCATGGGGTTAGGAGATGGGAACTAGGGCTGGAGCAAGGGCTCGAGGGAGAGCCAAGTCACTTACTGGAGCCTTCTTGTCAATGGGCTTAATGACAAACTTCTTGTCATTGAAGGAGATGTTCCTAATTTCACTCCAGGGGAATCCAATCTTTGGAGTCAGTCTGAGGGGAAAAAAGTAGTTTGAAATTGAGGAGTTAAATATTTTATGGCGGAGATATGTGATGCCCTTTTGAGGCATCCAGATTTTTTGGCAAACCATTCCTGCTGATAGTAAACCTGCATGACATTAGCATGAGTAGTTTGCTGAAATCATAAAAAGCCATCATAAACAGGTATCAGTTTGCAATACCAGATTTTCTTTTAGTGCTTTTCAGTATTTATATTAGACACTGTTCTGAACTGAATGATTCTGAGCCAATGATATGAAAATTGTGCCAGTAGCACAAGAATACACAATTCAGCACAATGGATTGGACTTTGGAAAAGCGATGTAAAGTTTAGCACACTGATTATTATTATTATTATTATTATTATTATTATTGTTGTTGTTGTTGTTGTTGTTGTTATTTTATAAGTGTGGTGTTTTTACAATAAGAAGCCAGGGCCTCAAGCGTGGCAACTGGGATGTTCTGTTTCAGGATGTTATAGTTGAGCAGAGAGACCACAGTGTATCCACAACAAAGCAACAGTAAACCCCTATGAGGAGTTCATTAGTATGTACCTCCAGCATTTCCGCTGATTTTAAAAAGGTGGATTCAGCAGCCAAACCCAAGCTGAATGCTAAAAATTCAGACCTGCTTCCTTGTTTAACATGTAACACCTTCTAAAACCTAAATACTCGATATGAAGCCATTAAACATGACTCACTACTTAAAAAGCAGGAACACACAATACAACACTGTCTGTAACATTTCGTGGTCATTGTAACTATATAAATCCAACATAAATAAGGCCATTTTGGAAGCTGGCCTGCAATTCGCCATGTCCACTGAGCACAAAGTATCCTCTGTTGCTGCAGCGGCCCCATCAAAGCTGCCTTTTGTCACAAGACCATCCAGGTTGAGGAGGAGCTGAAGAGTTAAGGTTATCTTCTAGTTGGAAGGCAGCAGCATTGTCTGAGTCCCTGCTCTGCACAGGGCACTGGTTTTAGGTCAGCTCCGCATTCTTAAGTGTTGTACAACCCGAAAAACCAGTTGGCGTAGCTATGGTTACAGCTGAGGACACTGTGTGAGAGAGGCAATTATGGGCTGAGCCCAGACAACACCGCACTCCTGTCACTCCCTGCTGCAGAATGTCAGGAGTCACCCAAGTTTTAGCACAAGAGCAGCAAGGGACGCCTGTTCTCACACATTTACTCGAACCCTGTCAGTAAATAGACTTTTTTATTTGAAACTATCTATTACTTTCAAAGGTAACTACAAAAAAGGCTTTTTCCAAAATTCCTCCGACACTGACTGAGCTACTACTTGGTTTCAAACACTATTAATGTCATTTATGTCAAATGCATCAGCTACATGTTTGTCAACCTGAGGTCAATGACCGCCAGAAGTAGGTTTTGTTTGTCCAGACCAGTGGTCTGTCAACGGGCCCCTGAATAAGGTTCAGGAACTGAGAGGACATGAGCTGGTAAGTGAACCAGGTATGGTTCACTCACACCTGGGAAACCAACAGACCTGCATTGCCAAGGCAGGATGTTTCCCTGACAGCTGATCATGATGTCAGGACAGTTAATTCATAAAAAGTATCAATTTGGGAGTGGGTATGTTCTCTCCAAAACTGAAATGAAACCAAGACATCAGGCTGGGATGGCCATGGCCACTGACACTACTTCACTGACATTATTTCCTACACGTGATCCATTATAATAATTATTATGATGATTCCATACTGCAAGGTTTTACTTTTTCTCTGGGGCATAACAGCTATAGAATTTGACATTTGCTGAAGTACTCAAACAGAATTTTAAAAAAGAAATAAGTCCTGAAGTATCTGCTGATTGCTGAAGACACATATGTTTCAATACAACTTCCCTAGGCAAGTCAAACAGGCCATGCAAGTAGATAATTTCCAGATTATGCCTGAAAGCCTTACCTTGCACAAGGAAGTCTTCATTCTTATCTTGTATCACAATGTCAGTAATAAAGATGATTTACATACATAGAAATGTTATTAAAACATAGTTTATGGTTGAACTCACTTGTCATCCTTTTCATAGATGTTCAGTCCCAGGGCATCCACTCCCAGCCACAGTTCTGTCCCCTTTTTGTTCTTGATGTCAAAATAATTGACTCCATACATTTCCAGATCCTGTGCTATTTTCAAGTATTCAAGCATGGCATCCTCTCTGAAATAAAGTGAAACAAAATTACACTTGATACAAGGGAGTTCTGTTTGGACTCATCAAGCCACCATGTGTTCCAAGTGAGGTGAAAAAAATGCAATAAATGTCGATATCCTGTAAGGACTGCTATCAGATGTCTGTGAGTTGAGTTCCCAGATCATCTGAGTCCTGGGGATCAAAGTGGCCACAAGTTGTGAGGTTACTGATGGACAGCAAGTAAGGAAGGAAATACTCACTTGAGCATTCCACGATGTTCTTCATGCCACACCTGGATCCGTTCCTCCCACTGCTCCCTGGACAGCTTGTGTTGCTCAAGCACACTATGGTGATAAAAAGACTGTCCATATTAGCATTTCACAGGAGCCAATATTGTTAATGTCATCATAAGCACACAACAGTCACATTGCAAAGGAATGAATGGAATAAGCACTCTGTGTCAGTCCCTGGATAGAAATATGTGTTCACCCATAAGAGCTGTATGTGTTATGCAATGTTTAGGTTCCTTCTGGCTGAGCATCATGGAGCAGCATACTTAGTAAGGCTGAGTGGATTCTTGTAGACCACTTCTACCTGCTTGACCTGGCTGCTGCTACAGCATGGCCACTCACCGCTGGGGGAGCAGACGATCAGAGGTTAGATATCCTGCACGGTGGACATCCTTGGAGAAGTCCCCATGCTTGGCCTGAACAGAGTAGGATGCCAGCAACACTGCGGTCTCTGGTGGGCAGTACACCTCGTCGGTCAGGATGGCCTCCTTCACCTGCATGAAGAACAGCTTTTGGGTGATGTCCTGGATGAGCTCCTCTGACACATCTTCTGGGTAGAACTTGGCACGAAACTTGAACTGCAGTGGGTTTTCCTTCTTCATATCCTGTGAGGAGACCTGAGAAAAAGAAAAAGGGGAAACCAACCATGTATTAGTATTTAAGGACCTCTATGTCATATTCACCTGACAATGATCACCTGTACTTCATATGCTGCTGTGATCTTCTGAAGTTTCTTCATGGTAGCTTCAAAATACAAAGTATTCCGTGAAAACTGTCCGTAACAATTCAACACAGTGAACGTTCGGGGGAAAAGATTTTTCTTCTAAAGAAATTAGTTTTCTGCAGCGACCATCATAACTCATATTCTTATATATATGTACACAATTAGTCCTTTTCTCACATTACCTGTGACACACAGATGTAAAGCATGCGTGCTTACTTTGAAATTATCACCGTGGACAAAATCATTCATAAATCCAAAGCAAATGCTGCTATGAATCAACTGAAATGTTCAAGTTAAAGTGTGTTGTTAAAGACTAAAATGCTGCACCTGTGCAAACTATCTTGTATTTGACCCTGAAGTCAACAGGGTCACTGCTCATGCATCACATGCTACAGCCATTCACCTTTGCTAACACTGTACACATAAATGTCACAGTCTCACAAGAAATACACTCTTTGTTCCATATAACAAGCATTTACTACTGAGGTCTAAAAATGTTGCACTGTATTTTTATTATTTAAACTGATGGTCTTTTCTTTTTGGCAGTATCCTTGGAAAAATACGCACGGTTATTTTCCACAGCAATTTTACGGTTACCCCAGAGACTGGAAATAGCAATTTGCATGACAAACATTCAAATACATGCTCACAGGGTCTTCAGTCATACACACATTCTGCTGCTTCACCCTTTGCAACACAAAGGCAAAAATCAGCTGCTATTCCTATTAGCACAAGTGTGGCTAACCCCTTTCCTATAATAAATATATCAATATATGCCATGCGAATGGCAAATTAATTTTGTATTTAAACTGCCTTATTCACCCAAGCATGGAAATATTTAAATCTTTGATGTACTGATGAATACATTACATTCAGCATTCTGCACTACATTTTACAGACATTAAGAAATCCATACTGAATGGACTGTGCTCATTTAAACATTACTTGCCCTAAACACAGATGGTTATTGAGTAGAAATAGCTGACACAGGTATACCCAGCTCAATATTACAGTTGGGTGTAGGCACTTAGCTAATCTAGAAACACAACTATTTTAAAGGATATATTCTGATACATTATTCTCGGTATAAACATCTGATCAATTGCTACTTGCTTTTTTGTTGTATTTTTCCACTGCTTGTAACATACTTCAACAATTAAGTGTGTAAGTATAGAATGAAACAAGTAAAACCATAAAATCTCAAAACTCCAGAGAAACTTCTCAAAAACTTTCACATGAAAATACCCCTGTTGTCACACACAAAACAGAAATGAAAGAGGAGTTAGTCAAAATACCGGTCATGATTCTTCAAATTTAGTCAATGCAACATGATGTCATTAAGTTTCTGTGGTGTCTTGAAAAGACCCTGCCCATTTCCCATGGTCTGCTTGACTTATAAATGCACTGTGAAATTCTGAACATCACACTTACTTTTTTGTCAAGCTTCAGCCAGGTGGGGTATCCTTTGCTATCCACGTACTGAAGTCCAAAGTACCACACTTCTCGCAGGCCGATGGTCTTCACCACCTGTAGGGTAGTTGGGACAGAACTACCATGAGTCAACAATCTACTTGTCAATATTCCTGATATTATCATCTTATTTCTGGAAAAAAAACTATTAAAGTTTATTTGCCTTGCCTAAACTGACTGAATGACAAATACTATTCAGGAACAAAGAGGTTACTTTTTCATTTACAAATCTGAATAGAATTATGTAATTTCTCAGACCAAGATTTTTGTTTAATATATTATCAGAAAATAAAAATAATAGGTTTGTTATTTGGCAAAATGATATTCTACAAATAGCATAAGATGGCCTGTGTAGGCTAGCTTTTGGCCCAACTCCTGAGATATCCTGAAGTTGATATGATCAGGTGCCAGACAAATGTGCACAGCTCCTGAGCCCCTGACACATTTGTCCATTCCATTTGTTGGATCACTGACTCCAGGATTTTCTGTTTTTGTACCTTTCTTGGGTAATAATGCTTATTCTTCTGTACTGGCATTTTTTCTTGAATTTTCTGCCTGAGCTGCTCCCAGCAAAAGATATCTGTAGTCCATGCTAGTTATTCATATAGCCTCATAGCTATATTTCATGATCCAAGGTGTACTAAATTACACTGCAGTCAGGTTTTCCCATCATTTGTTCAAAATGTGGGTTCTCTCTTTTCAAAGAAATATATAATGACATGAGAAGAATTTCCTAGTATTTTTTATTCACTGCAGAAATTCAAAATTTAATCATTAATAGTTTGTTGATACACACACCAACATGCCAATAAAGGGAATACGGGCACCTATTTTTTCCAACTTCACTGACTAACACAGACTTTTACAGAGTTTGCAAAAGCCATTACTTTGCTAGCACCTTTAACACATTTCAGGAAATTTTAAACTACATTTTCAGACTTGAAGGACAGCTATTGGTCACATTGTGAAATCATGGCTTAACATTAAACAGTTGAGTGGAAATAAATGGTTTCCATAGCCAGACCTCCACCCTTTGCCAGATTGTTCATCTATTCGTCATTAAGGTTAGGCCCTGGTGTCTTTGAAATGCACGAGTCAACACAGAGGCACCTGATCTGAGCCTACTTCCTGGGATGACCTGCACTGATGAAAAGGTGGAAGGTGAAAGGCAAATCACAACTGAAACACTACTCCTTTTGAGCACTGCTCAGAGTGGTAAGGAGAAATGGAGTTAACAAAATGAAAGAGTTCAATTCAACACTGTTTTTTATTCAAACGGAGGGGCACGCAGCTGAAACTGGAGAACACGGCTTCTGAGCACATCTCACCTGTAATTAAATGTTTTTTTGGATTGGGGACACAATCACCCTATTCAAATCTGTGTTTGCTTTGGGATCCACTGGGAGACAGGCATCAAAGAAGCAGTTTAATAAAGAATTATTAGTACTTGACAACAGTAGAAGTATTCACTTACACTACTTTCAAACCTCAGCATGAGCCACTTTTTAATCATGGAATCGGGATTAAAAACGTTGGTTCTTCCCACAGCTTAACACCAGGGCAATGGAATTTGTAAATAGCAAAAGATATCGAAGACATTGTACTTGGGAAAAGAATTACGTCATTGACAAAAGCATTTCAGAGAGACGAGATGGAACAGATAAAAGCAAAAATGTGTCGCCTGCTTGCAGGAGTTGACACCCTGTGGAAGAACCTGGCAAACAGTGCATATAATATCCACTGCAACAGCTGAGGACTGTGGGGAGTTTCAGGGTGTGAACATACACTTCAGCCTAACAATGAATGAACAGAGTTAAGACAAATACATGGAGCTAAAGCTGTCAAAGATAAAGCCACAATGGACAGCATTATTCCCAGATTCTTTATCTGGCCTATATTTGCAGAGTGATAGCAGGAGCTAGGTTCTTGCACCCAAACTGTAGAGACTCTTGGAGCCATTTGGGTAACATCAAACCGCAGTGGAAGGAGAATGGCCCACGTCCTACACCGCATTAGTCAGTGGATGGAATGAGCAATGGAGAACTGCAGTGCCTGGCCTCAGGAATGACACACCCAGACAGGCCAAGAGCTGGGAACAGTGTTCAAGGTATACATATACGCACACAGCACTGCCTTCTGCATACACTCACAGGCTTGTACAGAAGGACCACTGACAATGCAGAGAAAAAAACTGAATAAACACAAGAAAATGTTAACAATGTCATTTCAAAGCATTCACACTGAATTTACACAGTGTTGCACAGTTCGTGAACCCTCCTCTCGTTCTTATCGTGCAGCACTTTGTAGAAGTTCTCATTCCTGCATGAGACAGGACTGCTGTAACACATTAACACTGTGAGCACAGGTACAGCCCCGCTACCAAGGGCTGGGTGGCACCAAATTCAGAACGGTGCACAGACCAGGGCCAGGGTCAGGGAGGGGCCGGCGTTTCCACAGGAGCTGGAGGGAGAGGCGTGTGGGCAGTAGAGGCTTAAAAACAGGGGCAACACTACCATCATGGTCAAGCCAAGTTTGTAATTAAAATGGGTCATGGGTTGTGAGCAACTTCAAACCACAGCAAGAGCTACAGCAGTATAGCACTTTGCTGTAAGGCAGGCGTTCTGAAGAGCTTTGCCTTCTTCTTACCTCACATTCAGAAATTCAGGTATTCTAAGAAGATCAATACTTATTCAAATCTTAATACTGTGCTGAAAAAGACAGTTATGAGGAAAAAATGTAATACCTTAAAAACATTTGGTGAATTTAGTGCTATTTCTAATACAGAAGAATGTCCCAAAAAGGGACATCCATATGTTACTCAAAATGTTCCTTAATCTCTGTGTTTCAGTCAAACCGAACCCTGGAATCGCTGTAGGTATGCCACTAATGCAGTTGTCACAGTATGAAACTTGAGACCATGCAAATCTAAGGTAAAATCTGACACACTTATCAGACAAACTTGTTTTTCAAGCAGTTGTTTCACTGAGATCACCAGGATCATTCCCTGTCCCATGGTGCAACGGAAGCTTTCTGTTAACTCATGGAGTGCTCAAGACTATCGAGACTTATAACAAGGAGTAATGTATCCTACAGTCTGTCTAATCAATCTGAGAAACCTTACATTTGACAACAAAAGAGAACATGACACAATCAATGGTACAATTAACACAAGTATAAGGAGGTCATAATTTTGCGTTCTTAGGTAAAGTGTAGAAGAGTCTCAAATTCTTTTAAGACTCTGGGATGTAGTACATTCCTGACAGCAAAGTGGCACATTCTTTCAAAGGCAGGAATGCTACTTTAGATAAATAAGCTAACAGTTTGTATAACTACAAAAGCAGAAGGGTCATTGTAACAAGGGTCAAGGGCTGAAACTCAGTTTTGTAGCAAGTGCTAAAACGGCATGTTGGAGGTGACTAATGTTCGATGAAATCTGTACACGCGTTCAGTGAAAAGTACACACAGAGGAACTTCAGATACTGAACCAGCACATGTTTTCAAGATTTATTATACAGCACAGAAGTCAGCTTTATTAAAAAATACCAATCTAATTAAATTCAGTGGGAAAATCTGTGTATAAATATTGACTAAATATTTAGGATTAGCCAAAGGTAACAGCTACAGCATAATTACTGATGGTGTAAGACAAACCTGGTCGAAGAGCTGTTTGCCAGTGGTGTTGGGCTGGATGGCAAACTCCAGCTCCGCGTCCATCGTGGTGACGCGGACATTGACCTGCAGGTCACACACAGGCAGTTGTCAATACAGGACATACTGAAGAGGGAGAACCGGTCTGAAACCAAAAACCTGCATGTCTTCAGTCAATAAATGCTGTTGCCCTCCTGAACCTGAACTGGGTTTTTTGACATAAGTGGACACAGGAAAAACAGCACCAGAGAATCTAGACATTAGGCATTACCTGCAAGATGGTAATTTCTGCTTAATTTTCACATAATAAAAGGTAAACTTATAACAAAAATCATATCAAATCATTTCTGAACTTTTTTCTTTTTACACTGAGCAGGGCGAAGGGTATTTCACTCAAAAAGTAAATGAATATATCAGCTTTAGCATAACAAAGAAGATATTTGATATTTAATAGTTGCCCTGGAAAATGTTGAAGAAATAAAAAAATGTTTATTCAGGGTAGACCCAATTTAACTAACATTTAAGAAATCCAGGGCACACAAACATGTTATAAAATGTTAGCACATTGACTACATTATCATTTTGTGGAACTGAAATTCTCAGGGTATTAATTAGTTCAAGGAAAATGTAAGATTTGGTATCATAAAATTTAAAGGAAGGGCACGACAGCTTGGGTCTTCTGTTTTACACTCCAAGCCGTTGTTGCCACAATTACAAATATTGATCCAAACAAGAAAATAAGCATCATTCAACCGTGAACACCACAATCTCGTGAACAGCTACAATTTGTTGTACAGAGAAAGGATGTTGTGAAACAGTAAGGTTGAGGTCATGGGAGTAAGGGTGAAATGTAGTTTAAAACTGAATTTGATTTTAAAAAAAGAGGGACATATTTACATGTGATATGACACAACACTGAAAGTTGACACAGTAAAGTGGCAATGGAGGGATAAAACCAGACAGGACAGCCTACAGCTGATCTTTCATCTTGCCGCCATTGTGAGCCACATCCAGCCAGTTAAGTGCTGTACCTTACCTCGAAAAAGGCATCTCCGCAACTCAGCCCCTTTACTCACAGAACAGACTGCACACAAACAGTAAACAAAAGATTTTATACTCTATAAGAGTAAAGCGCAGTAAAAGTGGTCTAAAATGTTTAACGAAACAAGGAGCATAGTAGCGCCTCTGTGGACAGCTGCAAAGTGACACTAGCTGAAAGCCCTGTGCAGACACGGCTGGGAATGATCAGGCACCGTGGCCGGGCACTGGGCCCACGGGCAGACAGGCGATGCAAGTCTGACATTAACGTTATGTCTTGAGGAGCTGGACTCTGCTTCAGGGAAACAGCATCCAGAGGAAAGGAGGGGAAAAAGGAGTCCATTAACATGTTGAGCGAAACAAAGGATCCCTTTCAGTAGTTCCCTCCCACCAGTGCCTCTCTGGCACCAGTGCTCAGACCAATATGCATTCTAATGGGCCAGCTACCCCACCCCCATACGGGGAGCAGCCAGCCACCAACTGAACAACCCAACTGACTGAAAAGGAGTCCAACTAACAGAGACTGGGAGATATTCAACTTTGCACTTAAAGCAGTATAGGCCTTTTGGTTCTGGAATTTTGTTACTTTCCACTCAAAAATGTCAAGTTTTGCTCATACCATGCAGCAAGATTTTCACTCAGTTACATTAACTCAACCTCATCGGGGACACTTGATTTATATATACTGCCACGAAGTAACAATTGCATGGTGAACACACTTCCATAATGGTTATCACCTCAGTTAATAATGCTATCCCTTTCATATGCTCTCAGTTTGTTTTTTGTTGACAAGGCTTCCAGTCCAGCTGCAGGATGCCTTTTGTATACAGAGAGCTTTTCTGTTGTGAAATAAAATATGCTCATCACACGCTGGTGACAGATGCACACCCACAGTGCCCCAGTTCTCATACTGCTGTCAGTGGTGGCTCTTGCGCGAAGGAAGAATTAATTGCACAAAGATAGATTTTTGCCCAACTGTAAATGACATTTTGAAGGTGATATAGATGATATAAACTGTTATTTACAAATAAAGTATAAAAAATTAGACAATACTGTATTTGGCAACTAGCAAAAAATGTAAGTAATTTCCCTTATTTCTAAAATGTTCAAAGAAATTTTAAAGCAGGCATAGAAAAATATGAAATAAGTTCAGTGGGCAAAAATGCTTTAAGGGAAAAAACGGATCGCTGTGTCACTGGAGGACAAAAAAAGAACTATAATTTTCATCAAGGTGACCTATGTAGTTTCAGCATTCTCAGTGACGTCACTGGCAGCGCAAACACATTTTCCTCAGTCAACAGTAGTCATTGCAAACTTTTAAAAAACACAAACCATACAGAAAGGATATATCTTGACTGGGGTTCAAAAGTTTCAATAGTAATGGAAACATTCAATGTGTTACTCAAACAGTAGTGCTGTAAATAGGTACTCTTTTAAATTGCAAATATGCCCAATTCATTGAGGATCTAGTCACGGTCCAGGAACTACCAATAACGCGATGAGCTTAGTCTAGCATGGAAGCAAGCACAGTATAGTTAATATGTAGATTTCAGGGTGCTGACTCAGGTTCATGATTTCCAGTTGTTGAGCAGCTGGTCCAAAATAGAGCCTCAATATTTAACCATGCTGGAAGCTTTGATAAAAACTAAACCCTACACTGATGGTTGCACAACTGCACCACTAGAATGGTTGATCGAGCATGATACTGATCCAGTTGACTTGATAAACACACGGAACCTACCACAATATGTAGGAACCAGAATCTGTAGAATGGCACCGTACATAATAGCGTTCTTTGGATAACATTCCCTGAAGGTGTAGCAGCTATTGCACAGTTATCAATAATTCAGGGGAACAAATGATGACCACAATGAGTTTGGACATAAAAAGAAACACCCATGCAGGTTGATAAAAGCCACACCCTCCATTCGCCACAGTGACATTTTTCAGCCATGACTCAAAGCTTAAGTTTCAGAGGAGCAGACTGACTGTAACAAATGTTACAATGAGGTGTCACTCATACTTTTTGAAACTAATGTCTTTAGAGTGAGAATTACCTCTATAGTTTATAAAAGACTTATCATTATCACTGCAATCACCTCTGTCATAACTTTTAACTCAGCACTTGTGAAACCAAACAATTGGTGATTTATCTCAAGTTTTAGCCTTTTTAGTTAGTTTTTTAAGCCTTTTTCTTCAACCAAACCCACTATGTTCATGTACATCCAGGAATAATGTAGCTGTTTAGCATTATAACACAGGAAACATGAATAGGCTAATAAAATATAAAGCTCAGGTTATGAAGTTATGGTTATGGAAAAAATTCTGCATCACTACATGGAAAGAACTGCAGCCAGAACAATTTTGCATTGGAGCTACAGCGTAAGAGGCAGCATGCTATCATGCAGTCGCCACAAGAACGATGACCTCATTTCCGTGGCAACGCTCACAACAGCCATAAACCTCTCCTGACCAAACCAGCATCACGTGTTTGCTGAGATGAGTTTAAATACGTTCCAGAAAAACTAAATTCATTAGTGTAATAGAAAATAACAGGTATATAAAGAACATAAGTATTGTTGCATCTCTGAGTTCTTTAATAGATTCATTGTAATATGACATACAGTATGCATCTGATAAAACCGACTCTTAAAAATGTTGTAGCTTTGGCAATAAATGGAGTTAGGTAAAAGTATCTAAATTGAGTAATTTAAGCAACTAAATGTCTATATATTGGTGTGTCTTTAGTGCAGTCTACCAATACTGACTAAAAGCATTTCAAAATTATCACTCTCATATTAACATTTTTGAGGCAAAAATGAGAAATATTTGAAAACAAGCACAGAAAAGCAGTCTTTCAACATTATACAATATTATGTGGAGAAATATTTTGAGTATCCCTCATCAGATGTTTACATTCTTAAACAAATTCCATTCTTTTCTGTATTCAGATCACTGAGGCATTGAGAATTAGACAGTATCTTGCATGCGGTGAACTTCCTGACTGTGAGACCTCAACATTATGTCATCCCCTCTCATTTTTTCAGATTCAAAGTACAAGAAGGTATTGTTTTTAGGCAAGGAAAATGTCAACACAATTTACAGAAACAAACAAAAGTAACAGTATGTTTGAAGGGTATTTTCAGGCTATTTCTTTCATTTTGGTATAGTGTCCTTTCCAATAGGCTGTTCACAGCCCTATTTAAACTGAAATTTTGACAAAACAGTAAGTAAATTTTACATGCTTGAATGTGTCAACGAATTCTTTTATGTTCACTGGTATGTGTACTGACAATAAAATGTATATACACTGTATTACGATGACAACAACAGTGTTCTGAATGACAGCCTTCCATTAGTAAGGACACTGCTGGGATGTCCCTTCACATCTGGATATCATATATGGAATTTAATTGTACAATTCTGCAATGTATAAGGACAATAATAAAAATGTGCACTCTTTAATGACGGGAGAAATTCACAGTTCACAAAGATTTTGAGAGAATATAACTCTTTCAGGAACTAGAAGGCATGACCTCCAACCTATTTAGGTGGACAAGTCAGTCTTTCAGTTAATTTTTATCCACACTGTCATGGCCATTATGATACAGATATTTAAAAATGAATTCTCATTTAAAACTGAAAAAAGGACTGAGACAATCTTCATGACCACTGTTAAACTAACATATTTAATAAAATCACAGGTATTCTTTTGTTGGAAGGAAGACAAACTTTTGCCTTTAAGTTTGACTTTCCATAGTAAGACAGACGTGTACTGCTACTGAAGGCAGTATCATAAAAACATTTTCCAACTTGACAGATGTACAGTAATATTTTAATAATATTCTGATAACCATGGCATAAAGTGACAAATATTATAGAAGGCACTTACTGGCTTGGGCATTTTTGGTCCGTGTGGTGCAGGTGAGAGCAAGGCTGGATTTTCAGTCCGTCGGACTGGTGGCGCTGATCCCTCTGCTGCTGGCTGAGAAATGCAAGAGGAGGAACAGGTTTGGAGCTCGGAGCGCCGCAGGGACAGCCTACCCGTTTCAGGTGTGTGTCAATGAATCACTCTGTCTTTAAGTTCATATGAATCATTATTCCAGAACAGCTCCGCCACCGAGAGCCTCACCCACAGTCGACAGGAGGAAAAGCGAATATGGAAAAGTATTATTAGCAACAAAGTACCGCCCTTTTTCTGCAAATAGGCCACCTCAGCATCCTAAAAGGTGACACATTTGTACACGTTTTCCGGATCTTTGACCAGAAAACTCTCTCCTTACAAAACGGACAACTACATTGTGTTTGAGTTTGTGTGCGTGTGTGTGTATGTGTGTTGGATCTGACAATAATACTCAGTTGCCCAACTTCACGCACAGAACTAAAAGTTCTCCGCGCGAATGACGAATCCCGATCACTACTGAGTGCATCGGATTTACTCTGCACATGATGCACTTCCACACCTTCGTTGATTTATGAACGTTTAAAAAGTCCCGCATCTTGCAAAACTTTGTATGGGAGAGTTCTGGGAGTCAAATATCTCGGATTTATCCTCCTTACTGAAAGGTACCGAACACCTTGGCAGCAAGCGAACACATCCCCGTAATCCCGCATACACCTGTTGCTAGTTGACGGCAGTGAAAGTGTGTTTCCAGGCGCTCGACGCCCCGTTCACGGTGAACCTCATCAAACCGTGTGAGACGATATGAGGTTTTTCTCACCGATGCAGGAGCGCTGTGTCACCGCCGCTTTAGAAGCTCCCTGCGCTCAGCGCGACAATATGGCTTCCGTCGCTCGCTGCCTGTATGTGTTTGCTTCTAATCTGGCCTGCCTGGTTCCGCGGGTCCCCGTCTGTCACCGGCTCTGGCTGCGAGCGACTGTCGCACAAAGTCACTAAGTCAGTCTCAGTTACCCGCTCAGCAGCGACTCCTACCAGCAGGACCAGCTCGGGGGTCAGCACCTGAACTGCTCTCCAATCGTCCTGTTGCAGCAGCCAGACGGAAAGTTAATCTGTGACAGAAAAAAAGTTTTTAAGCAACTTCGTGAGAACTTTTCTGTGTCTAAAAACTGACTCTTCGAGCCATCTACAATTTCGCGTCTTTTTGCATTATCGAGCTCCTGGTCATAGGACGCACAGCTCCTGAATAAAAAATGTATGATTCAGTTCCTTGGGAATCACCCTGTACTGAACAAAACGCGCTTTGAATTTAACGGACAGACAGCCTTTCCTTCTGTTTAATTAAAGGATTACAAACATTTGCATGTAGTTTCCATGGCAGAACGTATTTAGCACCATAGAAGCGACATTTTTACTATTCATCTGAAGTTCAAATGGATACAAAACAGTAATGATCTTTGGCTTGTACAGCGCTTTAAGTTACACCTCATATTATATCGATTTATGCAGAAATAACACCTTTGCAGTTAAGTGGCACTTGTATTATGCTTAATTAGGAGAAATTATGAGAAATGTTAAAAGATGTAAGTATGTATATAAGTAGTATAGTACAGTCAGTATAGTATAGCCCCCCCTTCCTCAAATATGCCTAATATGTCCTCTTCTTCAATGGAATACTGTTGCTAATGTTTTTGATCTCTAAATTGTACTAGTGATATATTCCATATATATTTTAATAACCAGGTAAAATGATAAAGAGAGCTATTGCATCTGTTCACCTGGAACAAGGGAGTGTTTTACTGTACTGTAAAAAGAGGGAACATGTACTGTAACTCATGTAAGAATCTGCAGGCACATTCTGTGGTCTTTGGTTTTTTAAACGTTAATAATGAGCAAAACCTTACCCAGGTATGTATAGGTTTATTGTTTATGTCGTGGAAGATGCAAATTTATCAACAGTGATTCTAGCTGGATGTTTACTGAACCGTTGCAGTGTAACCAGCAAACTCTAGGGTACCACACTGGTGACCAGCAGGTCTCTGTATCTTTCTATTTCATAACATATTTACAAAACTGGATTGGAGCACATTAGAATAAGGACTTTACTCGTGGGTACAATATGAGGGCTTTGGGGCCAAAGCCAACAAACTTCAGGTGTCCATGTCCATGTTCAGTATGACACCTGCTGCTGTATTATTCTTCAAGATTAGATATTGTTCTCTCATTTTAAAGTGTACATGTAAACTGCTTTTTTTCCTACGTTGCTTCTTCGCCCTATTTTTCACGATGTATTTTGACAACAGAGCCAATCGGCAAAGGGCGATAGAAAAAAATCTTAGTAACGAAACTCAGATTAGGAAATTATGACGCAAGTGCGTATTTACAGCGGCGGTTTTGCTTTTCTGGTCGACTTCCTGCAACGGGGTTCTTGGGTGTTTCTGGACAGACACGCCCACTCACGTCTCACCCAATGTAAAGTGAAGGAGGGCGGGCCCAAACCTGGAAACCGACCAATAGAGGACGACGATTTAAATAGAACTATATATATTCTGGGTAGGGTTGATCCGCCTGTGTAAAATTTACCTAGGAGCAGCGGGTTGCGCGGTCGCCCGGGTTAGAGTAGTATAAAAGTGGTTTGCTAACGTAGATTTGAGTTGTGCTACCGTCACAGACAAACACGTTTTGAAACTGGAACAATGACGAGCGCATCCTATAAATGTTGTCCACGTGCCGTGTTTTAACTTCATACAGCTGTGCTGAACGCACCTTTATGGAAATCGTTCTAAAACGTGTTTTAGAAGACGACAACTTCTACATATAACATTTAACGCACATTTCGGAAAATTATTATATTTTACATCGACTTTTTTTTATTAAGGATTGTTTATTCCCTTCCACAGCAATTACACAAAGGAGAACGAAATGAAACTCCTCAGGTCCCCGGTGAATAGGGAGAAAGAACATTTTAAAAATAAACAATGATATACAGATAAAGATCAATAAATATAAAGATTATAAAATATAAGCTCAATATAAATGTATGTTATGTCAGTAGCAACATCATTCAGATATGACATCATATAAATATACTGCATATGTACAGACAGCCGGCGGCCACAGCCGTTGATATTATTCAAGTTGTGGTTTTGTTTCTGTAAAATCACAAAGTTGCAAATAAAGGCGTTAACACGTTCATAATGGTGTCACTGTTAAAAATATCCTCAGGTGACAGTTTTATTGTAGTTACGACACAAACTAAATTAAATCACGCTTTCTTTATTGGCACAATTATTCCTGCTTAGTGCAATTTATCAAACTGTACAATGTCTTCATAATAGTCATATTTGTACTGTCTCACAAGGAGTCGACCTTACCTTCTGTATCCATGGCAACCGCAAACATTTGCCGCTCCCAAATTTGACCCTTTAAACAGTTATGTTGACTTACCTTTCAGTTAACCTGAATGGGACATTTTGCGTACAACTTACGTTCCCATGAATAGCATTTCCATTTACTAATCTATTTTTTAACTACTAAATCTACTTTGTCATGCTGTTTACACATTTCCCATATTATTTCCCACACTATTTTTAACTGAAAAAAAATCACAGCTCCAAGAAAGTCTTACTAATGCTGCTGCTGTATTTGCCATAGATAATTCTTAAAACTGCAGAAATGGTATTCCTTATTGAAAATCTTGAATCCTTCCAAGCAGACTGCTTTTCCACGTTTCACATAGTTGTACCTCCCTGTAATCAACCATTATCAATGATGCAGGTGACAAATTTAGTGAGAGCTAGGCATCACACAAATATTCTGGCTTTGTAAGGGCATGGTCATCCCACTTTAAAGACTCAGTAAATCAGACATTACACTTGTTAGTGTTACAGATAAAGCACCATAAAGATAAATAAATAGAAAGAGAATTTCTTTACTGTGGAAGAACAGTGTACAGGAAATATCTGCAGCTATGTGTGACACTGAATTTAAGTAGACACACTGCTCCTTTTCATAAAACTGATTTGCTTAAGAGAAAATAAACCAGTACTAGAACCAAGGGGATGCTACCAAACAAAGGAAAATTTTATTCTAACATGAAAAATTGGAAGCAAAATAACAAATGTATGTTTGTAGAACTGCTAGTCTACGTCAGTGTTAAGATATGCAAAGTGCATTTTAGGTTTTCTTTTGAAAAAGAGCATGGAGGGCTCTCATCATCGCAGCATTTTTTTATGAGATTGCATGTATTAGAGTTTCAACTAAAATTTAATATAGCAGTAGAAGATAACATATGTACACAGCAGAAACTTAGTCACAGAAATGTGATTGCCTAGATGAGGCTGGTGTCACAGTGGCTCAGCTAGTAGTGCTGTTGTATCCTGGTGCCTGGGCTGCTCAAGCATGAATCCAAATCTGATTTCTGTCTGTGTAAGAGTTTGCATGTTGCCCTCTGGGTCTTCCAGTTTCCTTCCATGGTCCAAAGACATGTTTCAAGGTGAATTACCCATAGTGTATGTGTGTGGTCACCCTACAATGGACTGGTGTTCCATCCGGGGGCTGTTTCATTGCCTAGTGCCCTCTGCTTTTGGGATAGGCTCCAGACCACTGCAATCCTCCTCAGTATAAGTGGTTAATAATGATGAATAGATAAACAAGGCTCCAAGTTGTACTATTTCAAAGCTTTTTTTAAATTGTTTTATGTTTCAGTGCAAAACCTTTGTTTCAATATCATTCAGAGCAAACTAAATACAGGTGTTATAATATTTCTACCATCAATCCATCATTGCTTTCCATGTGACAATTATCTAAGAGGAATCAATCTGAACAGCAGGAAATTATATGCCTTTTCTGGTGTCTATATTATACATCCTAGTAATATGAATACAATCTGTAGGCCTACTTTCCTGCTTTCTGAAGAATCCCCCATGAACACAAAGCCATTGCATATAATGACTTGTGAGGGATAATTATGTTCAGTGCCAGTGTATGTTAGTACATACAGTAAGTCCATGCCTAAACTGCACTGAAAAAACTTGTCATGGTTTCAGATAAGGCTAACTGTAAACAAAGGCCTTAAAATGTGTGCTGAAATAATGACAAAAACTGAATTTAATTGTGAGAAATATGGGTGCTTTTTTGATACCGCTTTGCTGAGGTTGATTACTTAGATTAAGAAAAACAGCATGAAAACAAGAGAAATGATGCACAAGGGTTAGTTCCTTTGACACACGCAGACACTGTACAATTCAGTCTTCCCCCAAAAATGAGCATGTGAAAAGTGCTAAAAGGAAAGTTCAGCACTTTTATTTATCTGCCTTTCTTAAGAATATTATCATCATGTTAGTTAAAGATACGAGAACACGAGGACAATGAGACAGGCAAATGCTGTATGAAATACAGTTGTAACATTACAAACTGTAGTTTTAAAATTACAGATGATGTGCAATAATTTAGTCTTTCCTGTCATCTGCCATATAAAACTATGTAAAACATTTATTTAGTGTGGCATTCCAGGGAACACAAGAAGTCTGAGGCTATGCAGGAGATTGTTTATTTATCATTACATTCTAACAGTAGTGTCTGTTAGTTCACTTTTTGTCCTGCTGTCCAAAAGCTTCTAGCCTCCGCTCTGTGATGTCCATGATGAGCGCTGAAAGAGAGAAGATGCTTTGAGAAAGAATTGCATATAGAACTGCAACATTTCCTTTCATCACTGAGTAGCACATTAGACCCAAAGCTCGTATATTTAGGGAGCTGCCTTGAAAAAACAGGTTGACCATCAGTCAATAATTCCAGTTTAAGCTTCATAATGGGAAAGAAATATCACATGCAATTAGCATTACATCATGTAGTCTTAAAAATTAAAAAAATTAGTAATTACTTACTATTTAAAACTGTTCTTGCCACACATCTTTTCCCTAAAGAATTGTTGACTGCTGCCATTACCCAAGGCAGGAATCCAGTCTCCACATCTGTAATACATATAAAATATTAATGGTTGCCTTGATATTCTCAAAAAAAGATGTGTTATTAGAGGTACAGCTGAAAGTATCTGTAACGCTGCTAAATTTGAGTTTGTTGATCAAGGTGCACTTTCTTTCAAAAAAATCATCAGAACTGGTCACTTCCTTACCTCTTTCAACTGGGTCATAGAAATACCCTTTCTCCCTCAACATGCTGTACACGCGGGGCAGCAGGTCTGACAAATACCCCTTTGCAAAAGTCCGTGCTGCAACCTTCTCTGCTGCCTCCTTCTCCTTCTGCAGGGCCTCCTTCTGCTGCTTGATTCTGCGCTCCTACATTACATTAGCAACATATCTTCTCATTTCTCATATCAAGGATAATCCACCACAAAACTTTCTTTAAGACAACCAGAACTGATCCTTCAGCCTCAGAGACCAGAACAGTGGAGCCCTGTCTGATATACCTTTTCCTCCCTCCGCCGACGCTCCTGCTCCTCCAGCCTCTGCACCTCCACTACCTCTGCACTCCGCAGTTCCTCAAAGGCACGTTGCTGAGCACGAAGTCTGGCCAGCTCCTCTTCCTCCATCACCTCCAACAGAGCCTGCTCCACTGTCTTCCCCACCAGAACCTCCAGTATGGGTCGCACCTCCATGTCAAAGTCAAACAGCTCCAAAGACAAGAGAAGATGGAGTTGGAAAATTTCTTCATGCAGTGAGTTTCACTTACTACTATTTATACTTTGAGTCTGCACACTGTGGGAATAGTTATTAAACTTTTAAACAGACATTTACGTCTCAAAACATGCATGCATGCGTTACGGTATTTATGTAAGTGATTTTATGTTTACCTCTCCTTCCTCGATCTGCGTGGCCACATCTTTCCCTG
>UFQX01000419.1:491460-536365 GCA_900497675.1 Arapaima gigas | reverse complement strand
GGGGGGGGGGGGGGGGGGGGGTCGGGGGGGGGGGGGGGGGGGGGGGGGGTGTGAGGGCTGCGGGTGACCCCCTGCGGACAAAAAGGCAGAAAAGCAGAGCGAGGAGATACACCTTTATTCCATTATCGCATGACTGTCGTGGAACTGAGCGTAACGCCGAATAAAACAAGACAAACGTGTACAGTATTATATCTTTTTGTAGATTTTTTTTCAAACGGGAGAGAAACTGCCGCCAAGTTAGATTCTAGTGTCGTTTTATAAACGCGTATGACGTGCGAGAAGAAAGGAACGAGGGTGTGACGTCGTCGCAGAGCCACACACGACGTTCACACGGCGCGCTTCGTGTCGCCAAGCGGACGGAACGACAAAAAGGCAGCCGGTCCGTCCCGGAGGCGTTGGGAATATTCGGGGGTCCCTGGTTTCACGAGCACCTGTACAGGCCCCCGGGGGGAGGGAGGGGGGGGGGGTCCGATGCGCAGATCATTATAAATCTCGACACTCCGGTCCACACAGGTGTCCCTGGTGTCAGTGGCCTTTTTGTGACACGAAAGGCCCGCGGTGTAAGATGGGCGTGACTTAAACCGGTTTGGTGATAATATTTACTTTCGATTATTTCCTTTTTTATCATAAACCACGTGCTGGGAGCCGGTTTCACCTGGTTAGTCGCCGAGCTCGAGGTGTGAACCCAGACCCCACGTGGTCATCCACGCACCGCTGGAGGCTCTTCTCGCCTCTCTCCACCTGAGCGGTTTGTCACGCGTTTCATAAGGTTTTTTTTTACCTTTTTCACTCTGTTAACACGAGCGCGTTTTAAAGTATGACGTCTTATATGACGTTGGGGACATTTATTGTGTCAGTAAAGATGTCACTCATTTAAACGCTTTTTTTTTGCTAATCTGGGCAAAAAGTGGGCTTTTGTAAGTAGCAGCAGGCGACCGAACAGGTGAAAAGAGAGCGAAGGCGAGCAGAGCAGAGGGATGTTTGGTCAAATCCCCGTTATAAGGCATCCTTACGGTTTACCGGCCGATTCCCGCCGACTGAGGGAATTCGACCAGAACCAACAAACAGCGCCACCGGGACTGTTGAGGGTATTTCTGACACGAGGACCCGCTGAGGATCCGTGACCGGCCTCCTCCTCCACGTCCTTCCCAAAGGCCGCCGTCCTCCTTATTTACACACCTGTGTTTTCCTGCGGTTTAGAAAGCGAGACAGAATCCCTCCGTCCCGGACCCCCGTATTTCAGCGTGTCGAATATGTTTATATACATACATGTTTTACCTGTTTCTCTGTGTTTGCTGCACGTTCTCATGTTTGTGTCCCAACCAGGCGAAACGCTTTAGGATATTGCTGGAGGATTGGAAGCCCCCCCTCACCCCTTTGAGCACATTCTTTACAAAAGGAACTTTTTTTAATGTGTTTCTAGGAGAAAATTGTTTCAAGTATAACATTAGGACAAATGCCCCCGACCTGTGTTACTCGCCCGGCTCCGTCCGCCCGCTGAAGCCCAGTATCTCCTTATAGCAGAAACGTCCAGCGAGCGATGAGTTCAGACCGAAGAGCCACGTTGGTTTTTGTTTGTCACCTCGGTAAACTGGTCCACGCCGACCTGCTCGGCAGAACAACCAACTCAAATAGACGCTAACTTTGTCTTTTTGGTTCTACATGAATTTTTGTAACTACTGTATGATGTTTAGAATTTTGCTCTATTTGTTCCCTGTTATTCTTGGGTTGTATTTGTTGTATTTTAACTATGATGTCAAGTCTTAATAAAATGTCATAGTTTATGTAACAGGTTTTTTTGCCTGTTGTCACTTTTTTCGTCTCTTCGGTCGCTTCACCAAACAGAACAGAATTCCTGTCGTGACCGCTGACAACATGCAGCTTTTGTGCTGTGAGGCTCTGAAAACAGTGAATATTTGCAACCCGACCAACAGCCCTGTGGGGTCTTCCAGTACAGCACAGTACAACACAGTACAGTACAGCACAGTACAACACAGTACAGTACAGCACAGTACAGCACAGTACAGTACAGCACAGCACAACACAGTACAGTACAGCACAGTACAACACAGCACAGTATAGCACAGTATAACACAGTACAGTGTAGTAAAGTATAACAGCACAGTATAACACAGTACAACACAGTACAGCACAGCACAACACAGCACAACACAGTATAACACAGTACAACACAGCACAACACAGTACAGTACAGCACAGTACAGCACAGTACAACACAGTACAGTACAGCACAGTATAACACAGCACAACACAGCACAACACAGTATAACACAGTACAACACAGTATAACAGTACAACACAGCACAGCACAGTATAACATAGTACAGTACAGCACAGTATAACACAGCACAGCACAACACAGCACAACACAGTACAGCACAGCACAGTACAGTACAACACAGTACAGCACAGTATAACACAGCACAGTACAGTACAGCACAGCACAGTACAGTACAGCACAGTACAGCACAGTACAACACAGTACAGCACAGCACAGCACAGTACAACACAGTACAGCACAGTACAGTACAGCACAGTACAGCACAGTACAACACAGTACAGTACAGCACAGTACAGCACAGTACAACACAGTACAGCACAGTACAGCACAGCACAACACAGCACAGCACAGTACAGTACAGCACAGCACAGTACAACACAGTACAGTACAGCACAGCACAGTACAACACAGTATAACACAGCACAACACAGTATAGCACAGTACAACACAGTACAGCACAGCACAGTACAACACAGTACAGCACAGCACAGCACAGTACAGTACAACACAGTACAGTACAGCACAGTACAACACAGCACAGCACAGTACAGTACAGTACAGCACAGCACAGCACAGTATAGCACAGTACAGCACAGTACAGTACAGCACAACACAGTACAGTACAGCACAACACAACACAACACAGTACAGCACAGCACAGCACAGCACAGTATAGCACAGTACAGTACAGCACAACACAGTACAGTACAGCACAACACAACACAGTACAGGACAGTACAACACAGCACAGCACAGTACAGTACAGCACAGCACAGTACAACACAGTATAACACAGCACAACACAGTATAGCACAGTACAACACAGTACAGCACAGCACAGTACAACACAGTACAGCACAGCACAGCACAGTACAGTACAACACAGTACAGTACAGCACAGTATAACACAGCACAGTACAGCACAGTACAACACAGCACAGCACAGTACAGTACAGTACAGCACAGCACAGCACAGCACAGTACAGCACAGTACAGTACAGCACAACACAGTACAGGACAGTACAACACAGCACAGCACAGTACAGTACAGCACAGCACAGTACAACACAGTACAGCACAGTACAGTACAGCACAGCACAGTACAACACAGTACAACACAGTACAGCACAGTATAGCACAGTATAACACAGTACAGTGTAGTAAAGTACAGGACATAAGAGCGCAGTGAAGTGGTGTAAAGTACAGTATTTCAGCGGGACGTCTGTCCTGCGTCTGTTTCAGGTTCTGGACTGAAGATCCTGTCGTGGCTCATTTATGTCCGCATTCTAAACCGATTCAGGCCGCAGTTCAGCTGAACTCAGCCGACGTCCAAGTCGAGTCTAAGTCCACGTCTGCGCCGTACTGAAGTCCTCCAGAGGCGACGCGCCTTCGTCCGCGACCACGCCCCCGTCCGGCGTCACCGCGGGAATCGCCTCGCGCCGAGGTCACCGGCTCTCCTGTGGCCACTCGCACGCCGGCAGAAGAACGTCTTGTTTGGCCGTCGACCGTCTACTCGCCGCTGACGTCGGCAGCAGCCGCCATTCAGACGGGCGTCCGTCTCGGCCCTTCGCTGGGGGTTATGCCGCGGGAGGAGCGCGTGCGCGACTGCGCCGGGCAGAACGGCTCGAAAACACGCCGAGTCGCGTTAAACGCTCGGCTGTTACGTTCCGGGTTGTTCCTCCTGAAAGCGACAGGCGAGTCGGGTTAATGTTCACTGAGGGCCTCAGGGTCCGTCTCGTTTCCCAGGATTCCTCTCCACTTCTTCATCAAACACTAACCGTCACGGGGGGTCGCTTTACCGCAGTAGTTTCCGCTGAGGGAAGGGGGATCCGAACCTCTGATGGACGTTTCATTTCAGGACAGCCCCCCCACGACTGCTGCCTGAAGGGAGCCCTGGACTGACCCCCAGCTGACTTTTCCCTTCCCCTCATCAGTGCAGCGACCTGCTTTGCTGGGGGTCAACTTGCCCCCCCCCAGGAATCAGAGCAACTCACAGCCTTCCGAATAAACAGAGGAAACTTTTGCTATGACGCATTTTTCCCCGAAGTTTATCGGTTTTAAAATCTAAACTCAGATAAAATATACGAGGTGCTGAAGACCCCGGCGAGGAGCAGTGAAAATGACGCCGTACCGCGGTAAACTGCTGCACTCTTACACTTTACTCACACGTTTGCTGCACAGTGACGCCAAACTGCTGTCAAAAGACGTCCGTCGCCACGTCGGGTCTTTTCTAACCGCGTTTTACCGTGTTTGTTTATTCGCCGCAGGGGGTCGGAAGACGCATCACTGTCACACTTTCGACCGGCAGCGACGAGAAGAACCTTCTGATCTCAGCAGAGTCTGTGCAGGAAACTCTTCTTAAGATCAGGAGCTGGGAAGCGGTTCTGATGGTCATGACACTGCAGTACCGCGGTACAGTAACTGTGTGGTACAGTAACTGTGTGGTACAGTAAGGGGGCTGTACCGTGGTAAAGTAAGGGGGCTGTGTGGTACAGTAAGGGGGCTGTGTGGTACAGTAAGGGGGCTGTGTGGTACAGTAAGGGGGCTGAGGAAGCTGAAGTGCTGCTGCCGTCTTAAGGAAGAAACACAGGAATCTGCTCACAGCCACTGAGTCCCAGTCAGTTTGAGTTGTTTTTATTCGGCGATTTTCTCCCACTGCAGGATGAGCTGGAACCTGAGCAGAAAAGACCACGTAATCCCTCCAGTTTACCGTGTTCCCCTCACATGTACCTTCTTTCTTACTGCTGATCTGCACAGTTTAGTGGTCACCACAGACCCCACCTGACCTCCGCCGCTCAATTCGCCCCAGATGTCTGTCTTTGCAGGTTTCCTTTGACTCACTGAGGTAAGATTAGCTGAACCGGTTCCTGGAAACACCTCACGAACAGAAAGTTCACTTCAGAACATCGAAACGAGTGACTCAGGGGACATGGGGGCTTCCCCCTCGCAGGGGGTCTGTGTCTTGTCCTGCGCTTCCTCCAGGGAGCTGCTGGCATCTCGGGGAACCAGCGAAGCTGCCCTGGGTTTGTGCTCCGCGACGCTCTTCCCCGTCGTCCCCAGGAGAACCTGGGTCGGCCCCTGTGTCGCTCTTGTGTATCTTCTGCTGGTCTTTACGTCTGCGGTCGCCTCTCGGTCGGCTTCCTCGGCAGCTGATGTGTCCATTTTTGGACCCTCATCCTTGTCTTTGAGCATCACGTGGCTGTGCCAGCTAAGGTGCTGCCCCAGTAAAAAGTACCTGATAAGTTCCTCACTTCCACCACCCGACACATCACGTGTCCACCTCATCTTTTCAGTCTTTCTAGTTCTCATATTTTTGCCGTTTCGCACCCACGTCTCCTATCTGCACAACGTGCACGACTCGGCAGAACAGTTTTCCCTCCTGCCCTTAAATTCCTTCCACTCACATCTTGTCTTGACCACTAGATCCCACAGCTTCTACATACGAACGAGGAGTTAGCCGGAGGCCACCCATCGTACCTCTGTATCTCACATTAACCCATTTCTGGAACTGCATACATCTGTTGGACTTTCTACCTGCTCCCTTGCCGGACCTCCCACACGGCCACTTGCCCGACTCCTCTTTTACGCCCAGCTTGACCTCCACCTCCATCACCCTTTTCCCTGCGTTCATTTTCATCCCACTTCACCCACACTACCCTTCCACCTGCGATCTTCTCTTCCCCTCCGTCAGGATTAAACCATCTCCGTGGGCAGTTCTGGTCACATGTCCCTTGTCAGCATCTCCCTCACAGTAGGAAACAACAAGGGACCGAGGACCGGTCCTTGGTGCACACCTACCTCCACTCGAAAGCTGTCTCTGAGTACCGACTGGGCCCCTTCAAACATCTCCTTCACCTGCTCTTTTCCTCCCCTTGGTGGCGATTTGATCAGATTCCTTCTCATCATCTCCAAACACAGACAACGGTGGCCTTTTCTCTTCTGCGTTTTCTCCTGCCCCAGGACGGCGGTGGTGGAGCATAACTCTAAAACGGCAGCTACACATTGATTTAGCCGTAGATCTACAAGCGTTTCTTTTTTTTTATTGAAAGCTTTCATGCACGTTAAACAACTGGGGAAAAATGACAAACATCAAACAGTCCAACTGAAAAGGAGATCCCCAGCAACGTTTGAACGTCAGGGAGCTCACGGGGACCCGGGACGCGGTCTCCTGAAGTACACCTTGTAAAACGCTCTCCTTATCGTCGTGTTCTTCAGCCCGTACATGACGGGCGTCAAGACGGGGGTCATCATCAGGAAGTAGATGGACACGAAGACGCGGGCGGCAGGCGGGACGTGCGACAGGTCGAAGCGGCTCTGAAGGAGCTCGAACGCGCTGGCGAGCGAGAAGTTGGCCAGAGACGCTAAGTGGGGGGCGCAGGTCTTGAGGGCTTTCGCCCGACTTTCCCGGCACTTCAGACACACCCTCAGTATCTTGGCGTACGAGTAAACGATGAGAGACGAGAGGCCGAAAATAGTGACGAACAGACTAACAAGACCGTAGACGTTGATCGCGTTTGTGCTGATGCACGACAGCTTAACTAGGGAATAGTTGTCACAGTAAATTTTATTGACAGTGTGGCCACATAAGGGGAGCCTGGCAGTCAAGCTGACGGTGATGGTCACCTTCAGGATGGAGTAAATCCAGACTGCGGAGATGAACACGGTCACCTTCTCTGGCGTCATGATCAGCTTGTACCTCAGAGGATCGTGTATGGAGACGTAACGGTCGTAGGCCATCGCCGCGAGGTTGGAGAGTTCTACGGTGCCGTAGGTGTGGATGCAGAAGATCTGGAGGAGGCAGTTGTGGGTGGAGATGCGGTGATGGTCCGTGAGCATATTGAGCAGGAGCGACGGGTACAGCGCCGTGCTTCCGTACAGCTCGTTCGCACATAAACTGACCAGCAGCAGGTACATGGGTTCGTGCAGGCTTCTCTCAGCCCGCACGAGCGCCACGAGCAGAGAGTTGGCCAGAACGACCGACAGGTACGCGGCTAAAGTGAGACAGAAGCAGACGTACTTCACGGGGCCCATCTCCTGGAACCCGGCGAGGAGCAGAGCCGTGGGGTGGGACGCGTTCTCCATGGCCGCCGCTCCGGGTTCCTCCCGGCTCTGGACTCGCGAGCCAACGTCGTCTCAGGCGCTCCTCTCGGCGGGGGGTTTCCTCCGTGGAGCTTCAACGGGAACGAGTGCTGAGAACGAGCAGTTAATGTGATATTTAAAGGAATATTTGCTCCTCCGTGTTCGGTGGCTGTACTCAGTACCTGGTCTGTTTTTCACACCTTTCCTGTTTACCCCGTTTCCACTGTTCGCCGAACCGGCTCTCGGCACGAGATGAAACAGTCGCCGTTCGTTTGCTCTGCTTTCCAACTCGGGACGTTTCGAGTTGCGTAAAACTAAGAAACATCTTCCGATATTTATACGGAAACACTTACCTGAGTCAGCAAGTTGCCCGATTCCTTCCAGACGACTTGAGGCGAGACGTCGGTCTTCTTCTCCCGGCCGTCGCTCGTCCGCCGGGGCCTCGGAGACGGTTCACAGGTCGCGAGGCTTTTCGGAGTAGAAAAGATGCAAAAACAGTAACATCTAAGGTCAAGAGAGGAGCTGCTGCACGTTTTCACAAAAGCGCTCGTGTGTTTTCTGTACGCGGACAGAGATGCGGAAATGTGAGGGGGTTCAGTGGAAGTACGAAGAACGTTTAAAGGTGGATGCTGGATTTTCAGAAGAGGCCGGAAATACCTGCCCTGCGGTTTCCGCCGCGTCGACACCGACGAAGCTCCTCCTCGTCCCTTTTATCCTTTCGCGGGAAAAGCCGCACGTCGGAGGAAAAGTGTCGCCAGCGAATGATTTGCTACATCTTTACTACCAGGGGACATGTTTTACTGAGAGTCGGCAGCAGTTCCCCACCCTGCAGGGTGAAGCTGCTCAACACGACGCCCAGCGTGTGATCCGCGTCTCCTCGGTCTTTTCTCTGGCCCTCAACTGAAATGCTGTGATTTATCAACCAAAGTTAGACATTAAAAGACTAAAAACCACATTTGCACATCAGTTCGCCTATTTGTCTGTGGATGTATCATTTTCTGCTTTTTTTCCCTGCGGCGTTTCATTTATTTCGTTGTTGGATGTGCTGCTTTTACAGTTACATTTTTCTACTGTCACACCAAACTAGCAGCTGAATGTTCTCAACCTCAAATCACAGTCAGGTTTATTCTTCTGCCCGTAGGACTTAAGTCCTGAGTCTAAAGTCAGATTTCTGTGGATCCCACCAAGACCTCAGAACGTCCCTCACATGTCACTGGCAAGAAAATTGTTTTGAAATGTAACGTCTCTGTATCTATAAAGCTCAGTCTGAGTTTATCTGTTTGTTCTTCATGCGCATCTGTGTTTCTCAAACCGCAGACTTGAAATTCGGCCCACGGGCACCTCTCACCCTAACTGAGGCTTTTGTGATGAAGTGTCCAAAAGGCCACTTAGCATCTTGAAAATTTTTACTTTGGTCTTTGAAATAAGGCTTGGAAATGTGCGTTTAGAGACACACAGCAAACGCTGACTGAACGGCACCGACTCGTAGGACAGCAATCGGCCCCTAAATGCCAGAAGTACAGGTACAATGATGTAGATGTGGTGATCTGAGAAGCTGTGGAGGATGGAGGCCTTATGTTGGAACTTGGGAAGATCATGAGAGAACAATTTTTGCACCAGAGTACACTGGGTCCTACAGTTTTTGGCCAGTTTTTGGGAATCGCCAGCCTGAAAAACCCCCACAAGAGACTGCTACCAGTACAGATTTCTAACCACGTTAACCCCTCCCAGCAGCCAATGTGGGCTGAAGGCATCTTTTCACGTTCTCCAAAGGTAAACCCGTCTGGATGTAGGAAAGAGGGAGAAAATCGACTCATCAGACCGTATCACTTTCTTCCACTGCTCAGGGGTCCAGGTTTCTGCTCCTAACCCCAGGGTCTCCGTCCGTGTGTGGGTTACAAGCAGCTTCCGAACGGCAGCCCCGCCATAAGTTCCAGCTTTGTGACGCTCGCGCCGTGCAGTTTTTTTGGTTTTTGAAACTGGGCCACAGATGTGCTCGGTCGGTTTTGTGCCGATTTCCGAGGCTCTGCTTTGAAGTTTCCGTGTGTCTAAAGTCAGACTTCTGCACATCCCAAATTGTAACATAAAGCCCCCTTTCTCCACTGCTTCTCAAATCACCACATCTACATCAATGCACCTGTACCTTTGGCATTTAGGGGCCCATTGCTGTCCTACGTTTTCGTGCCATTCAGTCAGTGTCGCTTCTGCTCTGCATCTTCCGTGTGTCTCTACACGCACATTTCCCTCACGTTCGACCTTCTCAACTCTTCGCTGAGATGACGGCCGACTTCACGGGTATGTTGAGTTGGGTCTTTCCGCTGAGGTTCACGTACAAGGAAGAGACTAATTCACACTGCTCCTCCAGAAGGACCTTTCCCCTGAAGTGCACTACGTATCACAGCCAAAAAACTCTGGTTTCTCTGCCATACGGTAAACTAACACAGTTATTTGAAATTAGGGCCCCTGTTCTTCTAAATGGATCGTCCGCTGGGGGTTTGAAAAGTAACAGATGAGGCTTTTCAGTAGTTTCCTAGGTGCCAGATTATGAATGACTGTATCATACAATCCAGTTCAACCCCCACAGCATCACAGGCCAAATGGTGACTGTAGTACTAGATGCTGGTTGTGCAACTTGAACTGACCGTGATCTGCGAGGGTCACGGTTTTCCTCCCAGGCGGACGTGTCTGGAGCCGCTACGGAAAATCTCCATCAGAACTTTGCCCTTTGAATGAATTTAAGAGTCCTAACCGGCACATGGAACGAGGCCACCGGCGGTGTCCAAAGGGAGGTCATTACAGCCCCTTTCGACCGTCCCGTTCCGCCGACTCGGCACGGCCCCTGGAGACCCCAGTTGTTTGTTCGCCTCCGCGTTCTCGCCGGCGAGTGGCGGGAAATTGCTTCCAAGGGAGGCCAGAGACACGGCGGCCCGAGGGCCTCAAACAAACATGTTTATTACCTCTCACGTCCGTCTCATCATCCCTCGCATCTACTGCGGCCTTCGGCGGAACCCCTCGTCTCAGGTGCAGGTTTTTTACGCGAGGTAGAAGGACGGAGGGCACATTTCTACCCGGTTTTCATCTCTGTTGAAAAGTGGTCGTGAAGGACAGGTTTTGTGTGGAACAAGAAGCACTTAGAAGCTGTGGAGGACTGTGTGTTGGCAGAAGCTCTTTGTTGTTTACCTTTTAAAGTGAAAAAATAACACACACACACACACCGGTGGCGCAGTAAACTTTGTAAGATATTAGATGTCATCTACTTTTGCTAAACACCCACAAATAAAACAGAACTGAGCATCACTGTGACTCTGGTTTCCACAGAAGTCAGCAGGTTACCTGCTGCGGTTTCAATGTGTTTTTGTGATATCTGAAATTGAATTTGCGATAGAGAATATAAGACTGACGCCGGGCGACACCAGCAGCGTGTGAGGAAGGTGATGAGGATGAAGAAACAGGCAAGTGGCCCGTGTTCTCCCGTCCGGGAGGACTGTACAGTAGAAGTAAGATGTAAGTGTGATGAAGAAGGTGTTGCTGAAGATGTCGTGTGTCTTGCGTGATTTTGCAGTTGGACTCATCGACGCGGGGAAATAATGACCGGCGACCAAAGGGACTAATTATTGAAAGTGGCGCCTCGGAGCCCCGAGAGCCGCACGGTTCACCCGGGGAGACGCAGCTCGCAACGCCTTAATGGACTGAGACAAACATGTTTACGGCGCTTCTACCTGGGACGTGTCAGTTGTTCACACCGCCGTTTACCTGAGCAAAGTGGCCGTCGCCGACGAAACGTTAAACCCGCGGCCGACTCGACGAACAATCGGCTTAAAACGTGTTTCTAAACAATTCACAGCGTCGCCGCGCTGCCCTCGTCTGACCTTTGACATGTGAAACAGGAGTAAATACAAGCAAAGGCCTCAAGAATCAAAGCAGCTGCTTCAAGGGTTTCCCTGCTGATGTTCGTATATATCTTCTCCAATATCCGTTTATACGCAAACGCACGTGAGGTAAAAGTGAACATTTGACCACTTTGGCACTTTGTGGAGGTCAGTTACTACATAAGAGAACCTTTTTAATGCAGGTTATTTCTCTGTTTTAATGTAGGAAACCAGTTTTGAAGCGCAAATAGCAGACAGACTCCTAACCAGAGACTAGTTAGTTCCTTCTGAAGGGGTGTCTCTGCTTTTGGGGTTTACAAGCCCAGTGGGGTCTCATCAGGTCTCACCAGAGAGGAGAAGAGCTTCAATGATCTAATGAGCTGAGATAAACATGCTTGTCGACCTGGGCAAGTTTTGTTAGTCTGACCAAACCCCAGGAGCCACACAAGACAAGTCAGGGAGGTTTTTCTTTAGATACTTTGTACAAACATCCAGTGTAAAAATGTTAGAAAGAAACCAAACCTAAATGTTTTGTATGTAAAAGAGCTTCGATCTCAGTTCCGTGTGGAAGCGTGACACGGGGAGGGGGGGGTGTCACCCGTCCAGCTCCTTCTCCGGTGATCTTTCCGTCCCGAGCGACTTCAGCACCCGGCATCACGGCAGTAAAGTGGATCTGTCACATGTCTCCCCGCCACAGAACCAACAACCACGTGGATCTTGTCCTCAATTGCAGCTCTGTGTCCATCTCTGTTACTCCCCTTTAAGGTTCCCCTTACTCTTCCATCTCCTCCTCCTCCTTCTGCGCCTCCTTTTCCCTCTGAAGAACCTCTTCACCGCGGTACCTTTTTTCTTTCGCCGTTTGACTTCTCTCACTGTCCACTGCCAGGTTCCCCAGTGCGGATCAGATCCTTCCCTCTTCCCCCCCGAACCCTCAGGTTCGAGCTGTAGGCCTCGGCCCTCAGACCCTCACAGGTCCACTAACCAACTCTCCGCCACCCCGGTCGGGGGAAAACTCTCCTTTTCCCTCAATGTTCCTCCGTCCTTTAACTTCCTTCCAGCCGCCTGGGTTTACGAAGCTAATATATGAGAATTAAAAAAGTGAAGATGAGTTCAGCTTGAGGAGGCCGAGCACCTCCTGAGGTCCCCGAGCTAAACCCTAAATCGCTTTAAAGAACAAGGATTAAAGTGGTTTGAGTTCACACACTGAAACACGTCACAGCCAGCAAAGAGCAGGTGTGTGTGTGTGTGTGTGTGTCCACAGATTTATTATACTTATCATATGTGGTGTTGAGGATTAACAGTGAGAAATCCCGACCTGAGCAGGACCGAAGCGGCGTATCTGGTGGCCGCTGAGTCCCGGCTTGACGTGCGGGAACAAAAAGGCCCCACGTGGTGAGGGCTCTTCTCCGGCCGGCCTGAAAATGTCCGCGACCTGTTTTCTGAACGCCGACTATTCGTTTTTTCTTCATTCCTTGTGTGAAATAAAGCAGCTGCCCGGTCTGGCGTCAGCCGATGGTCACGAGGGTTAAACATCCCACCGATGTGGGCTGAGGACGGGTTTTATGTGGGTCTGGGGGAGGCGGTAAAGCGGCAGTGAAAGGAAGACGGAAACCAGATCACAAAGAGCGAGTTGAAACTCGGGCCTTGTTCTCACTAGTAGTTTTAGTAGTGAAATTACTAGTGTTAGTAGGACTAGTAGCAGTGGAGGGGGGGATCTGAGAGATCTGAGAACATCTACTTTAAGTTTCTATGCTGCCAAATGTACAGCTCAACATATGAGGCATAAAATAAAAGTTAAGGTTAATATACAGTTAAATACAATAGTCTGTAAATCTGGGGAGGTCTGCAGTTTACAGAAATAAGTAAATTTGATTTATTCTCCGTTCGCACCGTCTCTTCCAGTTATCAACACAACCGGGATCAAAATTACGTTGAACAAATTGTTCGTTGATCCTTCGCAGCAAGAAAAGCTTAAAGCAGACGTCCCTCGGATAAGCAATAATAAAGATGCTGTTTGATTTGTGTTTCATTTTTTTATTCACGTCAGACAACATTCAGATGAAACTGCGGAAGTGAATCATCTTCACGGCCTCTTATTGACTCCCGATCCTCTCTATACCCCACACAGTCACAAACGCTAAACAGTAAAGATGTCCCTCGGCTCACAAGTCAGGCTCTAGAAAGGCTACAGATATCAGAAATAAAATTGCCCCCTTTTATTTTAAACATTGAAAACATAAAGTTGCTTCCCCACCAGAAACTCCCATTTAACTCCTATTCGGTTCCTGCCGTTGACTGACAGGACGTCACCTAAATTCTGTCCTCCGCGTGTCATCTATTTCAGGTCAGTCCACACGGTCCCCACGTACACAGACAAACACACGAACACAAACACAAACACAAACACGCCAAAAAGATCCAAGGTGGCAGCAAGTAGTTCGGCGTGTTTATGGAGGAGGGAAGATTCCAGGCCAGGTCCACAGTGGCCAGACGCTGAAGATGTTCCAACGTCATTCATACGGCTGCACGAAACCATTTCAACTGGAAATATACTGTATTGTATTATATTATATTATTCAGATTCTGAGGCGCACCAGCCATTCGACTCCAGACAGGTTTGACAGGTGAGGCATTTGGTGCGACTTGCGGTGCTGCTGAAGGTGGAGGCAGATTTCCAGGAACACACCTGGTTTCAGGAGTGGAACAGCACCGTGGACCACTGTGTGTCAGGGTCACACTCACTCTTTCCACTCAGGTTTTCACCGTCGTCCGCGGAGCGGCTGAACGGTGCGGGACTGTAGTACTGGGAGCGCCACCCAGTGGCCAGTCTGATACAGGCCGACACAGGTGCGCATAAAATCGTTATTTTACCCGCTTTTCTTCAAATACTCCCCAATACTTCACTGTAAAAATGCTTCACGTTCGGTAGCCAGCAGAGGGAAGCGATGGAGCTGGCAGAGCAGGAGGTGGTGTGCTGGACTTGGTGGAGCTCCTTGCTCTGAGGTGAGAGAGTAAAACCGTAGAAACGGGGTGAATCGCTGCAAGAGGGGCATCGGCTACTCGGCTGTATTACGAGAGATCAATGGGGCATCGCAGAGCTGCACAGCACCTTCAGGTGAAAATGTCACGTCTGACCTTTTTCAACCCGCCCAGCCCTGTTAGTCTCCATCCCCCCTGCGGAAATTCGCCTCTGTACGTTCCGCACCTTCTCGGCGTTTTACTGCACGAGACGTGTCATTTCGTTCCTTTGTTCCTTCCACTCTCTACCTTATTTCAACTGCAGGTAGCCAGCGCATCATTCCAGCCTAAACCTCTTTTTTTTCCATAGGTATATTCCCAAAAAGCTCGGTCGGGAAGGCCTGCTCCTCCTTTGTTGTCTTTAAACCCTGATGACGGGGACCTGCCCAAAATCATCAGAGGACTGAACCCCGCGCTGGTACCACCCTGAACCTGAGCCATAAATAGCCGTTCGTTTGCTGGTATCAAAGCGGCCCTGAGAACTTCAGCAGAGAGTAGCTGGCGGCCAGGTAACAGCAGGCAGGAGGAAATCATCTCGTATCAAACTAATGATGATGATGATGATAATAATAATAATAATAACAATAATAATAATAACAGCAGCGGTAGTCCTTTTTAGCTACCAAATGTGACAGCTGGAAACCTGTAGAAATATTATTATGTTGTATTATATTGTTATTGTAGTGTTACTGGTGACAATGTGCACGTGTGTGACAGTCATGTGGATGTTTTTGCCTGTTTCTTCACATTCGCTCTGTCCTTGTGCGCTTTAGGAAAATGGATAAATGGGGGTCGAAAGGTGCGAAAAGCTGGCTGAGATACTCGGCCGCGCCATTCGAACGTCTCTTTCCCCTCATTCGTTTCGTTTCGCTTGCAGGCGGACCCACTCGAGGGGCCATGGAGAACACGTCCGCCGTCCCCCTTTCCGAATCCAACACATCCGGACCCGACAAACACACCATTTTTGTTTTTGCTCTTCAAGGGTATTTTTTCACCGTCTTCATAAATCTGACCGTGATCGCGATCGTCTCTCTGGAGAAAGAGCTGCATCAGCCCATGTATATTTTCCTCTGCAATCTGTGTGCGAACGGGCTGCTCGGCACCATCAGCTTCTACCCGAAATTTCTGTCCGATTTGCATTTCGGCTCTCCGGCGATTTCCCACGGCGGGTGTTTGCTCCAGACCTTCGCCATTTTTTCGTACGCTTTCTGCGAAGCCACCAGTCTGACGGCGATGTCGTTCGACAGGTACGTGGCGATATGTAAACCGCTCCATTACCACACCACCATGACGCCGGCGGCGACGCGGCAGCTGCTGGCTTTCGTCTGGATGGTTCCTTGCGGCTCGGCCGCCGTCTCCGTCGCGCTGATATTCCGAACGGCCTCCTGCGAGGCGGACGCCGCCGCGCCGTACTGCAAGTTCAAGGCTTCGGCCTGCGCGGAGAACACGGCCAACTTGGTGTTTAACATGATGCTGACGTGCTTACATGTGTCAATGGGGTTGTTTGTGCTCTACACTTACGGCAAAATACTCGCAACCTGCAGGAAATCAAAGCGAAGCCAATCCAGATGCATCCAGACCTGTCTGCCGCACCTGATAAGCTTCTGCAACTACATCCTTGTCACCCTCTTCGAAGGATTCAGCAGCGTCTTCAACCATGCCGACGTCCCCCAGGGGTTCAAAAGCTTTACATCGGTGGCATTTCTAGTCACCCCTCCTGTTATCAACCCTATTATGTACGGGATAAACCTCACGCCTATTAGGACAAGGATAAGCAAAATGCTGTAAACTGTGGGCAGACAAGGTAAAAGATGGTTTTTTAAGGTGTAAAAAAAAACAGGTATATTTACACCATTAATAAAATGAATTGAGCTTGAAGTTTCCTGGATTTGACACTGTAAGGACGTCTAATGGTTCGTGTTTCTTGCTTCTGCATAATTTGAGCCCGACTTGCATTCGGAGGGTCTTCAGTGAAACAGCAGAAATTCAGGAAATTCACAAAACGTATCGGTTCGACTCGAGGGCTTTTAAAGGGGTCGAATTTGTCTGGCTGAAGCTGTTTGCACACAGTAAGAGTGTTGAAGTTTAAATGTGGCGTACGAAGCCCGGGTGGGGGGTTCTTGCCACAAACTGACCCCCCCGGGGAAAACAAACTGAATGGTTTAATCATGAAGAAGCAGCATCTCAACTCACGTCTGTCTTGTGTAACAAGGCTTTTCTACCGGACCTTCTTAAGTGTTTTTTTTTAAAAAAAACCTGCACAAAGAGGGATCTTTTATGAAATGTCTGTAAACATCCTTCTTAATCCCAACATTGCAGATCTGGTCAAATGCTGATCTCTGTGAACTTCAGAACTGAAATAAAAGTGTCAGTGATGCATTTCCAAACGTAGATCCTTACAAAGATGGGACTCCTGCAAAGGGATGTTAAAACGGGCCTTTTCATACACAAATTTCAGAAAACAGGTTCTGTTGTCATCAAAGGCGTGTGTGTGTGTGGGGGGGGGTCTCTGTCGGTCCCCACAAACACAGGCCAGGTTCACCTGGACGGGGGTCCGTGAGGCGAGAAGCTTTGATGTCACTTGACACCGTTGACTATTACGCTCCGGCTTTTGTACTTCTGCTCTTTTCCTGCCGCTCGGTTTCGACTCGAGGGATGTTTCCGGAACCTGGATCACAGAGAGTAGGAACCCAGAGCCCAAAATGGTGCAACCGTCAGGTCTGCTGCCTAAAAAAAGGACGAAAGCGTTCTATAATTTGCCCAGTCGCAGTTTGTCCACATTTGTGGACAGCATGAAAGTTTTCCCTCAAAGAGACCAGGTCGATATTTAGGCACCGTGAAAATTTCAAAATCCCTCGGTGACAAACTTAAAAGGGCCGATGATGTCATCGGCAACCTGCCAACTCCTCCCTCACGCCGGCGGATAAATATCGCAGCAGATCCGCGAGCTGGAGCCCACCTGCGACGGCCACCTTCGAGACACGGCGGCAGCCCCGCGCGGGGACGCTAACACCACAGTCGTGTCACACTCCGCTCCACCTGGTTGGTTATAACAACTTCAGGCGATATTTAAAATCCCAACCTTGGGCGTCAAGCGGCTTTAAATCACGCGGTTTGGCGCCGAAGAAGGGCGAGCCTTTTCCGAAGCTCGCTTGTATAGAACCTCAGTCGACGTCCAGGTTCCAGGTAAAGGAGCCGTCAAACAAACTAACCGACAAATAAACACGCGTTTCGTGTTTATATGTAGCCGGTTAATTCGTGTCGCTTTCTTCTCATTTCCACAGCTGAAGCCACCCGCCAGGCTTGATGGACACATCATCCGCCGCCACGTTGACCCTTCCGGAACTGAACGAATCCCGGACTCACAAATACGTCGTACTCGCTTTTACAGTTCAGGGCTATTTTCTGACTCTCCTCCTAAACTTGACTTTAATCGCCGTCGTCTCCGTGGAGAAGGACCTGCACCAGCCTATGTACGTGTTCCTGTGTAACCTGTGTATAAACGGGCTGTACGGAACTGCCGGCTTCTACCCAAAATTCATGTCCGACTTGCTCTCCGACTCCCGCTCCGTTTCCTACGGCGGATGCCTGCTGCAGACTTTCGTCATCTTCTCCTACGCCTTGTGCGAGTTCACGAGTTTGACCGCGATGGCCGTGGACAGGTACCTGGCGATATGCGAACCGTTACGCTACCACACGGCCATGACGCCTGCGACCACAGGCAAAGTGCTGCTGTTCGTCTGGATGCTTCCTTGCTGTTCGGTCGCGTGTTCCGTACTGCTGACCGCGAACCTCCCCTTCTGCGGGACGCGCGTCAGCACGCTGTACTGCAAACTGACCGCGTCCACGTGCGACACGGAAACGGTGAGGTTTGCGTTCAACGGAACGTTCGCGTGCCTGTTGGCGTCCATGGGCTTGTTCGTCGTCTACTCGTACGCCAAAATATTTCTCGCGTGCAGGAGGTGCAAACAGAAACGGTCCAAATTCACGCAGACTTGCCTGCCTCACATCATAAGCTTCCTGAACTACGTCGCTGTCACTGTGTGCGACGCCTTCAGCGTCCGCTTCAGCGGCGCCCGTTTCCCGCAGTGGTTTGCCAACTTCATGTCGGTGGCCTTTCTGGTCACCCCCCCCGTTCTCAATCCCATCATTTACGGCATGAAGCTCAGTCCTATTCGGACGAGGCTACAAAAGATGTGGGGAAAGGGATCCCTCAAGCGGGACGCGACGGCGGCTGCGGCACCGCACTGTCCACGCACGATTTTAAACGCGCAAAACTGGCCGCTGCAGACATTCCGTTCGGTCGAGTAGGACCGCCCGTGTAGGACCGCCCGTGCAGGTGATCGCGCGAGATGAGACGCAGGTTGTATTTGACGTCGGAAGAAATCCAAAAACAGACGGCTGAGCTCCTGTCTATGACAGTGTGTGGTTATATGAACAATAAACGATTGAAATTGAACCGTTACAAGATGTCTTCACTGGGCGACGTTGAAACGGGGCACAGGAGAGTAGACACGCCTCAGGAAACAGTCGAGCGGCACATCTTCTACTAGGGGACCGTTTCCCAATTCAGGCCTTTTTACCCAGGTACAGTACTGTGCAAAAGTCTTAGGCACCTGTGGGAGGAAAAACACTATGAAGTGAGGATGGTTCCAGAAATAATGCCATGAATGCTTATGAATCAATAAACCTTCTAAAAAGTGCAGTAGACAAAAAAACCTCCATCAGATCAATATTTGGTGGGACCACCCTTTGCCTTAAAACAGCATCAGTTCTCTTATGCAAACTTGCATGCAGTGTAAGGTTGAGGTCGGTAGGTTCTTCCAAACTGGCCACAGTTCTTCTGCACACCGACTGTCTCTGCATGTCCTCCCAGACTGACTGGATCATGTTGAGATGAGGGCTCTGTGGGGACCAGACTGTTTGTTGCTGAAGATAGTTGTGTATGACTGAGACTGGGTGTTTGAGCTCATTCTCAGGCTGCAGAATCAGAAACCTCCCTGATGGAAGATAAGAATCTACCTGTACTTCTCAACAGACACTGACGTTGCATGTCTAACACTTTTGCACAGCACACGACATGACAGTACACAATACATGAATATTATGAAGGAGCCCTGCTTGCAACGCAGGTTCGCCTCAAACGGCCAAGTATCTCCTGACTATTACATGACCATAGACAATACAGAGCTACAGGTAGATGTTCATAGGGGTACTGACCCACCGGCGTGTGAAAGAGTAACTGCTCAGCCTGTTTCGGAGGTTCACATTCAGGATTTGTTATCCCAGGTGTGCTTTTGTGCCATCTGACCTTGGATAAAAGTGACTCCCAAACAGCAGCCCTACCGCAGATACCAGGGTAAATGTTCTTGCTGATGCCGGGCCACAGCTGCATCGATTCTATTCCGTGGCCATTTCAAAACCTGTTTGCAGCGATAGAGCAGAACAGCCACCTGACCCCATTTCAGCTTCGCATTACAAACCTTTGCTGGCTGCGCAGAAATCCACACAAGCCGATAATTCAGGGCTTCCGGCAGAATTATCCAGCTTAAACCACGGCAAACGCAGCGAGCTGACAGCGAAAGCAGTGGAAACAGCTGATAAGACATTTACTTCAGATAGACTTTATTATACTGTCAAGAATGTATTACATATTGTATATTGTTTATTAGTGTTTTTTAAATTTCAATTTTTTCACGTTTTGATTTTTTTTTTTTATTGTGGATAAGCTTCAGATTGGTTGTAGCAAAAGTTTACATTCAGATAATATTTAGGCATGAATTTTCAGAAGTCGTTACGGCGACGATCCGGACACCGAGGGATCGCTGCACTGCCCTCTTTTCCTCCCGATACCCACAGGCCAGCGGGAGCCGCGTTTACCGGACTGTTCGGCAACACGTCTCGCTCGACTCCAGACATTCTTCAGCGTTCAGTAGTTTTTATTAACCACAGCAAAACAAACTGACACACTGTGCCCTTTACGGGTATAAAAACAGCACTTGCCAAAAATAACATCCATGAGAAAAAGTAAAAAGCAAAGTCAAAGAACAGAAAGAATGTGATGCAACATGTTTTACTAAACACATCAGCACACACAATGGCCATTTACTTGGAGGTAAAGACTCAAAGAAAAGCGTTCTGAACAAAAAGGTAAAACTAACAAAACGTTTATTGCACATCTCAGCTTACCATAACATTCGCATCGTTTTCGCAACTCCGACTCGACGCCGCAGCTTCAGAGGGCCTGAAAGTACGGGGCGTCGTCCGTGTCAAACGCCACGCTCGCTTTGAAACGTCACGCGAGGAACTCAAACGCGGAGGTCGTGATTAGTGTGCGAAGAAAACGGTCCGTTTTCAGCACCTCCCCCCGACTACACGGTCCGTTTATACTGCAACTCTTCCGGCAGTAAACGCTAAACCGACGCCGATCTTCAGCTCCCTTTTTGATCCACAACTGGAAGTGATCAAGTGATCTTATAGGAAAGACAAAAAAAAAGCCTTAAAGGAAAGACCAGGCAGGCATTGTTACAGCAAGTCTACTGTATAATAAACATCCAAAAACGTACTACAGCAACCCGCCATACAGCTGGATTAATATCATTGCGTCTACTGGCTCTACCTTAACTATCCGCATTGGCTGCGAAAACAACAACAAATCGGCAAACAAAATCAGTAAGAGTTCAAAACTCACAAAGTACCCCAGCAAACAGTTCACAGGTCTAATCCTACCCGCTCGCTCGCGTTTGGTACGACGCAGAAAAGAGATGAATCACTGTTGTTCCAAGGTGTAAGACATTTCGAAGAGGGTCAACGACCGGCACGCCATCAACACGCGACGCCTCATCGCGGAAGAAGCCACGCACTCGCCCATTCTCCTGTACGGCATCGCGTTTCCGTGTCGAGAAGACGACCGGCGACGAGTTTGGTTACGATGAGGTACAGTAGGTGCTACTTCAAGAGGAGAAACACCCCCTCAGACATTCCTGTGCAGAAACACGCTCATCCCAGCTGAGCGTGTCACGTACATCTCAGTACAAATCATCACTGAACTCTTGGCTTCAGTGTATATTTGTAAATAAGACCGCCCAGCTTCTCAAAAGGCCACCGACCGACAAAATAAATGCTGGGGGGGGGGGGGGGCTTTACCATTCCCACAAAACGGTTCAAATTGTTTAGACTGTATGAGGCCTGAAAGCACGTGGAATTGCACAGAACACATTTTTCTGCACGTATCTGCTCGAGCCAACAAATCCGACTGTGCAAAATCATCTTTCTTTGCATAGTTATTAGGCAGAAGCGTATCGCTGCCCAGGCGTAACGATAAAACACTTCGGCGACACGCCAACAGTAGCCAAACGGCTTTGAAAAACACCGAGGGCATCGGTGCAACACAATCAAACCGGTGCCGCGCACGCGCTGGTCTTTCCTCCGTCGCCATAACAACGCAACGCAAATCCACCCGAATCCCCAAAACGCAGCCGTGAACGAAACCGCGGCAGCATTTATATAAATTCTAATGAAACGTCATCGGGGTTTTAATACAAAAATATTTCAAACTATTCTATCACAGCGAACACGTTTCTCGCACTCCGAACGGCCTCGCAATTGAGATTGTCGACATTAGTTTACCTTCCCGGGGGGTACAAACGCGAGGGCTGGCGAGAACCCCACCGCACGTCTTACCTTGTGCCTCCAACTTTTTCATATCCAACAACATATGAGGATTATTGCACAACACAGTTACGCTTCTCAAAGTTATAAATTGTGCCTTTGTATTATTTACGTTTCAACGTTTCCCAGCTTTGCGGCAGTGATGCCTCAAGGAAGTTATGAACTAATAATGTGGTGGCTCTTAAATTTTCTCACCTGAGCTTCGTCGCCAACGGGAACAGGAGAAAAACAACACAAGCTGAAAGGGTGCTGACGTCACGTGGACCATTAGCTTAAGTTAAAAACTAGCTACACGTCTCAGGGGGAGGGGGATGAAAGCGTGGTTAAGGAGTGTAAGAAATACTCGAGAATCAACAATTAAGCACGAAATAAATAAATAAATAAACAAACAAATAAATAAAATACTGGAACACCTCCAGTATAAAGGTTTCTGTTTTGGAGTTGAGCAAAAGCGCATTCAAACTGGCCTGCGCCAAAGCTAGTTTTCATCAGCGAAATGGCTGGGCGAACGCCGATAGCAGTATTGCACACAAAAACAAAACGGTACATCAACATTCACAAACAGCCAAACAGATTTAGCACCGAGACGAAAGATTATCTGCGCCACGCAGCTAAACTACTGCAAGGTTCCACTACGAAGCACACGAGACAAGAGAACGTCGCTTCGGGGGAAGGTGGAGCCATACTGAAACAGAAGGTAAATTCACTGCACTCCCACCGTGGTGAGTGTTTACTCTAACACAACTTCAGAGCATAATAAATACGTCAGGCTGTTGCCGTCACACGTCACTGCGGTATATCGAGCGCTGACGTGCGGTGGCATTGCGCAGAAGCAGCAGAGATACACAGTTTGTACATAGTTCACACAATCTGACTTAAATACAGCGACAGAACTGAAAACAGAGGGTTTCTTTCACACCTCATCCTCAAAATAGTTTATCATGGACAAAACATTCAGAGAAATACACAGGTAACAGCTTAAATTTGCAGCATCACTCATTTGAACACCTTTTACAACTCAGCACAAACTAAACGTGTTCTACACGGAAAACCACGTCAGGGAAGAACTAACTTAAGAACACAGAGTCTTAATAATGCGGTGAAATAAAAGGGGGCTTTTAAAAAGGACTGGGGACAGGTGGACGCTTAGACGGATCTTCGCACCAGGTTGTTCTTGTCTGGCTCGAGAAACTCCTCAACCAGAGCAGCAGTTACCTTACGAAGCTCCTCCTTCAGACCGGAGACATCCCTAAGGATTCAGGTGAAAGAAAGTTGGTTAGCATCACCTTCGTGTCTCAGCTGGAAGCCCCCCTAGGGCCAGGCTTTTATCAGTAAGGCCAAAGTGACCTTGCTAAGTAAACAAAGGAACAGCCTTATCTTTCCATGGAGCTACTGATATCGAATGCACTTTTTATGGGAATAAACTAAACTTTTCCATAGCCACGCACAACTCAACGCGAGACTGCGTCAAATGGGACAAAAGTGTCACGCGTTCATTGTTACACTGCAGGCAGAGACGCGAGCTGCGTTTCAATGCACCATTTTGCAGTCGTGAAGGAGAGAAACCAAGAGGAGAACCACTATATTAAGCTGCACCATTCTTCCCATTACTGCTGTCCTGTTCTAGCAACTTACTGTGATTCAGGCTGTGGTGAGTCTATCCTGCTTGTACTTGCAAAAAGCAAACAAAGCGGCTGCTTTATGCCTTGAGGACTAACCTTTTCCCGGGCAGCGCGCAAAACTCGGTGTAGTATTTGATTTTGGGTTCGGTTCCGCTTGTCCGTAGAGTGGCTACAATGCCGTTCTGGAAGGTGAAGGTGAGCATCTGGTTGTTCTTTGTCAAAGGCAGCACCTGTTTCAAAAAAAACGCAGGTAAATCTCAAGCAGGAGCTCCTCACAACGGCAAAAACGGACAGTTCCGCGATAAACGGACACCCGCAACTTGACCGCATAAACACCCGGCTTTTTGACAGCAAACACCTACACATTTGCGGTCCGGCTGGCTGCTGTCGTATCCGGTGGTCACGTCCCTGACGTGCACGATCTTGTACCCTCCACATGAATCCGGATACTCGGCCTTGCTGTTCCAATTGCGAAGACGGCTGAAAATTCTTTTGATTGTGGGCGGATCGCGGCAAATCACATATGAGGTTCGCGAAATGTGCGGACCGTATCTGAAAAACATAAACCGGGAGGATTGTTACACCCATGGAAAGTAGGCCAGACAGTTAAATGTCAAAAACAGGTTTGAGATTATAGTATTAAAGAGAAAAAAAATGCACCAACATTTCATATATATTTTCCAGCTGCTGGCTCAAGGTGAGATTCTTTGTGTGAAGATAGGCGGCCATTTCCGCCACAACAGCCGCCGCACTGACGCCATCTTTATCAGGAACCATGCTGCCACACATGAAGCCTGAGGCGCCACAGAGCAGAGAGCAAGCAGGACGTGAGCGCGCTATGTGACATCGTGTGACATTTATAAACTCTTTAAGCCATTTAGCGACCTGCTGTAGAAAAGCAGACGTCTACCATATAAATGTGAAGTTATTTACATCTCCGCTAAATGCCAAATCACGTTGTTTCAACACTTAAGCCAAATATCTGGGCTGAGACAAAACAAGTCCATTAAAATTACAGAAAGGTCCAATATTAGCACACAGAGAATATATGCAAGAACGTTCTAGGAAAAAAAATGACCGTACATCTACCAGAAACTGGTATCGTACGTGTATGAAACAGCAATCGCGAAAGATGGGGATGAAGAGAAAATTTAATACACATTTGAGCGCATGTGTTACCTATGGATTCCTCAAAGGCAAAAAGGACTACTTTTCCCTCCTTCTCCAGCTCATGGATTTTGTTTCCAATCCATTTGAAGCCTGGCAATGTTTCCTGCAGCAAATCAAAAACAATAAGCAACATTACATTGCTTAAAATACAACGAATGGCCATTTTATCATCTGAAAGGAAATACTGCTTTAAACATAAATGCTACAACCATCTAACCTACACAAAGGCTAAAGTGCTTCGCAAGGAGGTCAGTTAAAGACAATGGAAGTGAACACATCGGGAACTGACTACGTGCCGATATATTTTTCAAGCTTACCTCAAAGTGGAACCTTTCTATATGTGCAAAGGCCTTGAGTATTTTGGAGGACACGGTGGTGGCCAGCATGCACACCGTCTCCGTGTCAGCCATCTCAGGGTGCCGGTCCTTCCAGTTGAGCAGCATCCACCAGCCCAGCAAAGCCGCCATCTCGTTGCCTGTGAACACCTTCCACCTGCTAGTTTTCCGCAAACATACGAGAGCACAAAGGGACAGGTGTTAAAACACAAAGAACATTCCCAGAAGGTACTTTTATTGATGTTTCCCCACACAAACTTAAGCTAAGGGAAAAGTGACAACTAAGAGCCGGGTCAGCAGGTTTAGGGAACGATTTAAGGTTAACAGATGTACGTGTTCACTAATGCACACGTTTATTTCATAAAGGCCTTCAGTCAGTTCAGAAACAGCAGTTAAACTCAAACACTACAGTGTCTGAAAGCAATAAACCCGTGCCTGTGTGTGTGTGTGTGTGTGTAAATATATATATATATATTTTTAAATAGGCCCTTAACACCAGTCACATGTGTGTATACACAGGTGTAAGATGGCTATATTAACATACTTGTCACATTTCTCTGCAACAGCCAAGCGATCGGCATCTGGGTCAGTGGCCAGCACTATCTGAGCCCCCTCCTTTCCCGCCAAGCCAAGAGAGAGTTCCTACAATCAAAGAGAAAAAGCTTTTAGCATCTCAAAAAAATTTTTTTAAAATGACACTGACATATGGCTTTTCATTCCGAGATTCTGTGATGGCCCCCAGCTATAGCGCAACTATTACATCCCAAAAAGAATAAGGGATGTCAGCGTAAGGATTTACTTCATGAATGACTTTATGCCGCAGCGATCAGACATTAAGCTGGACATTGATAATGACTAAACGGGCAGAACGTGCGGATCGACTCAGCCCGTTACTCACCAAGACAGACTCTCCTTCCTCGGGATTAGGGCAGCTGACTGTGGAAAACTCTGGATCGGGGTCCTTTTGCTCTGGCACAGGGATGGGGGGAGGCAGCTTGAACACCTCAAAGGCCCGCTGGACATAGTTGTGGCCAACTCCGTGGAAGGCAGAGTGGACAAACTTGAGGGGCGTTTTCGCGTTGAGATCTCTGAACGCAAACAGGCAGAAGCCTTATTGTTGCAGCTTTTAACATTCGGGAGAACGGAAAGCAGACAATACGAAGACGGCGACGCAGCGGTCGAACCTGTAGAAGCAGACGGATGTCAGCTCCTCCATGTAGCACTTGGAGATGTAGTCCAGAGGGTCGCTCCTCAAAGAGCTGCTGTCAGACAAGTTCTCATTCCACGACTCAGGCCACGGCTCCAAGCTCTCTTCTATGCACCTGAGGATCTCCTTGTCGTGGGGGGCAGAGATCTGGGCTCCATTCACCCAGTAGACCTTGAAATCAAAGGTTAATTCAGACCACATCTCAAGCACTCTGTGAAAAGCACAGGGACAACATCAAAAATACTAACAACCAAAAGGATGAGCTAATAAAGTAAGAGTATAGAGTTCCCTTAAAACCACGCAAAGCTTGCTACTCTCAGAGGATGATTTGTCAATTCTTACGAGTTTCAATAATTTAAATATTATTCTTCAGAATCCACAACCTAACACATTCAGGCAGTGATAATACGTGACAAGTTTCAGAATGTCATGGCATTCCAGTCATTTTACATAAGGTACATGTAGTTTGCAGGGCAAAGTCCAGGTGTGAGAAGGAAAAACACGTTTCCCTGCAGAAGTACTAGTAAGTATGATCTTGAGTAGTATTTTGCATAAGTAAGTTTGCTGACAGGATCTAGAAAAAAAAGGCATAAACATTTGTATTAAGGGACTGGCAATGTACATCAACTAATGACTAATGCCAGGTAAATTAGAGCAGTGCAACCAGCAGCCCACCTTATATCCATTGTCCTCCTTTGGGTTATGGGAAGCAGTGACCATCACCCCAGCAGCTGCTCCCAGCTTCTTCACAGCATACGGCTGAAGAACAAGAAACTCGCTATTAGACATAAAATCAATCATTTTTTTTTTTTTTTTTTAAACAAACCATAATTAATTGCCCCTCAATCACTTCAGAATCAAAATTACAGCTGCGGAAATTCATAACTTCATCCGTTTCACATTTTAGTGTGATCTCTTCTACCGCGATCCTCATCAGCACCTTTTTAAATCCAACTATTTTTTGCTAGCTGTGCAAATCCATATATAAATGGGAGCCAGAGGTACACATATTAGCACTTGTGCCTGTTGTAGCGTACAGTGCGTCTGTGTTCAAGAAACCTTTGTTCTACAGTGCACCGTGATGTACGAAGTATGAAATCTGACCGACAACACAGTCTGTAAATAATACATGTACTTACCACAAATGGGGTCGGCACATACGTAGAGAAAAGATACACAGGGACATCTTTACACAGCATAACGGCAGCAGTTAACTTTGCCAGTCTGTAGAGGGGGGGGACAAAAAAAAGAACAAAAATTAGGTTCTTCAGAGATTGTTCACATATATGGGGATGCAGCATATTTCCAAGTCTAATGCATTCCTGGAAACCAGCTCATAAGGGGAAATCTCAGCTGGACACAACTCCCATTAAGGTGCAAACGGTTCGATACTTAGATACGACAAATCAGCCTCCCCCGTGTCTGGAAACACCGAAAGCAAAGCATGCTGGGAGAGCCACAGCTCTGCAGTACTTGCAGTGAATGACTTCATTTCCCACAACCCCCGTGGTGGTGATGCAGAGTGTATTGAGCTTGGCTAAGTGCACACGTGCTTTTAAACACGTTCTCTGAATCACTTTATTTCAGTGTTTTATTGGCACTGATCTGCTCATTTGTACTGCCAAAGCTGGGCAACAAAATTAAACAACCTCCAGCACAAGAACATTCTGGTATGAACAGGATCGGCAGCTCAAATCACCGTAAGTGACAAACAGCAACATGTGCATTAAAAACATAGAAATACAGCAGGGAACTAAATAACTCGACAGTCTGAACTGCACAGCAGCGTGTGTGTGTGTGTGTGTGTGTGTGTGTATCTATATATATATATATATATATATATATATATATATATATATATATATATATATATATATATATATATATATATATATAAAAGGTGGCCCAAAAGTTGACAACAATTAAAGTTACATATTGCATATACTAGCAATTTTTAATCAAGAGACACTTATTTTTAAATAAATCAATGTCACTGCTATCAATGGTGTATAAATCGATCTTGTTTGTTCAAGACCTCACAGATATGAAGCGGGAAGCTGTCCACAAGCGCTGTCGTACTGCGTGATGCTTTTCCACTCCTCCGTGGCTCTTTGAGCTGCTGTCGGTTTCGTGGCCTCACCTCCTGTAAACAAACCTGCAGACGCTCTATCGGGTTTAGGTCTGGTGAATTACTGTGCCAATCGGTCTTGAGTGAGACTTCATCTTTGCTACTGTCATCGTGCATCACAATAAACAACCTCTGTTGGGGAACTAAACCCCGTCGGCTACTGCGTCCCGACACGATGCCCAACCTGAAAGACTACCTCCAAACAACAGCTAGTTAAATCACTTTTTATGAATATATTTCATGTCAGAGGTAGATGATATCAATGAAATCATAATAAATACACGATGTTAGGTAATGAAAAGAACAAATAAAAATTAGTGTACAGAAGAGTCGGAAACTTTTGGATCACCTTGCAAGAGTGTGTTTGTGTGTGTACACGCACGTGCAATTTCACACAACTACAGGAATTACACAGTGCCAGAACATGACAGGCTCCACCTTCCCACCACCCTTTGCTGCATACTGCGTACATTGTTTTAATCATTGTTTTACGGCTGCACCGCAGGGAAATGTTCATAAGCTGAAATGCCAGAATGACACCAGACTATTCATTATATCAAACGTTCGTAAGTCGAGGGATGAGTGCATATTAATTTTTACATACAGAATGGTATTTAACGTGTATATAGCAATATTTACTTTTAACTGTCAATAGTACAACAGAAGGCAGATTTACCTACAATATTGGTGAATTATCACATTTACGTGATGAAGGGTATTACTTGGCTGTGCTTAACGTGTAACCTATACACAAGGCTCTGGGCCAGGACCAGAGCCTGACAAGCTCACACCGATGGAGTCCTCTACACAGTGTAGTTACAACAGCAAGACACCTTGAGGGCCGCGAGCTGTCGGATGCGGTCACGGGGCAGCAGGACGTACCGTTCACTGGTGCAGCCGCTGGATTCCTGCCCTCGGGTGTCATAGCCGACGACAACGCCTCTCGTTCCCAGGTCAGGGAAATACCTGTGCAGGTATTTATACATGCCCTGTGGAGGGAGAGGCATTATTTGCCATTCAAATATTTTATTTTTAGATATAGCACTGATATTGTGCAACAAAGTTTTTTTTTTTTTTTTTTTTACTTGGTCTCAGATTTACAATCGCTGGCTGACACTGAAAATCTAAACATTTTAATATTTTCACAGCATTACATCATGCTTATGTAATACATTGAACGTGGAAAATGAGATTGCTTGTTACATAAAAAGATCTATACAACTAAGCCATATCGTCACCATGTTCTGCGCATCTAGTCATGGGAAACCGTATTCACTGTACCGTTTGCAATATTAATTTATTCATCACAGCACAGCTGCAAAGACCCCTTTTATCAGGACACAGCTGTGCTCAGGCTGACTCGGTATATTAGGTGTTCATTTTTTTAAAAACGGCGTATTGCCCGACAAGCAGTTAGTATACCATAATATCACACTGGTCGATTCAGACCAACATTCTGAGCTCGTCGTGACGAATGGCTGCTTCTTAATTCAAGTGGGATGCCTGCTTGCACACGTTGCCATGGCGATGCGGCCAGTCACAAATCCATTTTACTCGACCCAATTGTTGCCTTTTCTCTGAAATCACCTCCTGTTTTTCAGAAGCCTAAGTATTATTTGAACGTTAGTCTGTGAAATGATCGACCACGCAGGTCGAGGTTTGTCCGTTTAAGCCAATGTTGTGTGTAATCAGGTCAGACTAACATGACCAATGAAAATTAACACGACAGTTAAAAGTTCTCAACTCGCTTTTATTGTGAATTACGATCATCTACTACACATGCAGTATGCTGAAACGCAAACATCTAGCTAACCTCTCAGGTTAGAACAGAGGGGTCCATAACTCCCCTCACTCATTTCAGTCAATGTACTGGTTCATTTGACCATTTTGCACTGTACACTTCAGGCACCAATGTTCAGCACAGATGGTGGTTATTCTCCATTACCATCTGCATCAGCAGCCATGCAAACTGGTGTACTTCGTGGCACTGGTGTTCATACCAGCTCCTAGCAGACCCCCATGTACACCAATTCATAATGTCTGACCGATGACACAAATAATAAAAGTTATGCTTATGTATGACATCAACAGCTACATAACCTGTAACAAGTTGACCATTTCTAGTTTGTCTTTTTATGCTACATTTGCAGTGAATCATTTTCGGTAAGTGCTTGTCCAGCGCAGGATCGTCGAGGTCTCCGATATCTGCAACAACCACGGGGTGTGAGGGGTAACTTGGCTCGCAGTTGCTTACGATATTATGAAACACCCGACAGATGGTCTGTCGATCACTTGACAAAGGCGGCAAAGGCACCCTGTAGTTTTACTAACAAGTGTTTAGCTTTTGAAAACAGCCTGGGAGAAATGCGTTTCCAGTTTCGCATTCTACTGTCGGGAAGTGTGAAAAAGGCCTCAACAAATCCACTGCAGTTAAAAAAAACACGAGACACTCCAAAAGTGTGTGCACCTTCGCAGGTATTACAAAAGGTTAAAAGCAGTCTGCTGTAGACAGAAGATACTGTCACTCTCCCGGTGCTGCTGACCTGTGTTGACTGGATGACCGTCAAGTCGTTTATGAGGGCAAAGCCAGCGCCCATGGCTGCTCTCAGGCCTGCGGTCCCAAAGGACATTCGGGAACAGAGTCTGTGCCGCAGCTCCATCACATTCCCGTCACGCAACAGATCCTCAATCTGGGCACGGGTGCGAGGATTCTAGAGAGAGAGCGAGAGAGAGAGAGATCAATGCATCAGCTCAGAACCCAGCCAAAAAGAAATGTACACACGTTTAACACTGACGTACACAGCGACCTACATCAGAAGTGTTTTTGTTAACGTTAAAGCTAAAACTAATCTTCAAAGATACTAGAATTTGCTGCACAAAAACTGACTACCAAAATAAAATCGGTGCTCCTACAATATTAATCACTGAACCAAACCACTAATGCAGCCAATAAACTGAAATCTTCTATGCGGTACTTTTTAGATGCTTTGGCACAAGTTTCCTTACACCAACTCAGGCCAGCAGGAAAGGAGGTGATGTGCTCACAACTCTTACAGAGCGATTCCCACACTTGTACAACATTTGTGAGTTTCATTGCCTTCGCTCTTCTTCCCAGTTCATCTCACTGCCAAAACGTACTCAACTTTTGACTGGTGCCACGTATTTGGATGATTTAACTCACTTTGTAAAAGTGACACCAGGCTGCTATCTCACTAGATGGTGTTGCTTTCTTTCAACCTCCAAGAGGATCACTGACCCACAGAATGCACAACACTTGCGTGCATTTGCGTGAGAGAAAGAGAATATTATTCCACCCTGAAGGCTGGAGGTGCACTAACCTCCAACTCAGCACCTAAGAGTCAAGTACTGCTGCAAGCTCCCCAAGTAAATATTTAGGAATCATTCTAACAAGTGTGTAATAATGTAAACATGCCCTCTTATTTCATTCTCTAAGTATTTATCCATCTCTTGCCACGTTTTGACAATAACTAAAGTAGGTAAAATGCAGAGGTAAGATGTGTGAGCTATTGAAAGTTCCCAAACTGTGTGTTCCATAAATTTCACCAAGCTGACACACTAAAACTACATATTGATGCTAAACATGAGGACTGTAGTTCAAATGAAAGGTTTAAGGTCCCCCTTTTTCCCCATCTCAGTTGCATATCATGTCACTGCAGCACTATTCCTGTACTGTCCACGCAAACACCAATTTCAGCTGCAATTTAATGCAAAATCAATGTATTTTATCACCAATGAAACATTTTTAATGCCAGAGACTGAAATAGTTTAGTGACTCATGACAATCCCCAAACTGATGGTGTTGAATACAGATCGCAGTTTATGGTAAATGATGTAAAAAAATGCCCTTTTCACGCATTTCACTTTGCTTGTGTTCTAAATTCCAAGCATAACCTGCTTACGGTCTGCAGGTACCGTGTCCTTGCAGTCGACGCGGTGTCATGTTTTATATTTAAGTGCTCCGCTGCTCAGCGGGTTTGACATTTAGTGAAGCAGGTCAGCCAGATCCTCTGCTTGAAAGTGCAGCCTGTAAAACTGAACCAACACCACGTGTAAAGCAGCGTGTCGTCACAGTACAGTAGAAACAGTATTTGTCCAACCCATCATTAGTAATTTTCCAATTTTTTAATACTTGTATGTAAAGCCAATATATCAACACATGCAGGTTTTTAAAATAAGCCATCGAAAAACTCAAATCACACGACTAAACAAAATCTACGAGACTTCAACTTTAAAATGGCACTTAGCTCTTACAATCCAAGGACAAAATGGCCCATTACAGCAGGTACATTTTTGTTGTCGTTTTACATTAACATAAAATTGACTATGTAGTTTGTTGCCATTACTACTTATAGAGGTACGGTACCAATTTAAAAAGGAAACTGTGTATAAACAGAAATCCGTCTTAAATTCATTATTAAAACGTGTTTATCACGCTGAAAGAGCCATTTTAGAATGTTAGGGATATTATGAGGAAGTTAACTGGTTTTTCAGAAGAAATCACTTTCCTTATAAGCAACAATGGAAAGAGCTTCCCGTTATTCAGGTTTCCAGGATTCAAGCAATTTCTAAAAACCAGTTACGCAGATACTGGGGTATCGGTGCACTTGTCTTACATTAGATTGGTCTAAAACCACAGCACAGGTGATTCCACGAGAGCTCAAATAAAAGCACAAGCATTCGTTAAGTTCATTTCCAAAAAAATAAATATTTTTAAGTATGATGCACAAGAAATAATCTCCCAATTTCTTTCCCCCGGAATATTTTTACAACTGCCCTGTAAACTGGGAAGGGACTGTATCTGGTGTTTCCACAGTTTTCAGGAACAGTTGGGACCAGATGTGTGGACCACCTTGTCAGTCCACGGTCAGGATCACCTGTATAGTCATGACCACCAATCGTCCCAGTTGATGTCGACTCAGTAGAAGTTCTACCCCCACCAGCTGGCTGAACCGGCCAGAGCGACTCGCCGTACGCTAAAGGAGGAAGATTCTTTAATATTTATGGACTTTAATCATGTAATGCAGGACAAGGTTGTCCAGCGCTTAGTACCTCCGCTTCATTGTTTATGGGAACAGATGGAAAACTTAGAAAAACATCTAAGGTTCACGCTCTGCTGCAAGTTCTTTTCAGCAGATAAGTCTGTCAAAAATCCAAGTCACAACTATTTCCTCACTTGTCCAACATCAATGTAGGTAAAACACTGCAGTCAAGGGCACCACAGTAGGGGTGGGGTTTTACTCTGGGACTTTCAGTCCCAACACTATGCGGGATCATCCTTTTACCGTCACTCTCCTCTCCTCTCCTTCCACCCGCACAAGAGCCTGTTCTTCAAAACACATGCAGAACTTCCCATTATACACACCGAAGATGTGGAAGCCCAAAAAACCCTCCAGTTGCCACCCAGATCCTCTCTTTCAGTGTTTACGAACGTAGAAGATGCAGCAATACAAACAGGCCACAGTTCGTTTGTCCCGCACTCGGAATGACCCAGGTTCGAATCCCACCCCAGCTGCAGCGTCCTTGCTCAGTTCGTACCCAGAATTACCACAGTAAAACACGCTGCTGCGTCAACAACATCCATCGGGGCCAAAACCGAGGTCAGCTGCCTGTTAATAGCTGGCAGACGACGAAATGTTAACAACGAAGGCAGCCGAACAACCGATACCGACAATAAGGAGGAAACCGCTGCAGCTAAAGGCGGCGGGCGAGACGCTCGCGACACGCACCTTGTCCCACGTGAGCCACCGGCGCGCGGCGGCGTCCACCGCGGGGTCTCCGCTCCCGTCACACCGCAGGTTCGCGTTCACATCTCCGGCGGGGGGCTCCATGGCGCGGCCGCTCTGGGGAGACGGCGGCAGCGGCGGCGGCGGCAGCAGCAGCAGCAGCAGCAGCAGCAGCAGCTAGTCGCCCAGTTTCACGAAGGAGCCCGAGTTCGATTAATAAGACTGAACAGTCGCATGCGGTTCTACGAACCTCCACCTAAAAGACGAGAGGAGGAAGCAAAGCAGTTAAGAAGCTGCGAGGAAACTGATAATAATCGTTGCGAAATTTTTGGAAAGAGCAGCTCGTGGCTCCCGTTAACTGTGAGATAAAACGCCGGAGTACCTAAACAAACAAGCCGGAACGCTACGCAACGCCGCTCGGAAAGCTAACGCTGTTTCGTGGAAGGTTATCTCATCACACTACACACTGACAACCAGGGCTCAGCCAAACATGCTAAAATTAAAACTCCACCGCGATTAAAAACATCACGAGCAGATTATTTCTCTGAATTAGCTGCTCCAAAAATAGGCTTCTTTCAACGAGGCAGGAACCACATCTGCTCCACGCTGCATATATTCAAACGTTATGCACGTTCCTGAGCCACGCCGGTCGCTAAATAGTGCTGGGGTGCATGCCGGGAGTTGTAGTTCCCGCTTCGGCGTATTTATATCTTGAAAACTTCGAGGCAGTCACAGAAATATGTAGAAAATCGTATCAGTTGTGTACGTTTTCCACGCAATGTATTATGTTGTAATCGTTATAATAATGAATAATAATAATTGTCGTATGTAATTTCCGTCAAACTGAGAGCCTCCGCCATCCTTAATATGAACGGTTTCGCCAAAACGTGGCAAACGAGTCTTGATCGCCATAAAGTGTTTCAACAACTAATGGATGAACCGTCAAAGAAACACACAACGCCAAGGATCTTAAACTGATGCCTAACAATTAATAAATGCTTCAGTAAATCTTTGACTACAATAAAATTCATCGCCACAAACTCCCAATGAATGCAAATCCTGACCGGTTTATAAACCTGTAGGTAATAAGTTTAATAATCCAGATGTCCCTCCATGTCGTCGTGGATATAAGTATGATTCAAAAACTTGGACTGGATGGTTACAGTACATTCTTAGATGTTTATTAAGTTGGAGCTTTTTGAGTTTATTGACTCTTGGGCAGGTAGCAGAGGGGTTAGAAGTGTCACCGTTCGCTGGGGGCCCAGCCTGAAATCCCACATCCTGCTGTGCCCTTAAACAGATTATTTACCTTCATCTGATGCGGTAAATATTACCCTGCTGTATAGATGATGAAATCAGTATAAGTAGATCAAAACTGTTAGGCCACTTTGGGGAAGTTGTGTCTACTAAACAAGTCAATGTAAAATGACAAAAAAAATTTTTAAGTTGTTTCCACAAACTCCCGGTCGATGTTAACTATTGATCAAATGATCCCACGAACATGAAAAATTCCTAGTCTTGTTAATGATCTGAGACCGAAGAAAAACCCTGCAAACACGGTAAAAGCTGTTACACGCATGTTCTGTGCAAGTGCTTTTCACTGCCAACTAACAACTAGGCACAAAACACTTTTTATACATTTTAGAAACTATGATAGTGAAGAATAATATGTAAAAATAAGCTCAAAAATGTAGCTCTGAAAATTCTAAACCTTTACCACAAGAAGCAAATGTACATAAAACCATCTTCAAATTAAATTAAAATGAGCACCTGGTTGTGTTATATGTGCACAGACTGTAAGAATCCTGAAACAAATTAGCTGCTGCTCTTTTAATCAAATGCCACATTCCTTTTTATCCATTACTCTTTCAATATTCTAACCAAATAATACATTCATCTTGCACACATCCACATCTTCACACGACAGCGTACAGTTAAAATTGTTAGAAAAAGCTTCTAATAGGGCTGGTGTGGCTTCCAGAACAGTGACTTCTCTTCCCAGTTCCTGACTGAGGGAGGTGACTCCTTTGCCCACAATCCCACAAGGCACAATGCTGTCAAACCACAGCATCTCTGTGTTGCAGTTTAGCGCCAAGCCGTGTGAAGTGATGTACCGTCCACAGTGGATCCCTGAAAAGATAAACACAAAAATAAGAAAAACAGCAGAGAAGAGCCGCAGGACGATATTGGCTTCACAACAAACCGTTTACCTATAGCACAGATTTTATTCTCTCCAACCCACACTCCTGTGTCTGGAGATGTGGTAGCTTTGATTCCAAATGTGCTGCACAGGCTGATGATGGTCCTCTCCAACTCGCACACGTACCAGCGGACACTTTTCCTAAAGCAGCCCAGATTGAGGATGGGATAGCAGACCAGCTGGCCAGGCCCGTGGAACGTGACGAGGCCCCCGCGGTTGGTACGGAAGAACTCGGCCCCAAGGGCCTTCAGTCTCTCCTCCTCCTCGGCAGGATAAGCTGCCTGCCTTATTCCTATGGTGTAAACCGGCCGGTGCTCACACAGCAATACGGTGTTCGAGAGCTCGGACGGAGAGTCCAGGTGTCGCTTCACGTAATGTTGCTGAACTTTCAAAGCTTTCGCATAGGAGATCAGTCCAAGGTTCAGCACCTTCACCGCAGTTTTCCGCAAACTCATTTTGATGTCAGCAAAAAAGTGTTTCCCGGAACAGAGCTAAAACTTGACACTGTTAAACACTTAGTGTTTTACAACGGCCAGCCTTTGCCGGCGTCGTGCCCACGCCGTTCCGCAGCACCGCAGTCAGACTGGGACACCCGTGAGAAGATGTGTCTTCTGCCCTGACTGTGAAAGCTACGCTTTGGTCTCGCATCATATATGTTTTCTTCCAGGCACTGAACACGTGTGTTACATATCGCTATCCAGTGATAGAAGATAATAAGTGTGAACAGTGCTATTCCAACAGAGTTCACAAACATAACCAAGCCTTCATCTTCTACCATTGGAGACCTGTGGAGCACAAAAGAAACATACATAAATTTTACAGTTTAGCTTTCTAAATGGCCATAAATACCCTGCAAATGCGCATATTATACTGCGCTGTTTGCATAACAAGGTGCTTTCGCTGCTTATTTTTCTTTTTTTTGCTTTCTATTCCCATTCATCGTTTAACAGTGTAAAAACTAACAAGACCTTGGCAGCCGTCTCCGAAGATCCTGTCACCTCAGAACGCCGCCATATTTCTCTTCCTCTGTGTTTATGTAGCACGCGGGCGCTTTGAAAAGGCCTCAAATACCGCCCCCAGGTGGCCTGGAGGCGCCTTGAATGAGTAACGCCGTACAGGCGGTACTCGACTTACGACCAGGTCGGTCGTAAATCCGATCTTTCGCGTGGCGGAGGGATTATTTCCAAGTGTGGTCCATCACACAGCAACTTCTTTTCAAATGTTTGTCAGTGTTGTTGACCTGCTTTGTTTTATGTCTGCCCACAGTGCAGTATATTATCCATGCCGTTATTAAATAGTTCACTATGGTATACTTTACCAAAGTACAGTACGTTCATAACATTTTTTAAAAATTCAATATTCTGTGCTGTACGACTGTGAGATACCCCAAGCACAAGCGACGCGATCTTTTGGGACTGCTCTGTCGGGAACCCAGATGAGGTCATCGCTGGCCAGTCATTGGTTACGGGTGCGACCGGTGCAGAGGCGGAGGTGCTCCTGGGAAGATGGTTACTGCTCGTGAGAACAACTGACCCTGGAACCGTTCCAGGGGATGCATAGGGAGAATTGTGGGATACATTCAGAACACCAGGCCAGAACATTCACAGGCCCCGTCACTTGCACAAGCTACACGAAAGACTATCTAGTCCTACTTCTTTGCTTGAAACACGCATCTGTGGACTGTGGGAGTTCGTATAATGGACTGAGATCAAACTTCTAGGGTGTGTTGTAGGGTGTGAGTTCCAGTCCAGTGCATATTCACAAGCAATACAGGGTTGCCTGTATCTGTAATATAATTATTACAGTCAAACTTAAATATGCAATGGTCAAATAAAATCTGGCATTTTAGCTACATATGCACAGATGTAACATCTTAAATTGGCATCTTCATCTTCTTCAAGAAGACAAAACAAAGAACATTATTAAAATCAGCTCACTGATATCAGTATACTTGCTGCCATCTGTGTCACAGCTCCCATAACAGCTGACAGTTTAATTTTTAAAAAGTGCAAAGTAATATTGTAAACATTCAGCAACATGCAAAATCACTAAAAGCACTGAGGTGTTACTAGACTTCTGTTCTTGTCATAGATTGGCCAGAAGGAGAACTTTAAGGAGCTTTTGAACACTGAGGCAGTGCTACAGGCTTCAGAATGGGACTAGAGGATGTTCTCTGGCTCAGCCTTCATGGGAAAGCTGCTGCTGGGGTGGCAGAAAGGAGGCTGGTTCTTCAGCGTCAGATTCAGGAGTTACGGCGTGGGTATCTTCTGGCCATGGAAATGTAAAGAATCTCTTCACCATCACAGGGACATTGGAGTGTTTGTGGGAATTTGCAAGCCATTAGCTTTGTCAGCCTGAAGAAGGTCAAGGACCATGTGATCCAAACATTCTGCGGGAAAGACGGAAGCAGCTTCCACATAAGATCCTTTCCCCGTAACAGCAGAAGAGTTGTGCCCATTTTTTCGGTTTCAGACCTGTCACAGATGTCAGCCAAGGATGTTTATCTCCTTGTATTCATGGACCTTACTGGATGTTTGGATGAAAATATACAACAATCTTTTTTGAAAAGTCTCCAGTTAACTATTTTTGCCAATGACAACAAACAATCGTATTTTTTCACCCATAAAGGCTTCCGTAGTTGCAGTTTTTTCCAGGTCACGAAAAATGACCCGGAAGTACTTGAGCCGGGAGGCGGAAGTGCTTTTTCCCGCGTTGAAGTCTTGGCGCTGTGTCGCTGTGGCCAAACTGTGCTGCTTGTTGACACACCGGCGCTGAAATAACTTTTATTATGGACGACCTTTATTTAGAGAACATCGACGAATTTATACATGATCATAACAAAATTGTAAGTTAACGTTTGTAATTCTGACGCTGTAAAAAAAGACGTGGCAGTCTAAATAGCTAAAAAATGTAGGATATTTCCATATTTACATGCTGACGCTTTTCTCCAAAGGGACGTACGAGTGAGAATAAAATATTTAGATTATCAATTCCTCTTTCAGGCGGTGTACAAGGAAACGTTTACTATTATTCCTGTGTTTATGGACATGTTAAGATATAGGAAAGGGCTGTTAACGAATGAAGCAGTGAAGATTGTGGTAACATATGGGCAGATTTATGTCGCTGTTAACATTTACCTATGAACTGAACGTGTCAGGATGCTTGTTCCTCCGTCTCCTTATGGTTGTTACAAAGGTACAATAGTATTTGTTGTCCATTTCAAGGGAGTAACTGACTGTATGAGATGGGAAATAATGTGTTTGTTGAATTGTGTTTTGGGTAGGTGACCTACAAATGGCTGAGCCTCACACTTGGAGTCCATGTGAACCAGGCCAAACAGTGAGTTTACCTTCTCCTTCATTTTTTTCTTCAACTTCTGTCATAATTACTTCTCAAGATATTAAACCTCCATTATCAGTGCCAAGCTATACAGGTAGGTAAAATGGTGCTTAGGAATTTGTACTGATGTTTCGGGTGACAGAAAACGTTGCCTGTGAATCACTAGATGTCTGCAGTTGTATAGATGTTTTGTGTAAAAAAGAAATAATCATCACTGTGAGCTCATATCCTCGCTGGACTAGCAGCCTACAAACAAATGTTTTTCAGTTTGTTTGTATTTCACAAGCCACTTTTGCCACTGTTGCAATAAAAGCTTAATAATATCAAACAACCCTCAGTTCAGTTCACATTTTAAAATGACTGAACGTAGGGAAAAAATCCTTTCCGCAACTGCCTGTTCAATCCTGGCAGTTGACGGATTCCTCACATCTTCCCGTTTCTGTCATCTACACACTCAAGGTGCCGTAGAAGTTGTGGACGTAGCTGAAATAACATAAAGCTTAAAAAATACACTGCAAAATGTGTTGTTTAAGCCGTGAATTGCGTTAAAGCTAAAAAGTCTCAATAAGAATACATTCTCTGTACAAACTCCTATTTAATGCTGATTTTTGGCAAATTCATCTCATAAATATGTGCAGAATTCCTCGTCTTATTAATAACAAACCGTCAAATTCCAGGCAGAAGCAGTAAGCAGTTGACAGTGACAAACAGTAAACACTGGAAGTGAGTTGAATGAAGGAGGATCCAAACTCCCCTTCCGTTTGAGTGCATTTTACTGCCACAAGGAAGCAGTGAGTAAAATAAAAGCAAGAACAAAACACACAAGTTTTGATCTGCAGACAAATAGTAGGATAGTTCACCGGTCGGCTCGTGGCTCGGTTGACAGCGCATCAGTGCCCCAGGATCGATCCCAATGTACTGCTGTCGCGTTCCACCCCGAACGAAACGCGTGTCCGGCACTGTTTTTCAACACGAACGGGCGTTATTTCAGTTTTACTTTGCAGTCCTCCTGCCCGCTCCCCAGCGGCACTTCGGCGGCCCTCAATCACTTCAACGTATCAGTAGCACAGTCATTTGCACTTCTAAGATTGTTGAATAAATCTTGGCTTTTGTAAAGGCAAAAACTTGTTACTATGCACATTTCAGCTTGTCTTTTAAAAATGTTCACGTGCTGCTGTGTGAAAGTTGTTGAGCTGACGTATGACACTGACACGTTCTCTTTATATTTTGCAGAATGCTGTATCACTACTTGGACCAAAAGCGAAAGGAGAGCTCTGGGTCTCAGCTTCATGCTACATACCTTGTATCTGGAAAGTTTATAGAGAATGGCAACAGGGTAAAAAAAAAAAAACCTTGATTTAGCATGGTTTGAGCTGTGCTGTATGTTGTTTTACTGTTAATTAAAATGACAGTATATTGCAGTCCATTATATTTTGTTTCATAAAAGAGTTCTGAACTCAAATTAGAAATACTATAATTATGTTAGTATGTACACATATAGAACATAATAAAAGAATAAATAAATGAAAAGGCTAAGTTATAAAGAATGCACGGGAAAATGGGGGAGTGAATATGAAGTATAGTGTATTAAAGATTTTCTTAATGCACCGAACGCTGTACTTGGTGCAAGTGAAATGGTTTATTTGTTAAAAGTGTCAGGCTTTTGTACAGTAGCAGTAGGGCGGTCTGTGCTGCACAGTGAGCTCATTTTGTCCCGCGCTCATTTTTAGACTCACAAGGTGGCCGTAGTGAGAGAAGATCAGCTCGAAGGTAATCCGTTTGGTTTTGTCTGTGTTTGTTTTCCTCTCTTTTCACTTTGATGATTTGTTTCCAATCGGACGTAACCAGTGAGACAGTGACTGCGATAATACTGCAGTAATGAGCGCGCTGGCCTTGTACAAACCTTTGAAAGTGCCTGTCACCCCCAGGGTGTAAGCAGATGACCAGTCAGTTCGTAATCGCTTCCTTATAGTCATGATTAGTAGTTATGCTGGACTTTCTAAATTGGAAATATACAAAAATATACAAGTTTTCAAATTCTTTTTTGACGGATCTTTTTTTTTCTGTCTATTACAAGCATACAGAGAAGGTGTGCAGCAGGATAATACTCAGGCAGAAACAGATAAATATTAGAAACATTGGTAAATGTTTGTAGTGAAGACTGCTAATTTGTCAGCAAGAGTAAAGCATGAAACTAAAGTGGTAATTTGAACTTTTGCAATCCCTTTTCAGACGTCAAGTCGAAGATGGAGCTCACTGTCAGTGTGCACGTGTACAGTATCCAGAAGGCGGCACTGAAGGACAGCGGGCCTCTCTACAGCACCGATTATGACGCTGTCAGAGAGAATCTGAAGAACTGCTGCAAGTAAGATTTTGAGAAACTGCTGCAGTGTTGAAGCTGAAGATGTTTTAAACTTGCTGTAATCTATATATTTATTTTTTAATTTGAGGTTTTGTACTCCTTGAGTGCATAACTGACTTTCTTTGGGGTTAAAATGTGTTAGAGATACAAGTTACTCTTGTAGGCCTTTATTAGAGGTTTCTGGCTACAGTCCTGAGAGCAGCACTTCCAAATAATACATTTAGGTACATAAGAATTCAGGAATACATTTTTATTACTGTCTGACTTATACCAGAAGAGAAGACTGTACCGAGGGATAATTGGAACAGGAAATAAAGATCCACAGTAGAGTAAAAAGTAACTGTAGAATGGTGTGTTGTTGCTGAAGTCCACCCTAGTACAACCTCTCACTCATGGCAGGTACAGTGCAATCCAATGCACTGATGCAGCACCGACATCCTCTGCGGGTCAGCGGCAGGGACAGGAGATGGCAGTGGCCCCCTCATCGGAACCGGAGGCCAGGAAACCTGTCCTAAACGGAAGCTCTCCTCCAACCTCCTCCAAACAGACAGTAAAACAGCCCAAGGGCATCATGGAAATGTTCAACAACAAGAACGCAACCAAGACGCAGGATTCGAGCAAAGAAGTAAAAACGGAGGTGAAAGAGAACACATCTCAGGTAAGTGTGTGTTTTACTGTGCACACAGCATGTTGGCCCCAAGTAAAAAAAAATCATATTTAATCTGTGTAACTTGGATAAAATTTACAGTGGGGTAACCTGTTCTTTGGTGACAAATGTGTGACCATCGTTCACTTAAGGTGATTCATTTGGGTTTTTTTTTTTTTCCTCTGTGAAATCACCAAATCAGGTAAATTCTCATTCCGAGGTGGTTGAATTGCCATTATATCTTACAGAAGAAACTGCTTCCTGACAACAAACATGTCACCTAAAATTAATGAAAATAGCAGTGTTTTTGCACGTGACAGTAATAACACCGGTGATGATCGTGACTGCAGTAACAGCAAATTTGCAACAAGATGGACAGATGGAGACAGTTTGGCTTGTGGATGTATATGATATAAGGAAATAAAGTTCACAGAATTACTGCCAATATGTACAACGATGCGAAACACTGAGACACAGTGGTGTTAGAGGCACTGTGTAAATGATTGTGTCATTGGTACCCGCAGTCTAAACCGATCCGTAAAGTAACTCTCCGTGTTTTTCTTAACCTTACAAATGCTCAATATGCTACATGTTCACATGATACTGTTACTAAGTAATTCATTTATGAAAGTGTTATTTTTTTAAATAATCTTGTTTGTGTTTGTACCGCCTGTCACACAGTGGAAAAACCTGTGGTTCAAGTGGAACGACTGCATAACTGGATAAAAATGCTGTTGTACCTAATACTAACCCGGTTGTATGAAAAAGTATCTATAAATTCATAAGCTGTTGCCTGGGCTGTGTATTTTAAATTGAACATGTTTTAATGTAATTTTCCTGCTTAACTAGGTTCTTGAAGTGGGCCTTTTGGTGCACTAGTTGTTTTACCAGCAATTCTGTTCATGTGTTGCTCTGTCTTACTGTACAGCAGGAGGCATCAAAAACTAAGCCAACTGCCAAAGCAAATGCTATGAATAACTTTTTTGGAAAGTCGGCAGCAAGTAAGTTTTCCTGCTTATCTCCACCATCCCCCTCAAGTTTGATCCTGTTATTTTCAGAATGTCATGTCTTTTATTATATCTGGGATGTGATGTGTTTTCCAAAGATAAAGCTGCGACCTCCAGGGAGAAATCAGACAAAGCCATAAAGGAAGAGGTTGTGGCTCAGACATCGAATGCATCAGAGGAGAAGTCTCTTGGGTCACCTAAAACCGAAGCAGAAGTCAAGGAAGAAGGACACAAGAGCTCAACTACTGTGGGAAAGAAGTCCAAAGATGGGCGAAGGTAAGGCAGCCCAAGTACTCGAGTATAATATTTATCAGTTTAAATGGCTAAAACTGCTTTTTACTGAATTGCCAGGTAATCACACAGTTAACAGTTTTACTCCACATAATAAAAATAATAATAATGCAGACATCCAGATTTTATAAGTTACTCAAAATTTTTAATGTAAAATAAGTTCCTGATGTCCTGCATCTGATCTTGGCCCAAAACGTAAGAAATGCCTGTACAAGTCAAATTATTCCTTTGTCAGCAGTAAGACGAAGCGCATTGAAGAGTCGGATAGCGAAGTTGAGAAATTTGAGAGTCAAAAGAAAAAAAGGAGGCGAATAAAGAAGCCACAACCTGACAGTTCTGACGACGAAGGTGGGTCTGCAGAACCAAAAAAGGGCTCACGGGACTTTTGTGTTGATTGTGGAACCTGGTGGAGTGTGTTTCAAAATGAATCAACGGTTTTCTTTGCTGTTCAGTAATTCCAGATTCTCCGTCGCCACAAGATGTGGACATGCCAACACCTAGTCCTGAAAATAAAGTGAAGAAGGAACCTGCTTCACATGCTGAGGTATGAAGAGAGAGGACACCCAATGGCCACACTTGTGCATTTGGGGGTGCTCTACATCACCTTACATATACATTTATTGATTTTAGCAGATGCTTTTCTCCAAAGTAATTTACAACTGCAGGTAAAGAATGCATTTCACAACCAATGAAGTGTGTTGCGCGCAAATCAGAGGTTGTCAAAGCCTAGTAACTTTGTCCAGCACTGGGGCACATCACACTCATAGCTGTATATAAAATATAAAGGAAATGGAAGAATGATTTTGACAGAAGATGTGATACAAATTTATGGAGCCATCAAGGGATCAGGAGAAAAGTGGAACTCAGAGATAAGCTTTGAAATCCTTCCTGAATGCTGGGGGGGGGGGGGGGGGG
>UFQX01000419.1:466644-491420 GCA_900497675.1 Arapaima gigas | reverse complement strand
GGGGGGGGGGGGGGGGGGGGGGGGTTAAGCACCTCTGAAGGACAGAGGAAACTCAGCCCACCACTTTACAGTCAAACCCAAGAACCTACAGATTTTTTTTTTTTTAAATTTTGGGCCCCCTGTCAGCGGTGCCCACCAAGCAGAGGTGGAGGAGCACAGGACTCTTAGTGGGGTGCGAGCGCTGATGAGGCATTGGGGATCCACATCTTTTGACTGTCTTTTAGGCACTTCTTTTGTTCCCTGTATTACTTGGTGTTTTGTGAATTTGAATGCTAAGTATAGATATTTATTCAGGAGAACACGGAAGGCAAAAGGAGGAAGAGGAGGAGAGTTCTGAAGGCTCGTACGTTTTTAGACGAAGAAGGTTGTATGGGTAAGTGTGTGTACCTGTAATGATGCGTTCGTGGTTCATATGTCAGTACACAGGAAAAACCAGGTGAGTGACGAAAAATGTACAATTAGTGACACCGAAACGTAATTCAAAATGTATAAAGGTGGGAGCGCTTTTGGTGGATTTTCCTCTAGTCAGTAACTAAATGTGAGTAACACTAAGGTTTGCCAAGTCATCAAAGTTGACAAACTACGGACTGATGTCGTCTGTAGTACAGATGTAGTATCGAAGACGGCAATTTAATGTAATGGTTACTAGAGAGTGAGGCGTCCTGTCAGACTGACGCGTTTTACACCTCTGACCCCAGGGCTTCAGCTGTAGGTCCCCCCCGATCCTCAGCAAGTTGATCACAGAAAACCTTAACAGATTTCCTTCTTGTTGAGATTAATTGAATGCAGTGATTAAAGAAAATGTCTCCCAAAAGTTCAAATGTATTCGTCTATAAAGGATAACTTACAAATGTGTGCTGTGTAGTCTGAATTGATATGAAACGCCAACATGTCACCAAACAATTCTGTTTCTTTGTTATGTTTTTCACTCTTTGGTCTGCGGTCTTCTTCTGTTGCTTTTAGCAAACAAGTTAGGGAAGTTTTCCTTGCCTTTTGTCAGAAAAAGGCTCTAAGAATCAGTGTGAACTAACAAGGGCTGTGCAATTTCGAAAAAGGTCAGCGCAGAAATAAAACACATTGGTACCACAACCAGTTCTTAAATCATCTGCTGTGAAGCCACAGCATGAATGACTCAAAAGTTCCTCAAATCCCCAGCCATCACTTCTGAAGATAAAACTTTAAACATCACCAGCTTTATTTAATAAGAAACATAGGCACTCATGTCATAAATTTAGCTACTATGTATTTACAGCTAGGGATTTATGCCACTACAGCGCGGGTTCAAAACGTGACTTTTCCATCAGAAACGGTTATTTCCCACTTGATTTATTACATCTTTTATGTTGTGGTCAAACAGTGACAGTGCTTTTCCAGCACAGAATGGGAGGAATATGAAAATAAGACGTTTGTGTTGCAGCTTTTTGGTGCACAGATGATTTGTTGATCTGTATGTAAACTATAAACACAGGCAGGTGATGTTCTCTCAATTCCCGTCAGTGGTTTGCAAATATTAACCAGTTGCAGGGCAGTTATTTTGCAAAGCTCATTTTGTGTGGCTGTAGCAAGGATAACACTTGGTAGGACCTGTATCTTGTATCGTATTTATTGTTTAATCTCGTAGCCATTGCCTTCCTCCAAAGTGGCAGACGGTGTTAGGTTTGTATTCTGAGCTCCTTCTCACTGATTCACAGCTGTGTGAGATTTACTGTAATCAGTTATGGTATATAAAGTCTTACCTTGTCAAGTCACACACACCTGTTGTAACAGATTTTTGCTGACTTAGCAGGGGTACATCAGTTCAGTGCAAGTGAGATAATCCATAACTCGTGCAGCACTTTACACACATACCCCGGTATTCGAGCTCCCGGGGTCCAAATTCCCGATAGAGCAAACGGTATATATTAATACCCGGATACGTATCCCAGTGGAGAAGTCCTGGCATAATACTTGCTATTACTACATATAATAAGGAAAGAAGTGTAACAGATGATAAGTGAAAGGTAACTGCACATAAATGAAAATTGGTGTGTGAAGTGTTCTTTATAACACTGAAATGGGTATTTTTGAGTTTTAGGGATACTTTGGGGGAATTCATTGCAGCTTCTCAAAGGAACCTGGAACAAATCACAATTTTCCTCTTAATAAAGGAAATAGCTTCCCCACAGCTGAGTTTGCGGCATTCTAACAGTGTGTAGGAATTACTTGCACTGAGATACTAGGATATAGGTGTATATAGTCGTGTGTGTGTGTGTGCGTGCGTGCGTGCACAGTTTCTTACTGTGTTTGTCAAGGGTTATTGCAGCACACAGATCTCAAGGTGGCAGTTCTAACCACTACACCACCCGCTGCCAACATTCGTACGTGAGCTTTACCTTGTGATGTTGTCATATCACTTTTTTCTTTTATCACTTTCACTGTTAACACAGCAGGTGTTATTTGTTCGTTTGAGTAACTTAAGGACCTTTTTGTAAATGGGCACCTTTTTAAATCAAAACTCACTTATTTGCAGTGCGCCCCTTATCGACACTAAGATGCTTGTGCGAGGCAGTATAACCAAGTATATGGAGGTAGTCCCTCCCTCCCTCACGCAGGTTCTACTCCGAAAACCTCTCCATAAGTTGATTCTCATATTAACCACGAGGACATATAAACAATGCATGGATACTATGTTGTGTAATTGATTTTTATTTTATTTTTCCTTTAATTTAACATATTAATGTTAATCGTATTAATAGAGAATAATAATATACGTACAGTGCAGCATTACAATTCTATTTTCGTGCTTTGCTTCGTGGCAGTCGGGTTGGTTTGTGGGGCAAGAGAAGATGCCGACTCAGGAGTCCTTAAGTCTACGCCGTACTCAGGAACGTTTAAGCTGGGAGAGTGGTCCTGGAGAAGGGTCCTTCCCTGCCTCTCGCTCGTCTCCGGGGCAAGTTGTCACTGTGGACAGAGGATGGTCGCGGCAACAAGGCCGTGTTAGTTGTAACCCGGCACCCCTGTAACTAGGGGTGGTTGTGGCATGGCGACTGCACACGTGTTGCGTGTTAGCGTGGGTTCTGTTTTGCCTCCCTCGTGTGCCTCATACTGTTGTCGTTGTCACTCTCATTTCTAAATCTTTTGCTTTTTCTCTCCAGCACCAGCCACTGTTTTGCATACTGGTCATTGTAAATCAGAAGTAATGAGGGAAATCACAATTTTCTGTAAATAAAACAATGTCTTATTAAATAAAACGCATTTGCTCCTAGACACACAAACCCTGACTGAGATCCAGGCAATAACAAATATGGGTGTGTTGCAGCAGCACGGCCAGCCAGCATTATCATACAGGAGACAGAGGGTTTGTTGGTATCTCCAGCATTCAATATAAGACATTGTGATCAAACGGGGACTCGAATAATAGGGTAAAGGCGGACGGGACGGCCATCGTAAGCCCCGGTGGCCTTAAGTCAGGCACGTTGTAAGTGACGGAGTTCCTGTCATCGCTTCACGTTTACATTGCAGCTAAAACTTTATTGCTGTTCTGAAACTGAGATTAATGGCTTATGAGTAACGTTTTTAGAAAAAGTGTATTTCACACGTCTCTCTGTGTGATGTGAAGCTCCTCTACCACTTAACTGATGTTTTTCCTCCGAGGGTCTGTGTACAGAATATGCTTTCCTCTTAGTTGCAGACGTTTGTCTCACAGGACTGTTTGCGGCGGTCCCCTCCACACAGCTGCCTGACCAGCCCCTGGCTGGGATAGCGCCCCTTCTCCTAAAATCAGCGACTACTGTCTAAAGAAAAGAGTTTGCCAGTAATGTCATTTAAAATGTGTGCTGTTAACCTTAGACAACTGCCCCCCCCATCTGACCTATACAGGGGGATTTAAAAATAACAACCAAGTATCATGTAAACATGTAATAAAAACCAGCTTGTAAAGTAGCTCAGCTTTTTCTTAAACTTACGAATTGTCAATATGCAGAATGCTCAATCTGCCCCCCCCCCATGTCACTTGGTTGAGTGATGAATTTAGGAAAGTAGATTTGGCAGCAGGTGGCGTAGTGGTTAAAGTCGCCAGCTACACTCAAAGGACTCAGGTTTGTATCCTTCTTGCTATTGTTTTCTTTGATTAGACTATTTAACCTGAATTGATCAAAATTGAAATAGACAACCAAGTCACTTTAGAGAAAGCTGTGAGATAAATGCTAAGGACTTCAGAGCTACAGTATTATTGTGTAATTTTCTCTTTGGCTGTTTTTATCCAAAGCAGCTTATGCTCTTTGCCCTGTTTATACAATTGGATACTTCACTGGAGACTTTAGTGAAAATACCACAGTGAGGGTTAGAATAATGGGTCGCAAACCGGAAAGCTGCTGGTTGCAAAGTTCACGTCTTTTATCAATAACTACCACCTGCAGCAGGGAAGATGATTTTTTTTGTTTCTAAACACTGGTGAGATTCTCAGGGATAACACTGGAGTTGCAGCATGTCTTATGGTTGCCTTGCAGTGACCGAGAAGGTGTACGAGAGCGAGTCCTTCTCAGAAAGTGAGGATGACTTCAAGAGCAACCAGCGGTCCACAGAGCAGAGCTCAGCCAAGGCAGCGGGCAAGAAGGAGGAGGAGAACAAAGGCCAGAAGAAAACCTCGGCCAACTCCGGCAAAGCCACCAAGCAGTCGTCCATCGTGGGATTCTTCCAGAAGAAATAGTCCGAGTGGAGCGAGCCCATATTACCGACGTCTGTCTGGAAGTTGTTTACAGTGGGAAGACGTGGACTGTGAATTCCAGAAGTTAAATTATATTATCTTTCTCTCTATATTACTACGTATTAAATGGTGATTGACAGCGCAGCAGCCAACAGGACTCTGGTGTTTTATGGTTTCACCTGCGTTTCCCCAGACAGTGACACTTTCTTTTGACTTTTGTTTGCCGTTAATATCATTTCTGAAGGGGATTTTGCTAGGAATCCAGTGTTGCTCTGTGTGACCTGACGGTGGTGGAGTGGAAGCCAACCTGCAGTGCTGAGGAACGTTTTAAAGCTTCCGTGGTCTTTGAAAATGTTTCTCAGCCAAAAATGTGTTTTTCTGAATAAAGTTTGAACAAACTGACAGTCACAAAGACACCGAACAGTTTGTCAGGTAATGCGCCGAAGTCTTATCGGCTCGGTTGTTAAAGCTGCTTTGAGCTGGTTATATTGTCCTGGCGTGTGGAAGGGGTTTGCTGAAGGTTTGCATTTGTGCAGTTTGTGTCTGAAACACTGAAGCTGGACGAAGCCCCTCTATGAGGTCCAACAGGAGGCTACTTATGCCAAAATTATTTTTATTTGAACTTTCGATTCCTTTTTGGCTTTTCAGCATCTTTTCCTGCATTGCCAAGATGCACAAAAGTGCATTTAACTGAACACAAAAAATGTGACTGTTTTAAAATGCATTTGTACGTTTAATTTTGTGTTAGGTGCATGTAATGAAACTAAAATTTCAGAAAATGGGGTAAAAATTTTGTTACTGGCTTTTTATAAAATCATTAGTGGTGCATTTGTTTAGTCCGACCCCAGTCATCCTTTTCGTTTTTTTTAGGGAGACGTTTGCCTTCCCGCAGTTTCACGACATACTGGGAAAAAAAAATGTTTCTGTTGAGAGGTGTTTATGTGATTATGCATCATGTTTTTCTGTTTCTTCGGTTTTCAGATTTCATGGTGACATTTATTGGCACCGGGCTCAACTTTCAGACTTTGATTTCTTTATTAAAAAAAAAAAAACACTTCCTGGCTCAGACCACGTTTGGAAATGCATACCACACCAAAAGTGTTCTGATGTTTCCATAGCTTTGAAGTCATATTTTCATTGTCTTCACCTCTATTTTTATGGCATCGGCACAGTTTGACTGTTTTACTCTATTGGACTGACTCTCCAGTTCAACTCCAGATGATCTTACAAAATATTATCATTGTACTGTATTTATATCATTCCAGATGCTGTCATGAATTATGTTCGTTTCCAGCCAAGGCATTTCATGTCTTCCCTGAGCTCTTCCAACATCTCTCACTCTTGGATGGTAAAGACATTCCCCCCTTGAGCAAAAAGCGTGAAACAAGCAGAGTAACTCGTAGTATTTAAAATATAAACCTGTCATTATTAATAATTTGCCGCGAAATGCAGTCAATCCCAGCATTTTTTTTTTTTTTGGTTACAAATGAACTGTTTTCGAATTGTGAAAACTGAGTTTTGATATGGTTCGCGTAACATCTTATCCCCTCCGTTGCCCTTTCAGATTATACGACGCTAAATGCGGCCCAGCCCTGCCTCTGCAGCGTACGGGACCCCGATAAACGTTACCGTTCAGGTGTTCTGTACATCCAGCAACGCGCAGGGAACCACGTTTTATTTGTGCTGCTCAACAAGTGTGTTCGTCCGCAGCTCGCGGAGATAAAGACCCTTGTATGGCGTCAAGATAAGATTAGATGTCTTAGGCAAAGGTGACAAGTGTTCAGTCTGTTCATGAAATTCCGCAACTTTTGCAGACACTAGAGAGTGAACAGATAGCAGTGGGACAAAGCAGCGCCGCCTTTACTCGTAAAGAGCAGCTTGATGTCGAGGAAACTAGGTGAGTCCCACACAGTTTCCTCCTCTACGTGTTCAGTTGTGCATGACTGACTTTGCTGTGTTCTGCTCATCCGCACTGATGGCCCCCGGAGCACATCCGCTACGTTTCTTCCGGAGATGCCTTGCGATCCTGTTTTTGGATGAATAAGTATTTCCATTTTATCCCCTTAAACCCCCTGTGGATCGTAAGGTGTCACATCAGTAAAGATGTGGGGGCTATTTGGGAACAAGTGGAGAAGCAGAGCTGTGCTCACAGAACAAGAGCATCAGCTTTCGTTCAGCAGTAGAACGGCAACGTCGTGAAGGTGTTCTTCACAAACGGCGAAGGTGATTTAAACTATTGTGGCAAATCTATTTCTACTTGTGTCAGCAGATGATGCTGTTGCTGCCTTTTGCTGTAACTGTAGATAAGGGAGACCGTGCATTACTGTGCCGGACAAGAGGAAGCACAGATCACCCAAAAATATAAATGTATACAGGTACGGACAGTTCTGACGTGTACGGTGTGGATTAAATCTGTATCCCGTCCGTAGCATCGGTGAACTATGGTGACAAATGGTTCAAATTAAGACAAGCTGGCGAGTAAAAAATGGAGAAATCAGGTTCACAGCTATGGAAGTTACCTCAGGAGGGGGGGGTGGGTGGGGTGGTCGCGGTGCTGCAAGGACAGTGGGTTTGTGAAATTTTGAGGAAAAGGGCTAAAACTGCATGTATGTGGTGTGTTTAGGCAGAAGTGGGTCTTGGGAGTGATTTATGGTGCCTGTTGTTCATAGAGCATCTCGAATAAACCTTTCAGGCAAGCTGTGGATTCAGGCGAGTAAAACTGAGTATTTTACCTTCCACCAGGGAAGGAAGCACTATTTTAGTAAACGACAGTAAGAGCTTCAGCACAGATGTCTCCTGCGGACTGGCCTGAGATAAGATGGTTCACTGCTTTGGAAAGAGCTGGATTATGTCAAAGTTTGCAGAGCTTAGCAAATTGATCTTACACATGTGAGGTGCCTCAGAGAAAAGAGAAGGTCTCTGAATCAGCACTTGGCCCTCACAGGAAAGAGGACAAAGGAAAAAGAGCTCACGGCGGTTCAAAGGCAAGCGTCCATCTTTATGACTTGGAAGCGTGATGGGAGCACGTGATAAACGGGTTCCAGGTTTTTCTTCAAAGGAATAGTTTTGTGAGGGAAGAAAAGAGAGGCTGGAGAAGAATTACTGAGCGACCAAATGACAGCACGCCGGGTCCTCGGTTTCCGAACGCAAGCGCTACCACGAGCCTGTTTGTAACTCAGTTTGTTCACAAATCCAATCGGTGATGTTCAGATGTCGATCTATTCAAAATGTAGGTAGGCAGAATGCCGTTCAGTCGCAGGACTTGTATTATCTTTTTACTCAGCGACTTGCACTAGCTGCTTGTCCTTGTGAGGGTGGCGGCCGTCCAGAACCTGTCCCACAGGCCGCAGTCATAAGCGAGGAGGGGTGGGGTGATCCCTGGATAGAGCTGAAGCACTGTGAGGTGAGTGCTACCCGCTGCGCCACCCTGCTTGGCCACTTCACTACGTCTTATTCACTTGAAACAACACGGGCAACGTTTGTCAGCATCTGGTCACTTTCAGTTTGCTGCATTGTTTGTGCAGTCAATAAAAGTGCAATAACAGATTTACCTTGATTTACTCGTTTGGTGTGTTCAGTAAAAGTCTGTAACTGTCGAAATTGAACAAATATGCTGTAAGGGTTTCTAATAATTTCGAGCCCCTTGTGGCACAGCATTTAGCCGAAGGATACAACTTCCTAACACCCTAAATGGCATAAAAATAACAGATGAAATATAGTATGCAGCCAACATGACTTCCAAACCACTTGGAAAATGTTTTAGACTTCTCCTAACTACATTCAGAACTTTGAAGTTCAGAATTACAGTGTTTCTATTACAGAATGCTAATGCTAACTCTTCTGTTTTTTTTTTTTGTTGTTTTCCCCTGAACACCCCATCCTTTTTCGATATTAAAAAAAAGAATCCTACAAGCACTAAACTGAAAACACTCACCGTGGCTTAAAAGCAGCACTCAAACCATTTCCACGTTATAAATAGTAAATATTGTGTCACTGGTTGTATGAAACAGAACTCAATCTTGCAGAGACCTCATGTGAACGCATAGCTTCCGTTTAACACAGATCCGTGTATGTATGGAAACTGATGTCATGTAAGGCGTCATAATCAGAAAAACGTAAAAGTCTCCATAATTCAGCGTCGACACCCATGTAAAACAGGCTTTTAAAGACGAATCGTTCTGATTTAACGCGAGTAGGGTAGGGAATGTCCATCAGATGAGTTGTAAATAAGAACTACTGAAATACATTTTGTATAGTTCCTTGCTGTCCTTCACTCAGTCTATGCCAACCCCCCCCCCTGCCCTGGGTGTAGTTTCAGTTACACTCCTCTCGCACAGCTACACAGATGTGGAATGTTGTTTTAGGCCCAGGTGGAATAAATCAATAGGCATTTAAAATGATATCAATTGAATCCATGTTATTAAATTCAAACTGGCTCCAGGCAGTCTTTTTTTTTTTTTTTTTTTTTTTCCTGCAGCTCCCTAAATCCTTTAAATATGAACTCTTGAGACATCTGAGAAATGTGCGTTGTCTTCCTAGGAGTGGGTCCTCTCACATTTCAGTCTGTCTGTAAAGAATGCCTGTCCCCAATAAAGCATCCCAACGTGACTGATTTATGTTTTCTTCTTTGCTCAACAACGAAAAGGATACACAAGCATCTCCTGTGTGCTGACGTGACGCATTTCTCTTGACGCACACATTCCGAGAATCGGACGAGAAACGCGCGCCACGTGATTGTAATTGGAGGGAAAGAGAAACAAAAGTTACTAGAACATGTTTCACAAATCACAACCTAACTGAACCGTGAAACAAATGATTGATCCCGGACCCCGCTTCAGACTGCTCCTACTTACGCGGCAGGTCTAATGTTACCGAGAAACTGCTTAAAGATCACGTCGCTTTTAACGCTTTACGCTTCCAGTGTTTCAAGAGATTTCCGTTAACTATTTGTAAGCGTTAATTTCTATCCATAAACTGTAGGCCAGACGTTGAAATGCACTTCTGGTCAACGTTATTGGCTCCCTTGCGCGTTCGGTATGTCGTGTACAATACCTCCTGAAAACTGGGCAGTGAGACAGCTTTCTTTGGTCTATAAACACTCATGGGTTTGATACAGAGCAGCACAGGGTTAAACAGTAACTATAAAACAACGTGTTGATGTAGTATAAAAACTGAGAAGTTGCCATGACAGTTACTGGCCCCTTTTGAACAATTCAAATGTGACAAAACAGGAGATCTAGATTCTCACTGCAGTAAAATTCAACCCGCCTGTAATAAACTGCCAGGTGACATGAATTAACCAATGATTAACTAATCGAATGATGGTTTAATGCTTAAAAAGACCACTTTGATTCCCTCTTCCTTTTTGACAGTGGTGAAGATGAGAGAGCTGCCCGAGACCATCAGAAAAACTATCACCACCAAACGTACATCTTCAAGGGTACAAGACCGTCTCCAGAGTTCTCAGTGTTGTTGAGAAGTCTGCCGCTCATGGAACTGTCTAGAACCTCCCAGGACGCGGTGGGAAGAGCCACGTCGATCAGACGTCTTCCAAGGTTGGTGCAAACTGTTGATAAAACGCCACGTAACACATCCAGGCAGGGGAAGATGAAACCAAACTAGAGCCGTTTGGCAACGCAGAGCAGCCGTTTGTTTATAGATGATGATATGAAGCTTGTAAGCAAAAGAACAGCCTACCTATAGTTAAATGGTGTGGAGCTGCTCTGCTCTGCTGCCTCTGGTGCTGGAGGCCTTGAGTGTATTAAGAGAATCATTGTCAGCGGATTAGATGTTAGAGCAGAATCTGCTGCCTGGTGTGAGAAAACCAGGTATGGATGGAAGATCTTGGCTCCTCCAGCAGGACTTTTTCGAATTTTTATCCAAAGCTTATCCATCATCAAAAAAAAGGAGCGCGTTATGTGTTTATTTTCCCCGTTTTAAATAATGGGGGAAAATAGACGTTCGGTATCGGAAAAAGTCGCTTTCAGCGACGAACTAGGTTTGGATCCCGACGTCTTATTGTATGTGTAATAAAAAATCAGTTTTTTTTTAATCAAGACACTAAACGTTTTCTAACAATATTCCGTACAGTTTTCTTCCTGCTACAGCTGTATCAGCACATCATGTGTCCTTCAGGTGTCCTTTATGCCAGCGAACACTAAAAAGGATTTGTCACGTAAACACCGGTCACTGACCTAAACTAGTCTTCAGCGTAGTTCTCCTCCTCGCTCTAGATCTCAGTGGAACAACCACGGCCCCGTTCGCGTCCAGTTCAGCAGTGCTTTTCAAATACCAGCTACGTTTGGGAATTCAGCTCCTCCTTCCCACCAGTCCACACTTGTTTACAGTCCTAGCAAAGGAGACTGTTGCAACAAACAGCATCAAAGCCTATTAAGTCCAGTACTCGCTTATAGTTTATTTTTGTAATCTCCTTCTCCATCTCTGCCATAAACTCCTCATGTTTAAGTCATTGTGCATTAATTGAAAACAGACTTTTACCCAATGCTCTGCGGACTGCTTGATATAATCATATTTGGCTGAAGGAACACTACACTCTGTCCAAAAAGGAAAATATGCAAAACACAGTTGGGAGAAGGGATGAATAAACGAGTTCTTTGTGAGGAGTTTGTAGGGTTTCATTCCTGGACAACCATTGGGTTTAATCTGCTATTTATGGGCCCTGATTTATTTGGGGAACAACCAAAATCTACGTCTGGGAAATCTTTCCAAAGAGATCCGAGGGAGGCTGGGATGCTGCCGCGCAGTTTGCCGAGAGGCTCTCGGGGAGCGAGGAGGGCAGCGCCGAGACGGGCCGGCGAAGCGCTCGAACCGAAGGCCGGTCCAGGCACCGTGGCTCTGGTCCCGTTAATCAGAGTGCCGAGTTGGCGCGTTGAAGATCCAAGTCCTGTTCGTCATCGCCGGCTTGCTGTGACATTGTAATTTCCACCCCTGGCGTGATATTTGCTTAACACAAGAGCAGGAACAAGTGCCCCCCGAAGCGGAGGAGCCTTGACCTGCCGGGGGCTTGGATGTCGGGATAAGGGCGTCAAAACGAGGCGCTTGTGTTCGCAGTGAAATCCGGTGATGGGGGGGTCGGGGGTCCGTAATGACTTCTGCGGTTCCCTTAGGAGGAAAAATATTATCTTCCTGTTGTTCCACCGTTACCAAGAAGTGTTTTTGCCTTTTTCGGTCTGAAACAGTGGGGATCGGAAGAAAGTTTTTAATGACCGGAGTGTTAATGACGGGTTGCCCCGCGTTGTCCGTCGTGCCTCGGCACGGTCCCGATAATCGCATGAAATGATCAGGGCCGACTTAATCGCGAGGGGGACGGGGCGTAAAACCCGGGGCCCTCGATAGATTTCGGAAGCATTTGGACGGAGCATTAACTCAGGGGTTATTCGGACACCTTAATTGAGCATGAAAGCAAACACATCTATCAGAGTCAATTAACTTAAAACAATTTGGCGCACTTTGAATCAAAACGCCGGCCGGCCGATTTTCAACGCTTCAGTACTTCGTGGGCTTTTGTGTCTGCGACATTTCAGAACCCGGTTCACCAGGCCGCTTTTTCGCCCGGGAGCCGGCGCTCGGACAGCGGACGCAGATGCGCGTTTACGCGGCAAAGGGGGTCCGAGCTGCACCGAAGTAATAAAGGGGTTTTATTTGATCCTGATTTCTGTTTATACTAGATGAGATAAACTTAATTGTGTAGGCCGGTGTTGTGTTTGCCTGCTGTAAAAACGGACAGATCTCCTCACACAAGAAAACGGACCCCTCCACCTGATTTATGTCTCCTGACTGCCCCCAGCTGTTACGACAGCTGGAGCCAACCTAAGCATGCATATCAGAACTGGCCGGATGCCCCTTAAAGGAATGTCCGATCTTCAGTCAGATCGAGCAAAGAAACGCAGCACGACTATCGGGTATCGAGTCGTGTATTCAGAGCGTATAGACGTGGAAAAAACGGAGCAGTCCCACTAGCTCCATGGTGCAGGATCTTCAGGAGTTACTCACGCAGTGCTGCATGCTACCTGCTGCCTCACAGGCAGGATTTAAAGTTCAGGCTGGCATTTTATCACATTTCCTCCAGCACCTCAACATTTCACCTGTTGCTCGAAGCAACAGAGCAGCAGAATAAATCTGTTTGTACATCAGGTGTTCGGGTGCATCCAATAGTTGCTCCACAAAGCGATCGATATGGCAGGTCTCTACGCAAACCTCAATCTCCATTTGTCCGTTTGTTCTTTATGCACAGCTCTGTTTTTCAAGCCACAGACTTGAAATTTGGAACACGGGTTCTTCTCATTTTAGACGTTTTATCAGGTCTTCTAGCATATTAAAGTGTGGGCCCATCGAAGGAGGTTGCAGGGGCTTTGCTGGAAGTTTGTAGTCAGTTGGGCATCGCCGGCATCAAGGACAATCAGAGGAGGAACGCTATAATAGTTGTTCTTGAGGCTGTGGATGAGGAGATGTGAGCCCTGGAGTCAAGGTAGTGCTACCTGGCAGGTCAGCCTGATCAATCCCAGTGAGGCCACCTGAGCGAAGGTGTCTGATGTTGAAAGACCTGAAACAGCCCATGACCCCAGGTTACATCACTCGTGATATCCCAACATGCATCACAAGATGTGTGATCCAAGTGAACGTGGCCTGAGAGGGGACAAGTGCGTCACGTTGGTTTTGTCGTTTCCTCAGTGTGGAAGATGATGAAATGTACAGGTGTGGGAAAAGTATTAACCCCCTTAATCGAACTTAGTTCACAGAGCAATTGGAGTGAGTGCTTACACAATTACCCTTATTTGGCCAGAACTCTCTAATATACTGTTCAACTTATTAAACCTTCACCAGAAAAACTATTTGGACAGAACAGAGATTGAAAAAACATTTCTGAAGACCTTCAGAGAAAGGACAATCTGGACACAGTTACACAGAAATTTCTAAGGCTCTGAGCCTCGGAGGAACCGCACACAGCGGGAGCCAAACTCATCAAATGGAGAGTTTGAGAATCCAAGCAGGCCGACTTGCCAAAATCTCTCCTCGAGAAAGGCGTAAACTCATTAGTGAGTTCATAAAGGAGTCCAGAACAACACGGAGAACCGCAGGCCTTTCTGCCCTCAGCTCAAGTCCGTGTTCACGACTCCACAAGAGGGAAAACGCTGTGCAAAAATAGGATGTATGGGACCGTGACAAGGCAGAAACCACTGCTCACTACAAAGAGTATGAAAGTTCTTCCACAGTTTGCCAAAAACACCTGGATGTCTCTCAGGCCTTTTTGGAGGAATGCTCTGAAAGTGAGAAGTAGGGCTTTTTGGATGCAGCGGTCCCGGGTTGGTCTGGCAAAAGAACAGATACGGCACTTCAGAATCTTCTGTCAGCAGCGTGGTGGTGGCAGTCTGGAAATGTTTTGTTGTTGCAGAACCTGGACACCTTGCTGTCATTGAAGGAGCCACGAATTCCTGAGAACGGCAGGCCACCGGTGTGCAAGCGAGACAGTGATGCCTGACGTACAGGCAAGTGTACATTGTGTGGAAGACTGGAAAGAAATAAATTGAAGTTATGGAATGGCTTAGTTGAAGCCCCGAGCTGAACACATTTTGAGATGTTGTGGCAAGATGTGGAAAGAGCCGTTTCTGCTCAAAAACCTGTCAGTGTTGCTGGACTAGAGGCTAGAGAAAGTCTACCACTTTTTCACGCCTATGACCGCACCTTCGTCTACCACACCAAGGAAACAAGGTAAAACTTGTACTGGCGTCACTTCTTTCTCAGGCTTTATTCATGCACTGCAACTGACAAGAAGAAGCGATCGATTTTATTGTTAAAAAGCTGAAACAACGGCGCAAACTGGAAAGGGGAAAATACTTTTGTAGCCTACTTTTGTATGTAGCTGCTCTCGGCGGCCACTTTAAAAGGCACACGGGTTCAATACGATCCTCTTCTGACTCCAGAACAGCAGGGATTCAGCAACAAGGCGCTGTGCTTTTTTCTGCAGAGTTTTCATCCACGCCGGAGTCGGCCCTGCTGTTCCTGCGGGTTTTTTGGTGGCGCTTTGAGTCCGCTAACGTCACGTTCCACCTCTTGCCAAAGACGCCCTGTTGGCTCGGTACAGGGGCAGTACAAGTTGCTGTAGTAACGTGCAAAAATCCCACGAGGTCGACTGTTTGTGAAATGCGGGAAAAAGTACTGATACCAGCGGTCGAGCCACCTTCAAAGTCGCACGTCTTGTTTATTGTAACGTCCTTCCAAACAGTGGCCGGTCCTCTAAACCTTGCCTGCGTGTTTCACGTACTGAGACACAACCATGCGCAGCGTCTGCTCGTACAGCCGTGCATGACGCACAAAGAGAACAAACACTACACGCTTAGGCCCAGCGCAGACACGGACCCCTCAGCGGGTCTCCTTTGAAGAAGAGCGGCGGGCGAGAACATCGCCAACTCGATTAGTGCCACTCAGACTGAACAAATTGCCAGAAACCGTCAACTGCAACAGCCAGCGGAAATAATTCACAGCTCCATTGTGTGACCATTAGGGTCTGCATCTAAAGGGCTTCTGTTTCAAAATATTTTGTCAGGCCTACAGCGAGAGATGGGCAGCGCGGTCTGGCGCCATGTGTGCGGCCGACACAATGGCTCTTTGTAACTGTGTCGAGGATTTTCTGGGTTCACTGAGAAAGGATATTAGCAGCAGCTCCCAGAGGGAACCTGCTCTCTCTCCTCGGAGAAGCGGCTGAGATGAGAAAGGAACCGAAAGGGGTTATCTTACACCTGGTGGCCTCACAAGGAGCCCAGGCCCATCGTGCCAAAAAGCAAACTGAGTCTGTGTGGCGAACGATACGTAACGTAATTGCTTCCCAGAAACTGGAAGATACGGCCCAGTTTTCGGGCGGTAGAACTTTCCAGAAAGAACACGTGTAGAAATGTGTGTGTGTGGCACCTTCGGAGCAGTTCGACACAGGAGACTGGATGCTATTCGTTCCACAGCACGACGTTTTACCTTCTGTAGCTGGCAGGGTAAAATTGCAGTGAAGTGCCGTTTCCGAATTAGGAGGCACTACAGTAAAAACCGGGGCCCTCCGGACCCCCTGTGTCGAGGCGCTCAGTGAACGCGCGATGGCGTGTCGATAAGCGGAGGCGCCAAACGCTCGATCGGTACGACCGCGCGGGGATCGTCTCCTTAGCCCTGCTGCTGGCAAGTTCCCGACCGCTTCCGACTCCTGACCTAAATCTACATCAACGTAACAGTGGCCCTTTGTTGGGCCATCCTGACCCTTGAGAAAACAAACTATTACCCTGGAACGACTGTCCAAATTGCGGGTGCAGCTGGTGAGAAATTCTAGCAAAAAAAAAAAAAAGGCCCCGGCTGACTGCTCTTGGCAGAGGGACGTCTGCAAACCTAAACACCGTACTAAGCGGATCCAGAGAAAATACCTCATCTTCTGCAGATATCCTTTCTAGGTACAAATTACAACGGTGGATTTTCAGGCTTTAAAGGTTGACATCAGAAGAGAGGGAAGACCATCAAACATCTGGAAACACACAACCAAAATATGATTCTCCACCGGGAAATGTGCAAGCCGTGGCCAGCGATCGACGTTCAGACAACTATGTGTACAGGGAGTGGAAAAACCGGAGAGCTCTTAACTAAACCAAACTTGCAAAAGCTGCCGTATAGGTGAGTCATATTAGGCTGGCTGCCAGTTAGCGGTTTGTGTCGCTGTCAAACCGGCCTGACCGTGAGCACTTGGATGCGACAGTTTTCAAAGCGACGTGGGGCGACTAGCAGAGTTCCGAGAGAGAGGGCCAAACTATAGGTGCCTCCATTAGAAAGACTGCAAAACGATCCAACGTGTCGAGGGGAACAGCCTCAGAAACCGTGGCACCGTGTGTCAAACGTGGGAACGCTGGCAAAGAGGAACAGAGGTGACGTGTCAAAGCTCAACGAATGTGGTGTAATGAAGACAAAGGACCCCGACGCTGGTGACAAGGATAAACGCAAAGATCACACCTCGTGGCAAGGAGGATGCGGACGTGAACCTGAATGCTCACGTCTTCTTCCCGGATTCTGCTCACAGTGCCTTCGTCCTCTCAGCCCTCGCCAGGACACCAAAGCGGGGGACTGTTGACGTGTCACAGGGCCTCAGACACCAGAGGCCGGGCGTCACAAGACCGTTTCCTAATAACGCTCGTCTCTTCCAGGATGACAACACCCCCCATGGCCTTCCCATCGCCAGGTCTTTGCAGGAAGCTCTGAAGATCAGAACTGTAAGTTTTCTTCTTCACCAGTAGTGCAATATCCCCCTACACGCAGGTCAGGACCTGTGTTACCGAGCCGTTCTGACGGGTGGTCCTGGCCCTCGTGACGTCCTTGATGTTAACGCGTTGTTTCCGCTTCCCCCGCCCCCACACGCGTTCGGCGTAATTTCCCTCGTAGACGGAGCTGTGAACATCCTATTAACGTTAATCTCACCCACAGCCAAGCATTCATTTTAAACTTTTTGAAGCTGCTTTTGTGAATTCCTCCAACCGGACACCGGTTTGCAGACGAGGCCATACAGGCACACCTGTGTGTTCGACACATGACGTATAATTTGCTCAGGTGCGCATGTATGAAGTAGCTCCTGCACAGTTTTAGCACGTGCTACAAAGCCGCGAAATAAAGAAACAGACCACAGCTTTAGGTTGTGCCTCAAAGCGACAGTGTTAATTTGTATTTACAATAAATAGGCTTTTAATTCCATTATACAAAAAGAAAACCTACGCCGTACAGCAGCATTTATGAGTGAGGACTCGTGTGACGGAAACATGGGCAGCGTCATCTTTGCAAACGCATCCCCGCCAGGAGACTGTTTAACTTGCTCCGTTGTTTCGTCTTAAATGTTTATAAAAAAAGAGGAGAGGGCGGCACACGCACCGGTTTCTACCGCACAGTTACACACTCTAAACCAGCCAGGCTGCCGCGCTCAAGCGGCTCCAGGTAAGCACACCTGTTGGTTTCCTCTTCCGTGTCATGGCTATCGAGCAAAGTAACAGGCGGCACCTCTCTTTACATCCCGCTCCCACCTGGTTCCAATTCAGAAAGGCACACACACGTTTATATAATCCTATTTTAAATGTTCTCATACATTATGAAAAACCAGGAGAACCTGGATGTCCTACGATGTCAGTGTTGGGAGGGCAGAATGTCATACTGTACAAAATCCCGCTGAATTAGTTATGTGGTTTTCATCGTCTCAATTCTATCAACAGCTACCATTTGTCAGAGGGTTACGGCCTAGTTGTTGGTGCTGGAGATGCACTGTTTGCTGGGAGGTTGCTGAAGACGCCCGTAAATGAATAGGTTGAAATGCGGTCGGCCGCTTCGACAGGAGGCTCTGGAAAGTGTCTTACCAGCTCGCTATTTCTGGTCTCTTTCCAGGTGAGAGGAAGAGGCACAAAGGCGATATTAGGGGCTACATATGTTCTCTGCCTGCTCCGGGTTCAAGAACTTCACCACTTCCTTTAGTCCGTCCTCACAGCTCCTGGGGAACTCCTTCCTCTTGTCTTCGTTCTCCTTGAACTTCGTCCAAGTGTCTGCGTACACGTGACCCACCGGCAGAAAGAACAGCCGACAGCGAGTTAGTCACGCGGCTGCGAGAAAACGGCACGTACGCGTTTGCGCCGGCGTGGCGGGACGCAGCCTGTTAGCAACACAGAAGATATAAACAGTTTACATCGATACGGCGGTCCAGCTGTCCTCGGAGAACATGCACGAGGACGGTCGTTCGGGAAGAGGAAATCAGCGGCGCGTCTCCGAGCCTCCTACAGGAAAGTTCAATTTCCTTTAGTCTGCTCCTTCTGCAGGTGCCCGGGACACTCCTGAATTTTCCCTTCACCCGCCCAGGACTATCGAAACCCGGCCGAAATGAGACGCCTCAACTAAAAAGTAACATACTGATATCTGAGCGACGCTGGTTGTATCTTCAAGGTGAACGAAGGGTCAGCTGCTGGCCTAGTGGCTACAGCTCCCGTGCTGGATGTGGGTTTGAATCCCAACTGCAGCATCCTTACAATGAACTGATGGGGTAAAAATGGACGACTTGTTTGAAGTGGTAAATAGTTTAATAGATTAAGTCACTTGGGGGGGTGATCGGCTAAATAAACGTCACGATCAACACGTGGCCATTTTCAGTGGGTAAAACACTTTAAAGCTGACTTTACTGTTGGCATGTTGTTATTTGTCAGCGCAGTGAGCACAGTAGTAATATAAGCTAAAGTTTTGCAAGTAAAACCGTTTTCAATATGACACTTTTCAAGTTTAAGCTGCACAGTCACAATAAATACATGTTTTCTGGACCAGAACGTCTGGTTTTATATTCTGACGTTTGGAAAGATAGTTATTATAATTCTTTAATTAATAAAAGTGCTATCTAAAACGTTATCTTTAAAAAAAACCTGAATCCGCATTTGAATGTACAAGTTTGGCGTAAAACTGTAGTCAGAAGCGCCGAGGACTGGAACGTACAGCATATGGGATCAGTCCCTCCTTCAGTTTATTAATGCTGCCATCTTGGCAAAACATTGGAAAAAAATCTGTCGGGTTAAATTAAATAATTTGCAATAAGACATTTGGTGGTGGAACGACGGCGGTAATAAACTTTGATATTTTAGAACCAAATTTGTATTAATCCTGCCGATAACGCGGCACAGTTTTACGTATATTTTGGTACCGTGCCAGCCGACGAGATTTTATAAACGGGGCGTAATAATAAATGGCAGCAGGACACAAACGCGTGGACGCAGGCCGACGAAGAACGATTAAAAACAAATGTGGGGAAATAAAGCCAGAAGGTGCAGAGGAGAGGAAACCAAACTAACAGAGCTGATATATTCCAAAGCCAGACGGACCGTCCTCTGCATCGTACCGGACCGGCGCTGAGGACCTGCTCTGCTCGGGCTGGGACGTGACCCTGAGGCTCAAAGTCTGTCTCCCACACATCTGCACTGCTTTCCGCCCGGTAAGTATCGCACTAACTGATATATCGATGCACATTCTACGTCAGACCGTATTAATGGCCACTCGTGATTTGAAGGTACTGATGGCCACAAAGAAAGAGAAAAGGCCCGTGAAGTTAGTTATGCCTTAAAAAGGTCTCTTACATCTCTAGCCTTAGGGGGTATTTTAAGTAGATAAAAGTAGACAAACCGTTTCTTTGAATTTGAATGTGAATATTTCTTGGCAGAACACTAAATATAATTTTTCCGTGTGATGTGGCTTAATTTAAATAAAGCATCTTAAATGTTCCCTTTCCCTGGCCCGTTTTCAAAGGAGTTACAATTCAAATCATATGAAATATTCACTGTTTAAACCTTTTGAAACATTTTCCTACTTTTCTAATTTAGTGGAATTCCTTATGTAATCACTTAACGTTTTATTAAACTGCTGAGCACTATAGAAATGGCCCAATAAACTCTTCTTTGCATTTATACCCTTTAAGCATTAACCTTTTGTGATGTGTTTTTGCTGGAAAGTGACACTGTGCTCATTTCTGATCACTAACCCTAACCCACAGAATCACTTCTTGTCAAAAAAAAAACAAAAAAAAACCGTTTTCGCGACAGGACGGAAAACAGCCGGGAGGCCGATTGTTCGGAACACTCTACTCACCCTCGCTGAGCGTGGTCAGTAATACGTAGTTCTCCGGATGCTCGATAAGATCCTTCTTGTGAAGGTCCCACATCTCCACCAAGCGCAGAACCCCTAGGAGAGGAACAGCTGGTTTGAAAGGGCAATAATTTCTAACAAAAGGACAGTAATATTTCCTAATGGCCCTCGTGAGGTTAATTCGTTGTGCGAAATCTCCGCGTTACAGTAACAGGTTTGTTTATCGTTATTTCTAAGGGAGAATAAAACAAGCAAACAAAAATATCCACTAAAATGAAGAACGGACCAAAATAAAATGCGTTTTATGCACGACAGTGACACCGACATATTTCATAAGACTCGCGACAGAAATGGTTGAACTTATCACTTTTTATCCAAACTACGGAAACTGGGACCACGAATTGCGCAGGAGAGACATTTTTGCACCATCTGTGTTACCTTCAGCTTCACTTTCTGGACACTTTGTGTGACAGTGTAGGGGAATTTGTGGTATAAGGGCTGTTCGCGTTGTTTGTTTAGATAAATAATTTATTAAGTTAACCCGTTCGTCCATTCATCATCTTTTAACCGCTTCGTCCCGGTCGGGGTGTCGGAGGGCCGAGCCTCTCTTGAAATCACCAGGTCCTGCGCTATCAAACCACACCCTGGTATGTGACACCAGTTCACGGACTCCGTCTTTATTAGTGATATTAACTCGTGTTTATACAGATATATATACATGTAAAACGCCCCGAAAAATGTGACTGTGCTAGACAATAATGTGTGCTGTGATTTTTCCCTGCGCGCAGGAGGGTGTGGTGCTGCTCTCGCCGGCTCACCTTCCACAGTCTTCCACACTTGAACTTCCACCTCGTTCGCTCCCTGCCTTTCGATCGCAATGATCCTGACGGCACCCTGCGCGTCGGCGTCAGACGATCCCTCCACTTTGTACACCGACAGGGTGTTAGGGCCGCGTCCGAGGCCGCACCACGTTCTGTTCGATTCCACTTTCAGTTCTCGAGGCGCAGAGGCGACGGGGTTTCCGAGGGTTAGACGTACAACGTGAAAACAGAGTCAGTCTAAATTCTCCATTCGACTGTGTGCAATGTGACAAAACCCTAAGGAGCCAAATGCAAACGTCGGATTTAAACGAATCAGTTCAGTTCTGTTTATTCTTACAGAGTTCCCGTCACACAATGGGACAGAAGCAGACATAATGTCTGTACTGTACACTAAGCCAGCTGGCAGCCGAGGAGACGAAATAAACGCCCAACAACACAGAGAGGGGGGGAGAAACCTGTGGGACCCCCGGGAGCAGTGGCTGCCCTCTCCTCGTGGCCTTTCTGCCACGTAGAAAGTGATGTCCCCAGCGTACCACGGTACAGGTAAGAGCAGCGGACGCAGCATGAGATGCAGTACGTTACCTGGACACGTTTTGCAGCACTTGCCCTCGGTTTTCTCGGGGCGTTGGCAGGGATACTGGTCGGGGCACGTGATGCGTTTGCACTCCTGCACTCCATCCCTGCAGGTGCACAGAATACACTCCAGGACTTTGCCCAGCACTGGGTGCCACACGTCCCCGTGGGAATACGTCTTGCCACTGTACACACAAGCTGGGAAAAGACCATCATCCATTCTTTCAGATTTTCACTGACAATGACCAATTCCAGGAACTGCTCTCCTGTTGCTCCAGTAAAATTAACCCGTAATGGTCTGTTGTATAACTTCTTTCAGCGGGGTCATTCCTGACAACATCATCGGGTGCGCAGTACTGCGACCGTTTCCGAAACCGCGGCAAATTCTTCAGCGCCGCAGAGCAAGTGAGCAGCAGGTAGTACCACTGTTAGGGCTGTAATACCTGTGAGCAAATGTACCTGGGCTGAAGCTGTTTTGCAGCCTCCACCCTGGGTCCTCAGCTGACAAACACAGCTGGTGCCAGAAGGTTGTTTACAACTTGATTTCTTTGTAAATCCAAGTAGTTTGCCTCAATACAGGCTTAATAATGCGAGACATCCCCATAAAGAATTTTAAAATTATTTATTTATTCATTCCATTTTCGTCACCTATTAATCCTCAGCAGGACCGCAGTGCTCTAGGGTCTATCCTGGAAACCCCAGGCACGAGGCAGGGGCCAGCGTGGGCCGGAAAGCGGTCCGTCAGTTTAATATGTTTAGTTCGTCTTTTATTTCGCCGTCCTTCATTTGCGAGAAACAAAATGCACAGCGTGAATACTTTCTATTTGTTTTTTTCTTATCTGCAAAACCAAAAAATACCTTGATTTATTCACACGCTTGATTCTGTTAAAGTCTTGGATACAGCAGTAATAAATAAGAATTAGCTGTGAACTTTCCACTTTACATTTGTATTAACTTTGAGAGGAGTTAAAACAAAAACCAACTTAAGACGGACGAATTTGTTTTAAATATATATGATGCATTTGTTATCGATCAGCAACAGTCCATTTCAGGTAATTGATAACTGTTTTCCATAAACATGAAAAATTCTAGGGACACCAAACTCGACCTGCAGACACTCTACCAGTGAGCCGACTGACGTCAGGCCCACCCTCCTGTTCGGATCCTTCTTACTGCCAACTAACAACTGAAAACAGCTGCAGGTGATGTTCACCCTGCAGCACTTTTACAGCGGTGCAGAAAATCCTATTAAGGTAAACAACTAAACAGAAAAAATGTGCCTTTGAAATGAAGTCGTCTGAGAGGCGGCACCTGCCCTACTGCCACCGTCCCCAAGGGGTACGTTTCCTTCAGCTCTCACCTCTTTGGTGCTTCTTCTGCATGAGGATCTTCACAGTGGTGCCGGTGGCACCCTTGAGGCGGAGGTTATGTAGGTTCATGCTCCAGGGGGACCCGCGCGTGGTTGGCGGGGTGGCCTGCACAGACCTGTCTGAAGGCTGCTCTCCAGCACAGCGGTCCTGCGAATGCCTCTTGGGTTTTTCGGAATGAAACAAATGAAGAAAGTGGCATCCGTGAGGTTCACGTCCAACACAGATCCCACTACAGTTGTTTGGAGCAAAGGGAAGTGTAATTGTTTTTGTTGCCACATGCTTAAAACAGTTAACTTTAGGATTGCACTAGCTGAGTTATGTGGCACTGCCTGGGTCAAAGTGGAGACGTAAAAAGTAACAATACATCATATATCACTGAACTGTATTGGCATTAAAATGTATTCAGCAGATAAGTATTGTTAGTGAACAGGCTGATGCCACAGAGAGCGACACACCAGTCATAGTCAAGTGCAAAGGTGGAAAGAAAGGTGTGTGTGTGTGTGTGTGTGTGTGTGTGTGTGTGTGTGTGTGAGAGAGAGAGAGAGAGAGAAGTGGCCTGTTGGCCTTCATCTTGACAAATTCGCTGGGAACTGCCTGGAGGCACAAATCACTGGTGTGTGTAGTGCTGTGTGTGTGTTTGACCACACAAAAACCTGAGGGTGGGAAGTACCTGTGTGTCATATAAATCTGTGGCTTGAAAAATAAGAGCTGTGCATAAAGAACAAACAGAGATCTATAGATGAAGAGATTGTGGAATGTATCAACTTCCACTTAAGTAAGTATTGGTTTAAAGATAATGACAAATAATAAACGACTATTTTTCTATCTTAGGAAAGAGAGAACATACAACTCCACGGTTCAGTTGCAGGCCTCCATCCTCAAATGATTCAGAATTGACACCGATGTCAGAATCTAAGGAGGGGGAAAAAAAATTGTCACTCGGCCCCAAAAAAGGTGCTGACGCCAACAGAAGCAGCACCTCGGTGAGTAACAGCTGAGCTACAGACCTTTGTGGAGACACTGTACTCTATTTTCATTATTTTTATATTGCTTTAAGTATTTAACAGCTCAAAATGTATAAATAATAGTTTTTTTTTTAGTTTTATTATAGCAATAAGTGAGGGTTCTCACAGATCCCATTCCGCACACAAACGTCTGTATTGTCAAGCTTGTATCGATTGTGGCCGCGAGGGAAAGTGACTTTGGAGTGACATACAAAACAAGTTACACACAGACCTCTGGTCTCAGCTGTGACTATAAGCTCAGGGGTTATTTGTGTATAATTAAGTTAATGTTTTTCACCCAGTTTAGAAGAACAGTCACTAGCAAAACTTACTTCTGTTTACTCAGCACCGACTCCAAATGTCACGTTGTTACGTCATGATACGTGTTCTTCTCACTTGGCTGGCTTGTTTACCTGCTCACAGGTTCCCAGCTATCATTGGACCGTCATTCTGCCAATCATCACCATTGGCGCTGTCACAACCAGCCTCGAGCCAATAGGATTCAAAGCAGCATGATTTAAACCCACTGGTGTTTGACCGGAGGGTTGTCTGTGGTAATACCTGCATGTCCAGCTGTTTCCCACCTGTGTTGTTCGTATGAAGTTGTCGTTGCACGTTAACAGGTAAGAAGGTCACGTGACACACTAACACCTGCACACAGAGGCTTGCCCCCCCCCCCCCCCCCCCCCCC
>UFQX01000419.1:452407-466617 GCA_900497675.1 Arapaima gigas | reverse complement strand
CCCCCCCCCCCCCCCCCCAGGGTTCCTTCATGTTTTGGTGTGTATTATATATATTTGCACTATTACCCACTTTCACTTGTACATAGTAAATCTTCCATCTTTCTTTCCATCCCCAAACTGTCACTGTTACCCCCCCGGCCCCTATACCCCGAGACACGTGAAAACCTGCAGTGAAAATGCGGTAACCTTTGCACACGAGACAGCAGGTGTCTGGAACGGAGGCTGGTGAGGAGCAGGGGACCAACGAGCAGGTCTTCAGCGCACAGAAGATGTTGCCGTTCTAAAGCGGTGAAAAGGGGACAAGTGATGTACAGACAGGGATCGGCGCTGTGAGTAACCGTATACCTGACATCCATTGAGCTCTTTATTTGATCAGTTGGTTTGTGTAAAAGAAACTTCAGTTCAAAATGGAAAAAGTAAAGATTTTATGTTGTGTCACAGTGGTCAGCAGGTGGGTCAGTTAAGAGTGTAATTTCAGTTTCAAACTGCACAGGCTGCCGGTTAGAGGTGCTGCCTTACTTACACCAGGAGGACAACAGTTTGAATCTTATCTCCTGCTCCAGTTCCCTGCACTGAATTACAGCAGAAGTTGTCCAATTCATACAAGAGGGTAAATCAGTTTTAGTAGCTGGAGAGTTTACACGAGATTCTCTGCAGATGTGTGTGATAAAGAAAGAAATGTAGATACTGGAGTGACTTACGGAGCAGGTACACATGACACACTGGTTCGGCTGTTTGAAGGGGAACATGTGATGGTTGGCAAAGGTCTCCCCCGTCTGATAGAGGCTCCCGTTGTAGCGGCAGGATTTAACTGGGGCTCTGAGACCTGCGGGGGTCCTGCGGTCGTCTTTCGAAGAAGGAAGGGAGCAACACGTCATCTCGACACATCGAGGAAAGCAGCGTTTTCTGGGCGTTTTAATACTCTAATAGGGAACAGTGTAAGACGACAAACTGGGCATATCTGTATTCGACACTGGAAAAGAAATGGCCGTGAGCTCAGTAACGTTGCTCTTCTGACGTGTCTGTGTCGTGGACGGCAGGTAATACCTGTACAGCGGGGACAGCACTGCTGAGAGTCCGTCACTGGGTTTTCGCACCGGAGGACGGGGCACTTAATGGTGCTGCACTTCACATGGCCGGTCTGGCAGAAAAATGCACACAACACAGACACGGTCCGACTGAGTGTTTCACAGTCAGAGGTGTAAATTCCGGAAATGAAGATGGATAGATATAGACAGACAAATAGACAGACAAATATATAGCTGTAGGCAGATCGATAGACAGTCAGATATAGATATAGACAGTCTGAGACAGACAGATACAGACAGTCTGAGACTGACTATCTATATCAGTCTGTCTGTATCAGTCTGACTGATACAGACAGATATAGACAGATACAGACAGACAGACAGATATAGATATAGACAGACAGATACAGACAGACTGATATAGACAGTCAGACTGAGACACAGATATAGATATAGACAGTCTGAGACAGACAGTCAGACTGATATAGACAGGTATAGGTATAGACAGACAGACAGATATAGATATAGACAGTCTGAGACAGACAGTCAGACTGATACAGACAGATATAGATATAGACAGACAGATACAGACAGTCTGAGACAGACTGATATAGACAGATAGATATAGACAGTCAGGTTGATACAGACAGACAGGTATAGGTATAGACAGACAGACAGATACAGATATAGACAGTCTGAGACAGACAGTCAGACTGATATAGACAGACAGACAGATCAATATAGACAGACAGTCTGAGACAGACTGATATAGACAGACAGGTAAAGGTATAGACATACAGACAGACAGACAGGTATAGATATAGACAGACAGATACAGTCTGAGACAGACTGATATAGACAGACAGGTAAAGGTATAGACAGATACAGACAGACAGTCAGGTTGATACAGACAGATGATGTAGACAGTTGGAACCAAATAGATGGTGTGTTAGCAGCACACCCACGGTGACATGCTGAGTGAGTACTCTCCTGCTGGGGGGGGGTAGGTACCTCAGTGCAGGCGCACCGCACACAGAACATGAATCCGAAGGGTTCGAGGTAGGGGTGCCAGCTGTCCCCCGGGCTGTACGTCTTCTCCTTGAAGGTGCAGCGTACCGCCGACCCCGGAGCTGCGGGGTCCCAGACGACACAGCAACGATAGTGTTTCTCACCGCATTCGCACATCTCTCACCCCGTTTCTTCCATCATCATCATCATCATCATCATCATCATCATCATCATCATCCTTACGCTTTTCCACGTTTTCCTCACCAATTCCCGTACTTACTTTTCCTGGTTCTTCCCGCCCCCGCGTCCCAGGCCGGGCACAGCAGCAGGGTGACAAACACGACAAAGCGCTTCATGTCGGATCGGACAGGAAAAATCCCGAGTGCGACCCGCGTCTCGCCGGACTCTAAGTGCGACAGCAGCCGTGGCCCCCCAGGGGCGCTCCGCTTCGGCTGCGCACTTTCAGCGAAGACGAGCGCCCCCTGCAGGACGCAGCCGTTCGCAGGAGGTCCGGAATCCGTGCGGTGAGTAAAACTGACGTTCATAAACACCACTGACAGTCGTCAGGTTAGGCGGGACACGGACTGAATCTGCAGTTGAAACAAGTGACAGTCAGACTTGTGGTCCCGGTGTTAGAAGTCGGGTTCGATGACCGGGGTTGGAAGAACCTCGCGCAGCCAGTGTGGTAAAGGCCAAAACGGTGTTTTTCCAGCAAGGTGATTCACAAGGCACCTGTTTGAGCATTAAAAAAGTGTACTTGTACATAGATGTGAAGATACTATACATTCTGCTACATTATCATTATAATATCTTTATTATAGTGCTGTAAGTTCGACAGTGAGGTAGTAGCACTGTGTGTGTGTGTGTGTGTGTGTGTGTGTGTTGAGATATGATCCAAAAAGAGGGTTTCTGTGAAAAAAGGTGCTGTGGTATTTTTCCCCATCAGAAGTAATGTAGAATAGGGTCCCAGATGTGGGGTATGACAAACAGGGTTTACCTGCAATTTGTTCTGAGCTGAAAAATATCATTTGCAAAACTCCCATGTTTTACCGATCATAGTGTCGCTTTTCTGTGTAACTTTACGTAAAATTCTTCAACGAGAAAAACGGCTAAATCCAGCTTAAGGAATACAGACAAAGACTGTGCACTTATTTAACTTTATTTGAATGTTATTTAAGTGCCACACAGTTCGCGTTCACTCCTGGTGACCACAGTGCCAGAATGTTCCGTCTCATCGAGGCCGCGTTTGGCGGGATTATTGGGCGGCTCAGATCTGCTTACATTTCTTCCAGCCTTTCGACAGCAATGGTGGCTCTTGGTGCAACATAATGCCATAATGGATACGTCTCGCAGGCATTCTTGTCCAACTTTGTGTAAAAAAAGAGCAGAACATCTGAAAACATCTGTCCAGCTTTAAAGCACCGCGATTGTAGTTCTGTTTGTTTTCAACTGAAGTAACGGGGGGGGGGGGGGGGGGGGGGAGGGTGTGCCTGGGGGGTCTTGNTTTAAAAAAAAAAGCACGGGGGGGGGGGGGGGGGGGGGGGGGGGGGGGGTGAAGGACTCCTTGCTTTATGCTGCTCAAACTGTCCACGTTTAGCCTTTGCCTTTCCTTTGCTTTGCAGCAGTAGACTGGAAAATCCGGGCTCTGGGTAGATGTTGGAGAGCATGTTCCAAAGCTCTGACCGTTTGCTGAATTCCTGCGGCGAAAGATATATCAGGAACCGACGAAACACACACGGCTGAGTTTTACACCGTCGAGGCTTAATCATCTATTATATTTTAGGCTTTTTTGAATTCCTCCTCACCAACAGGCTGAAACATGTCAGGGTCTGGTTGTGCATCCAGAAGGATTTCGTAGCCTCTGAACTTTTCCGGAACTGTCCGTTCCTCCGTTGAACGTTTCTCCTCGGATTTTGCGCTCCAGGCTGTTTGGCGGGAATCGTTGAGCTGTGGAGTGAAAGTATGAGATTGTGCAGCACAGTGTTATCTTATAAAGGCGCATCACCGAAACAACGCATGACCTTTCCTCGCGATCCACGACAGACGTTAAAATGACCTGTGTCATAAAGAACGTTTCGTTGTCCTGGTCATCCTCCTGTGCCGGGCTCTGGACCCCCTTGTTTAACATCACCGGAGTGTGAGGACCTCCTGGCAGCTCTGTGTCTTCAGGCGCGCTCCTCTCGAGATTTTCTCCCTGTCTTTTCATAGAGCCGTGAGCGCGAGGAGAGCCGGCTGGAGCCTCCAAGCACAAAGGCAGCTTCGGGACCTTTGGAATTGTGGTTTCTATCTGATGGGCGGCAGAGAAAACGTTTCTGTTGGATTTACTCAGTTAGCAAATGCTTTTCTCGACTTGCAATCTTAGGTTTGTATACTAAGCATCGTATGAAAGTGACGACTGTAAACAGCACGGCTCCTTTGGAGAAAAGCCGGACATAAATAAATAACTGACACCTTATTCAGAAATAACCCCCGGTCTGACTCAGGCTGGAATTCACTTGTCTACCTTTCGGTTTGGGTTGACCTGAAGCACAATGTGTGGTTTCGTTATTTCTGTCTTCTTACGTCTTATCTGAATCCCAAGTCGTTCTTGGAGAAGGGCGGTCAGCAGCGGAGGGTCACCTACAGTGAAATGAGTTATTTTACTCTTGACAGCTGGTTAAACATCATTTGTAACCTGGATAAATGACTGCGAACCGTGGCGGTTCGGTGCCAGCAGACACTACGGGGCGGCGTTTCCATACCGCTCCTTTGTGTAGTCAGTGGGTTGGAATGGATCACGAGCTCCCTGAGCTCAGGAAAGAGGGCCACGGCGAGGACCGCTTCTTCCTCACAGATCTAAATGTCGTAAAAATAGCAAAGTGACCACTGGTTGCTTCAGGGACGGTGTTATTTTTTTGTGCCACATTGAGACAAACCTTATTGTGAGCCAGATTCAAGTGCTGCAGTTTTGGAAACGGCAGATGGATTCCCTACAACAGTAAACAGGTGGAGATGACAAACGTTCAAATCTAACTAAAGGAACGTTGACTTATTGCAGTCGGAGAGAGACGAAAATAGCTCACTATTCAGGTCTTACATCGGTGAAACTGTCGCGCTGGTCCCGAGGCGTCCGTCTCAGGTGAGAAAGGCCTGTGTTTTGGGAAGAAAAAAAAAACAAGTGTAAAGCCTCCCAGCAGATTTTGCATAACAGGTTTTCTGCGGGTCCAGTAATACCAACCAGTTTTATCCACAGGTTCTTTTGGTGGGGCCTTTATCTCTAAAGACAGAACGTGCGTTATCACTTTTGTCAGTTCTTCGCTCCGTTTTTCCCCGCGGATCCCGGGCTGCTCGGCGTCGCCGCCGGTCTGCTGCAGGTGGGGCACCCCCACGATGCAGTTCCCCTGCAGGTTCAAGTGGCGCAGTCTGGAATTGTACACACACGTCGTGCCACACATATTAGCCACAGAGGAGGCGTTTAAAGACCGACCACGGCGTTAAGCACGTTTCAGACGATTTGTACGCATTGAAGTGTCGGCGGGTAGAGCTGCTCGTGTTCAACACTTGTTTTTAAATGATAAACTGTGAACATGACCTTTTCAGATTAGCGAGACACACGAAGACTCCTGGAGAAGACAGGCAGTTGTCGTCCAGCATCAACACTTCAAGGGTATGAAAAAAACTATCCTGGGCCAGTAACCTGTTTAAAACAATATTCTGTCACTTTTTAAACATTTTCCATGTGCAGCTTTCGTTTTAAGCAGCGCTTTACTAATTGGTAAAATCACGTTTAATTTCTGGAATATACACCTACATGTACGAAGCAGCATTGACGTGCTGGTGATGTCCCGAGCTAAAAATTCTATTAAAACAACCGGATTCGTGGTTTGTGCGCTCAAAAACGACAGTTTAGTACCACTGCTACATTTTGGGCGCCGGTTATCTAGGATGGATTGATGAAAATACATATTTACGTGCGAGTGGAACCGTGGTATGAAGCAGCCAAGTCTTCTGGCAGAGACTGCAGTTTGTTCCCTGTGAGATGAAGGACTTTCAGACAAGGAAGCAGAGCGAGATGTACGAGGGCATCGCTCGACAGGTTGTTGTAGGACACATCCAGCACCTTCAATCAACCAGATGGACTTAATCACTGCAGGGACTAAGCAGTTAAATGTATTTAATCCTCACGAGGACCAGGTGCGGTATTATTACGCTGCAGTACGACACGCGAGAACACGACACATGTTTACTTTGAGGTGAGGAAAGTCTCCCGCTTCCACACACAGGCCTCGCAGGCTGTTCATCGACAGCTCCAGCTCTGTCAACACTGGAAACCTTCTGAAAGCCTCTGAAACAATAAGACATGTTTATTCATACACAAGAATACAGGTAAATGTGCATGTATTACGAAATATCCACATATACACTTGCATGACTCCTGAGTACAAAGGAATTTACTTCCTCTACTCAAATTATTTGAATACGCAGTAAAAGCACGCAGAACCAAATTCCATAATAAGACGGATTTGGTTGTAACACATTCTACTGACAGGGTTTACTGAAGATGACGTCCGTTTGGGTAAAAGCTTCTACTAACATTGATGTTGTTGTAGCAGCGGCAGCGGGAGCCGTGGCTCTCCCACAATGCACTGCTGCAGCATGTTAATGTTTTGTAAATAGTTGCATGGAACAGTTGTGGGGGGTTCTATGCCTTGGGTCCAGCTTGTTGTTGGGTCTGGGTCTGACAGTTTAAACCTTCTACTTGTAACGCCACACGAAGCTCCAGCATTGGGCCTGTTGTGGTTGTACTATCCAGTCTGCCACCCCCCCCCCCCCCCCCCCCCCCCCCCCCCCCNTGGTTGTATGATGGTTAAAAGACCCCCCCCCCCCCCCCCCCCCGGTCCAATAGGCAATTTCCCCTCCATCAAACACATGAAAAATATTATTTTTTCCACTAACCTCACAGTAACGCGATGCCACGTTTTACACGGTTGAATTTTTCGGGAAACCATTTAAACGTGCGTTTTGCCGCATTTGTTTATTTTTGACAAAAAAGCAGTGAGAGGTACCTAGAGGCAAGCAGTTGTCAGAAGCATTGATGTAAGCAACACTGTCAAATTCTTCCAGATCCTTTTCTTTCACCTGTTACAGGAGAAAGAGGTGAGGAGGTGATCATACGGTGCATTAAAAGACATTCCGATAACAAGACATTGCCTTGGTAATTATTTAATACACTCATTCGTCACACGAGAGAAAAGTTGCTTAAAATTAATTAAAAAAGGTATTTTTGTGCATGACCGTTATAACAGACATACAGTATTTTATAACATTTATGCGAAAAATATTATTTCTAGCTTGCTTTTCAACGTCACTTCTTCATTTATTTATTCGGTATCAATAACCACTTATCCGGTGAGGGGTCACAGCAGTATGGAGTCTACAGGGAAAATGTGGATAGTTTGGCTCATGGCTGCCTATGTCCTTCACTCTGAAAAGTGTCCAGATTCTATGCTGTTAGAGGCCCTGTCTAACATTAATAAAACATTTTTACATTAATGTAAGGAATTTAATGGTATTAAAGCTGTTTATACGAATTAACTGATTAACTTAGTTACCTGGGTATAGTTATATATCTATGTTATATGAGGGCTCATTGTACACTATTTGCTGCTTTTAGAGGTCAGGCTACAATATATACATTTTAGTCGTGGAAGCAATACTGGTTTTGCTTGCTGGAAAATAAAATAAAGTTGTACCGAGTGCAGTTTCTGTCCGCTAATGTCAACAGAGCACAGATCCGAAGGCTTGTCCACGCAGTGTAATCTCATCTGAAAAGCAACGTGCAACATTTAAAACCTCCTTATTCCATTGGGCGTTAAACGAAACCTGTCAACAAAGCCGAAAAGCGCGGCGTCGCCGCTGCTCACCAGCAAAGGCCCGTCCAAAGCTTTGTCCCTGGCGTCCGCTTTCCCGCAAAGCTGCGTGCTGGCGGCGTAGGACACAGCTGAAAGCTTCTGTGTTAAAGACCCTGCTGGTTTCCTGCTCTGCAATCTTCTGTACTTCTGCTCCACAGCATTCTTGTGAGCCACGAGCCAGTGCCCTGCTCCTTTAAACAATTTAATCGTATTTATTCAACACAAACACATGCTTGTGTTAAAATCATACGCTATTACTATAGTTATTATTTACCAGACATCTTACTATTGTGTGCAATATTGTCCTGATCAGTTTGCTTGTTGAAAGGAGGTCTCTTTGAGATATTATGAATATCATAAACGTGATTAATTTGCCGGGGGGCATCGAGGTGTAGCAGGTGTAGCACTGCTGCTTCACATCACCTCAGTTATTCAACTGTAGGTCTGAAAACAGCCCGATCTGTTACATGTCCTCCCTGTGTCTGTGTGGGATTCCTCTGGGTGCTCCTGTTTCTTTCCACAGTCCAAAGACATGTATTTGAGGCCAAATGATAACTCTAAACTGGCTATGGCGTGTGACACTGAGCTGGACTGTACCCCTGCTAGCCTAGCGCCCCGCGATTCCGGGATGGACTCCAGTCAGACCCTGACAAGGACAAGAGGTTTATGAAAGTGACTCTACCTGTGTGTGTCTGGTGCAGCAATGTATAAGTAGTACTTCATGAGCGAAGACATTCTGCTGAGGTTCACAACAAATGTTTATCAGCATAGGGGACATTTTATCTTTTTATATATATATATATAGATATACACACACACACACACTCTATCTGGCTGACACCTTTGTCCAAGGTGACTGAGATTATTAGAAATTAAACTTTGTTATTTGAGTAACTATGTGGGTCAAAGTTGAAAAATCCTTTTTATTAGTCATGTTCAATTAAACACCCCTAACACCCCCACCCCTTCTCCAAAACAAAAAAAAGAACAGAAACATGGGACGCACCATCTCTGCCTTGCTGAAAGAATGACCTCACAGGAAAGCAGTGTGTCGGCCTGCTTTTGCCGTCGTCCAGCTTGTAGAACTGTGCTGTGGCCATAGCTCCTGACAGTGCAGCTCTACAGTGTCAGACATCATAAGCACTGCATTACCTGGAACAGAAACATACCTGATTAATTATGCTACGACACATTATTACATTCTGGTGACAATTCAAAAGTTCACAAGTCAAGAAAAGTACTGATTCCGCGTGCAGCTCCCTCCCTGATTCCCCAGCAGCTTCGTGCCTTTCAAGTGCCTATAACCATTTCACAGAAGGACAAAAAAAACTGAGCTCCAGTACCTGTTACATATGAGTAGTTTCTACAAAATGTGGTATCATAGCAACGCAACGAACACAAAGAGGACGTTGGGACTTGTTGTGCAATATCTTGTTGCAGGGACACCAAGTCCCAGAATGCACTTATTTCCGGATACGATTTATTGTGACGTCAGCCTATCAGATTAGCCCAGGTCACGGCGGAGGCAAAGGAAGAAAAAGATGGCGGCCAAGAGTGGGAAGGCTGGTTTACTGGATAAAGTAAAACACCTCTCTTTTGCTCATGTGTTGAAAACGTACCGGTGTTCGTCATGCACGTGTTTTATTTAAAACTTTTACTATTGCTCTACAAGCAGGTTCCATTTTCACTGTCCTTTGTTGCGCGTTAAATTGTGACAGGAAACCCGACAAGTTGAGCTGGTTTAGTAGAAGCGCCAGTCCGTTAGAAACACGTCCTCCGGGGCGTTGTGTGTGAAGCCTGTTTATAAAGTATATGGTGACTGAAGTGAACGTCGTTGTTTTCACAGTGGAAGATCGACGAGAAGCCCGTGAAGATCGACAAGTGGGACGGAGCTGCGGTGAAGAACTCGCTGGACGACGCTGCCAAAAAGGTGCGTGTCGCTGCGTGTCGCTGCGTGTCGCTGCGTGTCGCTGCGTGTCGCTGCGTGTCGCTGTGCGGTTTCACGCTTCTCTCCGAAGCGACGTGCAGCGACTGCTGCGTGTGGTGCTTAGCGGACATCTTCACACACACACACAGCCACAACTGGCGTTTTAGTTACCAGCTCGCCTGAAGCACACGTCTCTGGGCTGTGGGAGGAAACCGGAGCACGCAGGCGTGGCGGGGAGGAATCCACGTGCACTGGCGCCGTCCCGCTGGAGCTATTTAAAGAGCGGTCCACACTGGTGGGGAAGCGCCGTAGTGACAGGCACACTGGAACGGTTACACAAGTATGTAAGAATCACCAAATAAAGAAAATGAAATAAGTAGTAAGAAGGAAAGTGGTTCAGTTGGTTGTCTAATATGTAAGTAGCACTGAATACTTTTGACCGTTGAGAGGATTAATAATAAAGAATGATGAACTGCTCTCACCACTCAGATGTGCAGAGACTTCCGTTTGTTTCCAGACTGTTGGATTCAGGATGCTAGTTGTACCACGGTAATCCTCGTTCGCTCCTTGTTTTACCATTTGGCTGTTTCAAGCCACTGCCTGTAGAACCAGAGGGTCCAGGTTGAAATGCCGCCTCTTGCTGTAGTACTCTTGATGAAGGTACTAGTGCTGAATTGAGAAAGTAAAACTTACCTGGCCGTATAAACAGGTAAACGGCAGTAAGCAGTTTAACCCCGCATGTCACTAGAGAAAAGCGGCTACATACACTGTCTTTAGTCATTCGCCTCAGTTAGTCATTATATGTTTGTGTTTCCGTGCACTTTGATGAACGTCTCCTGCGAGCGTTGTTTTTCATATCGCCGTTATGTTGCCAGTGTCACAATATTTCTTTATTTAATAACAGTGAAGACTTTGAATGGAAAAAATATGAACTGTTGATAGCAACTGAATCTATAATTTAATTTCTACAATTAAACTGTAATGACTTCTGCTTTTAAGGATCTTTTTCACTGCAGCGGCTGTTTTAGAGCTTTTAGAAATGGCGTACCTGATTGTGAAAATAACACAGCATTTTTAATTTATTTTTTTCCCCTCCAGAGATCTGGGTGATGGTCAAATACATTTGTAACTCTGTGTATTTGCATTAAAATGCCAACAAAATCGTCTGTCTACGTCAACCCGGGTGACAAGACGTCGGCACAGTATTACGTGGCCCCGAGTCCTAAAGGAAACTTTTGCTGAAACTGAAAATACACATAACACTGAATGAATGACAGCACAACTGCCCCCTTTTTGCAGGTTCTTTTGGAGAAGTATGGTTATGTGGAGAACTTCAGCCTTATTGATGGACGCCTCACCATCTGCACAGTCTCCTGTCTTTTTGCTATTGTAGCACTGGTGTGGGACTACCTTCACCCTTTCCCCGAGTCCAAACCAGTTCTGGCTTTCTGCGTCATATCATATCCTTTTTGCTAATGGTGCAGCTACTGTGCAGCAAAGTGTGGCACAAGGTCACAGTTGTTCGTGTGTCTTCACGCCGTTTGATGTCGGTTTGTGTTTGCCTCCAAACCCAACAGTCTATAGCACGATAATAATGGGAATGTTCAAGGTTCACTGTACTCTCATGTACAAAAGAGAACGGAATATAGTTTCTTGTACCAGAGTGCAGAAGAGACTAAACAGACGGCACCACAGACAAATTGAATAGATAAAAAGATGTGGGGGTGAATGATAAATAAGATAAAAATTAGAAATTGGAAAGGATTAGATACATGTGGCAAGATAAAAGTATCGGTGTGAGCAGTCAGTAGTGATGGTACACTGGCAGGATGGTCGGCGGGGGTTGTGGGGACCAGTCCCTGTGCTTTTTAATCTAGTATTGGTTGAAGTTAATAAACATGTACATTGTTTTGTGGGTAATATTGCTTCATCTGAGAATTTTTATGGAACCGAAGTGGCGAATAAATCCGCAAACCTCTGTATTGTTGGCCTTTTGATCGTGCAGGTAGTTGAAAATCAGAAGCCGTCAAACTTTGCCGGCACGGGATGAGTTGGTCAGTCATCGGGGTGGATGTGAAGGTTGTGGGGAATCAGCAAAAATTCAGTGTTAACTGAATTAACAAAAAAACAGTGTTTTTTTTATATTTAGTCATTTTAAATAAAACTTCATGTTAACATTGGCTGAAGTGTTTAAAAAGTAAACGAGTCTTGCAGAAAATTTGTGGTTTATTACAGCTTTATCTGCGGTGTTGACAAGCGCTAACCTGTGAGTAGATCGAGGGACATCTGTATGACTGAGCTTTTACTCACTGTAAGAACCAGTGTTGCTGTACTTTTTGGTCACGACACCGGATACGGTTTCCTTAATTGTCTCTTACGTACTTCATAATGATGGGTGTTCTCACCTTGTATACGTCATACAAAGAAAAAAGCATTTTCCTGGTTGCGGTTCAGAAGGACCCAGTGGGCATGGATCCTGACCACATGTGGCAGCTGTCTTCAAGTCTAAAAAGGTATTACTCCGCTGTGCAGAGGTACATTCTGACTTGCAACCTTAGCTGCTAAAATAGAATTTTGATAAAAACAAGTGCAGGACCTGGCTATTTACATCCATCATCATCGATGGGTGAGCTGGGTTGCGGCAGTCCTTCACGGGGGGCCGGCTGCCTATTAACAGTACTCAATAATTGTTAGTTTTCAGATCCCGTTAATTCTTATGCTTTCTGTCGTACAGGTTTGACGACATGTACACTCTCAGAGTCACGTTCGTCGACGGTAAGTCGAAGCGCCGAAGGGAGCAGGAGTTCACGGAGTCGATCGCAAAGTTCTTTGACGACCATGGGACGTTGGCGATGGACCAGTTCGAAAAGAGGGTGTCCAAGCTTCACGACACCCTGGCCGTGGAGAAGAAATCAAAATAGACAATGTTGTATTTCTGTGCGACTGGGCCAGCGGGGGGGGGGGGGGGGTTGTTGGGCACACAGTTGGAGAGCGTTACATGTCGGGTGTNGGGGGGGGGGGGGGGCGGGGGGGGGGGGGGGGGGGGGGGGGGGGGGGGGGGGTTGTTGGGCACACAGTTGGAGAGCGTTACATGTCGGGTGTGAGTGATGTCACCTGCCAGCTCTAGCGACACATTTCGTAGAAGAACATAATGCCCGCAGTTTGGCTGGGGGGGTCTTCCCAGAGCCTGCTGGTGAACTTGGCGGGGGGGTGTGAAGAGCAAATACACCTTTCCTAGTTTCCACACAGCATATTGCAAACAGCCAAGTCTGTTGGGACAAAAATATACTAGAAAATACTCAGAATTAAGCCTAGAACTCCACCTGAAACAAGCGAGCAGCAGTAATAGTCATTTTTATTTTCATTTTTGCCCCCACAGAACTTTAGGAGTCTTTTTATCTTTTATTTAAAGGTTGTTTTGATTAGAGGTATTTGTTTGTTACGCAGAAAGTTAGGTTTTTTTATCGTAAGTGTTTAAAGGTCATTTTGTGGAGAACCTATTTTTAAAAAAAATACATTTCTGGCATGATTGTAATTGTTGTTTTGTTTAGCTAGAGTTACGCTGATGGTCGGAGTCGTACGCAGTTGAACTGCTTTTGGGTTTTTGTGACGTTTCCAGCGGACCACAAGAGTGGAGAAGGCGAGCAGTTTGGGCCAGTGAAGTGTGATGTTTCTGAAGTTCTGTTTCGCCTCAGCCACGTCTCATCTTCAGCTCAACCTACCTTTTTGTAAGACAGGAGTTTATGCTTATAGTTCTGTTTTTGGTGCAAGACGTTTTCAGTGTTTAGCAGAATTTGCCCCGATGCCTTATTTCCTGTGACTTTGTTGTTCTACTGGTTTGTTCCAGCTTCAGTTTTCATTCTATTCTATTAGGCTTATAAGGGAAACAAATGACAATGTGAAAAGTGAACGAAACCAAATGTGTTCTTACGTACAGTGATGTTCCAAATAAATATTTACTCAGATCCTCTGGCTCGACGGCAGCATGTCTACACGTAAGAAGAACTTTGCAGGTTTGCCAACAAATTTCAAAATGTTGACATTAAGGTGACAGTCATTTTAAATATCTGCGATGGTATTTGGGGGAAAAAAGTTTTTCTTCTACTAAGATCCTCAGTGTAAAGGTCTTAAGTTAGAAGTACATTAAGCATCCAGTAGCTGCAAAACACACTTCTCTTCTGCCCAGCGTGATCTGCACCAGGTTGAAAACAGCTTTGATCCCCAGTGCAGGTGACAAAGGTTCTGCTGGAAATAATGTGTCGTCGGAAAACACCGCAGTCTGCAGTGCCTCGAAAAGCTCGTCGCCATTCGGACCTTTTCATGTTAAACAGCGTCACGGGGGGGGGGGGGGGGGGG
>UFQX01000419.1:376616-452364 GCA_900497675.1 Arapaima gigas | reverse complement strand
GGGGGGGGGGGGGGGGGGGGGGGGGGGGGGGGGGGGGGGTGGAGATCTGGACGGGAGAAACGCGGGAAACGTGTGTGACGTGCGGTTCGGATGTGAATATTGAGTATTTGCCGGATGAGAAAAAACACGGCTGTTTCTGTGAAGTGTGTGGGAGCCGCGCCGGTCGCTCGGTGTCCCCCCGTCCCCCCCACCGGAGCTGGAAAAGAGGCTGTCTTTACCCACAATGCCCCGCTTCCCGTATATATAAGTCATGCTGCACGGAAGCCCGCGCGGCTCGAGTGCGGCGTTTGTTCGCAGCCCGACCCCCTGCAGCGCCCGGCGATGGCCAGCGACACGTCCAAGGGACCGCGCGCGCGCACCACGGTCTTCCAGCAGGAGCGCGCGGGCGGTCTCACCTACCGCATCCCGTCGCTCGTGCACGTGCCGGGCGGGGGCGTCGTGCTGGCGTTCGCCGAGAAAAGGACCACCCCGGACGACACGGACGCCGAGCTGCTGGTGCTGCGTCGCGGACGCGTGAACGGGCGCTCGGTCCAGGTGAGGCTCCCGGGTCCCCCGTCACCTCCTGCCCGCTCCGCGCCGGGAAGGAGGGCGCGCGCGAGCTGCGCACGTCTGAGGCACGAATGTTACAAGTCAGACATTTTCCCACAATTGCGGTAAAATGGAAGTTGGCGCAGAGCACGTTTGCTCGTTTTAGTCTTGTTTTAAATTGCTTTTAATTTACAATAAATCCCACGTCTTCACACACACCTCCATCATCGACATTCTGGGCGACATTAAACCCGGGCGGATGGAGCGACACTTAACCCTTCGTTTATTTGCATTTATTGTGCTATTTGTCACTCGCCCCCCATTTGCCTATTTCGATTTAACGCCTATAAATTATTCCGAGTCAAAGCTTAGCAAACGCGCGAGTTTTACGGCTTTATGGCTCAGGTGTGTGTGGAGACGTGGGATGTAACCTGACGGATTCTGTGGGAAACGTAACGGACAGTATTAACGCAGCAGCCATTACAGGACCAGGAACAAAGTGTGATGGAAATAGAATCAATACAAATACTATTTACTGGAATATGTTGAGAATCTAAGTAACACGGGCGTAGAGGTGGGAACAGCAGGGGGACCAAAAGTAAATATGAGTATCTGCTGACACGTTGGTTTCGAGCTGCACAGCGGCTGTATTGCAGGAAGTGTCCGCTAAAGCGAGGATGGGGGTTATAAGGTGGGTTTGGGGGTTTTTGGAAGGTGTGAGGACCGGGCTGGGAAGGGTTTCCATCATCTCTGCTGTTTTCTGCTCTCCAGTAAGATATCGCTGGAATTCCTGCTCTGGTGTCTGGAGGGTCTCCTTATGCAGGGATTTTCTAGGATCTAATGACTGCAACACTCAGCCCATTCAGTTCTCTGAAATCCACCTTTTCACCGTCCGGTCAGCAGTTATTAATACCACGTTATTTATTACTGCTCCTGTCCGGTGGGAGAGACCCAGTGCACTGCATTCTGGGAACTGTGTCCCCCCCCATTCTGGCTTGTGCTCCTGCCTGCCATTAACTCAGTTTTTTTTTTTTTTTGCACGGTTGGTTTGTATTGAACAGATTAGGACCACATAATGTGATGGTGAACATGAACCAATACAAAGGCCAACTGTAAATATGAGACTTTTACTTGAACCTCCCCAGTGGTTGCCAGTGAAGGAGCTGTACTGCGCCACCCTGCCAGGGCACCGCACCATGAACCCGTGTCCGGTGTACGAGAGGAACTCCAAAACTCTCTTCCTTTTTTTCATCTGCGTGCTGCGCAAGACTTCCGAGAGGCACCAGATCTGTACGGGTAAAAACGCGGCCAGGCTCTGTTACGTCACCAGCAGAGACGAGGGCCAGAGCTGGAGCGAGCTCACGGACCTGACCGACGGCGTGCTCGGGGAACGGGTCGACTGGGCCACGTTCGCCGTCGGACCGGGACACGGGATACAGACGGCCGGCGGGAAGCTGGTCGTCCCCGCCTACGCGTACCAAGTCCACTGCAGGTGCTTCTGCTTTCCGCTGTACGTGCGGCCTCACGCCTTCTACTTCTACAGCACCGACGGCGGCGGCTCGTGGCTCGTGGGCCAGGCCGTCCACAGGGCGTCGTGCGAGTGCGAGATGGCCGAGGTGATGGACCGGGAGCACAGAGGACACGTGTACTGCAACGCACGCAGCACCTGCGGCCACAGGGTGGAGGCTGTGGGGAACAGCGACGGCACCAATTTCGGGAAGCCCCGCGTGGCCCGCCAGCTGGTCGAGCAGCACCACGGCTGCCAAGGCAGCGTCGTAGGGTTTCCTGCGCCCAAACCGGACCCGGGGGAGCGGAACGGGGCGAGCGCGTGCCTGTTGGACTCGCCCACCTGGCTGCTGTTCTCCCACCCCACCGACCGCCGGAGGAGGAAGAACCTGGGCGTCTACCTGAACCGGAGGCCGCTGCACGAGTCCAGCTGGGAGCGGCTGTGCGTCGTCAACCCCGGCCCCAGCGGCTACTCGGACTTGGCCTACTGCGAGGAGGAGGGCCTGTTCGTGTGCCTCGTGGAGTGTGGCGAGAAGAGCGAAGTGGAGCAGATCGCTTCCCTGTGCTTCTCTCTCAGCGACCTGTTGGGAGCAACTGCTGCGAAAACTGACACTGTGTGACTTTTACTTTCATTTAACTGCCTCGCGTATCATTTTCAAAACTCGTACTCGCAAAACCTTTCACCTCCACATCAAAAGGACATTGTTTTTATCTCAGGAGAGGCACGATACAAACCTCAAATAACAAAAACGGCGCCGATTTACCACGTGGTCACCGCTGTGAAACCGTACAACTGCTTCTGGTTATTAATCAAGTTGTGTATCACTGGAACGGTCATGAAAAACAACCTCATTCCACTGAGATGTATATATGTAAACACTTTCATTTTAATTCACTAAATTACTGCAGGAATGCATTCGATTTAACCATATTTTTAAATAAACAATATTTTTAAAAGTCTTCATTCGAAAGTGAGAGGACTTGTCGTATCACTTGAACATCTTGCATGCATCAGCAAACGTTGCGCTTTGGGTGTGGTTTAAACGCCTCGCGCGACTTATTTTGCCCGAATAACCGGGTGACGCTTTTCAGCCGCTCGGTCTGTCCTCCACCCAGTCCCACACGTGAAAGGACCCGTCTGTTGCAGCTGAAAGGAGAGTCCTGGGTCGCCACGGGTGCCACACGTGAGCAGTGACCAGCGTAGCGTTGGGGTCTGCCTCGGGCCCAGGGGACATTAGGTGACCTCTGTGTACAAACAGGGCCTGGGCTTCTGCCAACTCTGCTGTCCACGCCGTGGCGTCGTAGATGTGCACCAGTCCGCTGGTACCTGGAAAAACATACGCTGCTTCAACACGATTCGTAAACTTGGGGGGCAACGAGTAGAAGGTGCGGCCTGAACACGGTAAAACCCGCGATAAGATGTGTCCAATCGGCATCGTCGTCTGACGGCAGCGAGCGCGCAGGATTTACCTGTACAGGAGTCGTACGTTGGGGAAAAAGTTTCCATTAGTATTACTGGTATTGCAGGCTCTCCCACAATGCACTGCTGCTGTATGTTTCTAGTGACTGTGGGGAGTAACGGGGGGATTGCTGACCCGTGTTCACTGTTTGAAGGCTGAGGCGGGTGTGTCATCGTGCCTGAGAAATGACCGACGCTTTGTTACAGTTGTCTTATGTTTAGTATTTTGTTACATACACGTTTTCTTTGTAACCTTTAGTCCACTTCCTGCACGTCTGAAAACATTTTTTGCTCTTTTCCCCCCAGATTTTTTAAAGTAGTTTTTCCACAGACTTCACAAGGCAAACATATTTCACATAACTGAAATTTTTGGACCCTACTTATCACGTCATGTCGGGGTTTCATTGTGTCTCTATTGTAATTCAGTGGGCCTGCGCAATGCAAACACAGACTTACACATTTTCCAAACATACAAGCCTTTCTCAGTCATTTTAAATAAGTTTAAATAAATGTAATCTAATGTAAAAAAAAAAAAAAAAGTTTTGCAGCAGAACGCACTGGCCCCCCACCCAGGAGGTACCCTGTTCTCCACACTTCATCTGCTGGACTGGCTCTGAACCACCGCAGCGTGGCCCCGGACAAGGGGTGGGTGAGAATGGACTCAAGTCTTTTTCATAGCTTCCTACACAGTTTAACCTGTGAATAAATCACGTAATGTCTGTATTAAGCTTTTACTGATCGTGCCAAGAAGTTGACCTGGATCAAGTTATGAACAGAATTCTGCGTTCAAATCCATCTGAGCTGAGGACTCAGTGGGTTTTGAACTAGTTGCAGAATTTGTTTTAAATCATTTAATCGGAATTAAAGTAAAAAGTCTGCTGTTCTAAAAGTGGTGCTTTTGGCAATTGGACTCGTTGTAGGTAACGTTAAAAAAAAAAAAAAAAAAAAAAAAAAAAAGACGGCTAACTACTCACCAGAAACCGAGAGGCAGTTGTGCAAAGCTGGGGCCCAGGACACAGTTAGGAAGTGAGAGCTGGCGGCTCCCGACCGGATGTTCAGCCTGGCCTGACTGAGAGGTCTTCTCAGATCCCTTAGATCCGACACGACCACCTGAGCGGTGGAGAAGAGCCGTGCCACGGCACCGTCTTTCAGGTCCATGCAGCAGCAGGACTCGCCCTGCTCGCCGGCAGCAGCAGCGCGTCGCAGCGCCGAAGGCTCCCGTACGTCCCCCACCCGCAGCTCGCCGCTCTCCGCGCAGACCAGGAACACGCTGGCGTCGACGAACCGCAGAGCGCCCACCGCGTCCGAAGAGTCCTCCCCTGCACGCGACAGTAAGTCCGTTTGACTTTCAGGCTTATTTATGCAGATCATTTTGAATGAGGAATCTGTAGGTTTTGAAACGCATTACCAGCGGTGTAAAGCGCCTGTCCGGAAGTGAGGTCAGTGAGCTGAACATCCCCGATCTGAGAGCCGTGAAGTACGGCGGGGGCTCCTCCCAATCCGGAGGCCAACTTGCGTGTCGTCTTTCCCTTACGCTTTACGTGTATGTATCCCGTCTTCTTGATGGCATCTTCAGTCAGCAAAACAATGTGATTTTTAACAGGAAGTCAAGCCAACTGAGACGTGAAATGAAACGTTCAGACTTTATATGTCTGTGAAAGAGGGAACAAATACAGAGCGTGAGCACGTCTGCCAAAAGTAGCTGCACTCACCAGAATCATCGGCGGCGATCTGCCATAACTGGAGGCTGGAGCCAGGATCACCACTGGTGACCACACACCTGAGAGGAAACGTCGCTGCGTAAGCGCAGTCGCTGTTGTGCTTTAACACAGCAAACGTGTTCGCGCTATTCAGAAGGCGCTCAATTTCCTTCCGTACCGACTGTCTTTTTATCTGTTACAATTAAATGCCAAACAAGTTTGTAAAAATCAGAACAAATGTTAAATTTATCATAAACTAGAACATATCCTCCCTGTTTGCAGCCATTGTCAGTAAATGGACAATCGGTCAGAATTAAAGCTTGTTAAACATTTTTGTACACTTTTTAGAACTCAGTTCTAAAATATTCAGAGATATTTAGTTGCAAGACTCCAGTAGTTGTTACAGGGAAACTAAACTTCCGAAAAATATTAACCCTCTACGGTACTGACACACTGGTCGTGTTGGTCACGTAGGTGACAGCCTAGAGGCTCTCAGTAAAAGTGGCTTGACTGGTTTTACAGAGAATGTTAAAAATTCAAACAAGAACAGGGCGCCAAATGTAAAACAGTATTTTTCTTCTACAAGAAAAGTGATGCGGCAGCACAAACCGGTGCAGAAGACAGCGCACCGGTGGTGGTCCCCACCCATCGGCGGAAAGAGGACCTTACCGCTCTTCTCGCAAACGTGCACCGTCTGCCGTGGCGCGTTCTACTTACGTCCCGCTACATTTTCCTCATGTATTAACGTACTCTGGTTCATCTAATAGCAAGACATCCAATGTCTCTCCGAACGAACTCGCAATAAATAACTGAAAAACTAAACCTCCCACAGTTTGTCTATAACCGTTACCGCTCGTACCGCAGCGGTTATTCTACCTTGTTCCCAAAATATATTTCAGGCAGTTGACAGGTTCTTGTGAAAAACCGCCGTGTTGAACTTTGAAATCCCGTTCAGGACAAAGACCCTGTGAACGGAAGAGAAAACAACAGCAAGTTTAAACAAGAATACGACCTGAAGCTTGTTCCCGACGTCCGACTTGGACGAGGTGAAGCACTACAGCAGTTGACTCTACTCTTATTTACCCGGTTGTCTTTGGCAGATAGTTTCTGTGGCAAAAGGAGCTCTAAGATGTCGTGCTTTTTCGCAGCCCTGTAACCAGCCACACAGACACCTGGAGACAGTAAACAAGCAAAGATGTTTGTGAAACACACAACCGACATGTGCACAAAAATGCGTTGTATTACACACTGCGAGGCTTACTTTTATCGGAGGTCCATTCAATAACCCTGGTGGGCTCCTGCAGCTCAAACACGTGGAGGTCAGAGTACCTGGAGGAGGAAAGGAGCAGCTGAGCATCACCGTGAGATCGGGCTGCACGGCCTCAACTTTCAGCCACAGTTGACAGTCACGCCGGGATTTACTGCGGGTGACTTTTGACACAGTTTAAAACGCGAACATTTCAGCACTCGGGGTTAAATCCGCAGCTGGGTGGTCGCTGGCGAACCCGTAACGTGTAAAAATACCGCAGTTTACCGTTCAAACGACTTCGGTGCTTCAAACGACACGAACGCGGAGGAGCGACGGGCGCCGTAAACTGCGCGGCTTTTTGCTCACTTCGCAGAAAACTGCGTGAAGTGTTCGCTCAAACCGGCTCCTCACACGACACTTCTCTCATAAAAACCATGTATTTAATACACGCCGGGCTTTAAATCGTATCACTAACCTGCGCAGCGATTCGATGAGCCACTCGTCCTCATCCGCTCGCTCCTCCATCGCGCCAAACGGAAGTGGCACGCAGTGCTTCCGGTGTCAAAGGTCGTGCGCTTGACCGTTGCGACGGCGGCGCGTGAGGCGCGACCGCAACGATGCGAACGTAAATAAATAACGTGGCGGAATAAACTCGACAGAATCCGCCTCCGTCTGTTGCGGACCTAATAAATCAGTCCTTGAACGCTGTGATACTTGTACAATATCCGCTATAAACCTCCATTCCTCGTCTCGAGGCACCACTTGTATAAAACGGTTTAATATTCCACAACCGGTAACAGACGTTTCATCGACAGTCTTCGGTTTTTCCCAAATATAACAGCACCGCAGTGTGATGTCGGAAAACATCACCGCCTCAGTTTCTCTAACCTTTAAGATCCGCCTTTTTTTTTAAACTGACCGACTTGTTTATCTACGGAGAAAAAAAACCCCGAATATTATTCGTATCGCGAAAGGCTCGAACCCGTGTTCAGGAATGAACCGACGTCAGCAGGAACGGGGTAAAACAATGAACTCTTGGTTGCTTTTTATGTAACGTGTTGTATGCTGGTGAAACCAGACCTTATTTGAATGTTTGGCGGGCGAGACGGGGACAGTCAGGCGGGCGGCCCGGGTTCGACCGGCCGGGCAACTGTCTGCGGCCCCCAGTAATGTTATTGTGGGGACAGAAAACCTCCTGTAAACAGATTTGTGGGCTTTTACTCCATTGTGGTGGTGGTGTCACACTGTGCTGACTGAACAGCAGAGGTGCAAAGACTGAACGGCCGCCCAGACAGATGATCCGCACAATGAGGCCGCACATGTTTACAGGTCACGTTCGCACCTTCCTGCCGCTGTCGCCGGCTGGACGTCCGGCACCTGGTGACACGGGCAGTTTGTGTCGAGAAAGAGCAGCTCTGGCGGTGAGGAGAAGGGCCTCGAGGCGGCCGATGAAGCCCATCACAAAGACGCTGCGGGGGGTGGTTGACTTATCTTGGGTCTCCAGCCACCGTCGTCGTGCTGCTGTATGAAACCTCTCGCGAGACATCTTGCGGTTCATCGAGAAGAACGGATGGAAGAGGCCGACGTGAGAAGGACGGGAAGCACGAGGAACTGGAGGAGCATTTTCGCTTCCGAGGCCGGAGTGTGTGTGTGTGTGTGTGTGTCCGCTGAAGTGGCGGCAGGGGGTCTGGAGGGAAGGGCCTGTCGACATTGTCAGAAGAGGAAGGTGTTGAATGTTAGCAACATGAGGCGTCTGGACAGCTGGGGATCTTGAGAGGGGATCCAAGGGTTCCATCTTGCACCACCAGGACACAGCCTGGTTGGCTGAGGGTGTCTGACCCAAAACGCCTCGAGATCCCAGCTTACATCACCGATGATGTGATATGAAATCGTGTTATTTTCTTCAGCAGATCACTTAAAGTGTAGATGAAATCTCTCTGATACACAATATCTTGGAGCCACAGAATACATGTTGCAGACAAGCGCGACTGCGTGAGTTCTGCATCATTTCGAGAGTGTCGGATGTGAACAAGCACACGGTTTTTACCCTGTTGCGTGTTAATGTGGAACAAACTGTGTTTCTGGCCTTTGTGCTGAGATGAATTTGGCAGCGCTGTCACGTCTCACCCATGACTGAACTTCTCTCTCAATACCAAAGCGAGCAGAGCTGTTGTCTGGAGTCGCTCTGCTTCACGCCGTCAGCTGCTTTGGTTTTCTGCTGCTCATACGCCACCGTTTCAGCCGTTTGGCATCAAACCAGCTGTAAACAAAGAGAACCCCCCCCCCCCAGGTGTGAAGTTACTCCTGGATCTGCAGATCCATCTCTAGTTTAGGCCGGTTTATTAGCCTGTTGGAGGTTCTCCCTGCTGTCGACTTCAGCAGGTGTCATATTCTCCTCTCGCACTCGTGCAGCAAACCTGGCTTCTGCACACGTGTCAGACATGAAATGATTTTATCAACGTGATTCCAGGCTAAACAGAATCACGACGAGGAACCTCCCGCCGCGGCCGTTGCTGGGTACCATTCAACCCCCAAAGAGGTGCAGGAGGAGCTCATGAAGGAGCTGTGAGGGTTTCATGCAGGACTTGCCACAGAAGGTACCTGTCACACCGAGACATCGTGGTTTTAATAAATGAAACCGCTCGGTGTTTTTCCAGAGCTCCTCTCGACTGGGATGGAACAGGTTCTGGGTCTGGCGGTCACTCTGTATTAGTTGCCCTGAACTGTTGTCCTCTGCCCGTGAAATACCGTCACTAAGCAAATCCTGTCTGCAGCGGGACTGAGTCCCACTGGATGACGGGACCCAGGCAAACAGCCGCTCGTCCGGGAACTTTGCGCGTTCGCTCACACGCGTCGCGGGCAAACAAACATCCAGCCGCTGCGGAAGGGAATCTCAGACTGAACTGCAAGTTCATGTCCTGTAGACCAAGAAAATCATCTTCCAGGTTCGATCAGAAGATGAGAAACTAGTATAAAAGAGGCCGAGTTCGGGTACCCATCCTGCCTGGTGTCACTGGGTGGACTGGCGGTGGCCTTTCGTGCCCGGTCTGGTCTTCCTCAGACAGACACGTGGCAGGTAAAGTGCAAACGTCCCTCCGGATGGTTCCACCAAGACGTCGGTGTCTGCACTTTAACCCCAAAGCCTAACCGCCCCACCTCTGAAGCCAACGTGGCAACTTTGGGATGAGACGGAGCGACTAGTGGAATAAACAGCGGTGGGAGGTGTGTGAGGCGTGTGTGGGGTCCGGCGCCTCGCCGCTCGATTCGCGCCGTTTGATGTGCACATTAAAGAAGCAGCATTTCCCCGTACGGGAGTTTCTTAACTTTTATTCCCACGTTAGAAAACACGTCACTTCATACATGTATAGGAGCATCTGGTTACTTTGACACAAACACACGTTTATTTACATTCCGCTGCAGTCTTTGTATCTGGATTATCGGCCTCCTGACGCAGTTTCCTGTAGCATTAATACAAAAATGAAGGCAAGAGAGAAACTGAATGGGCCTCGCTGTCATGTTCGCTTTCAGAATGGCCTTTGTTCAGTAACAGAACCTGACTGGAGGCGTCTCCTGCGGGGGGGGGGCAGCCTGGTTAACCCGGTAAACCGGGCCCAGAGCGAATCGAGAGCCCAGCTACAGAAACGCAAGCGAAACGAATAACCTTGCAGGAGAACCGCACGCGCGGGCGGGCTGAACACGTAGTCGCCGAAGTTCTCCACGCGTGCGGAGATCCTTGTGGTTTGCGTCACAATTCATTTCTGCCTTCAACACTTTCCACGGTAATACCGCGCTGCCCTCGCTCTGCTACGCCCAAAGGCCATTCTGGGGCTTCCCTGTAGTTGGTCAACGTGGTTAATTGGCTCAACTCCACCTATTAAGCTGGTTAATGCAAGAAAACTTCAGTTCCAAACCCTCAGTGGAAGATTTGCTCCAAGGTGCATGACAGAGGTTGGATTAGTGACGTATTCAGGGAAAGACCAGTAGGTTCTTTGCAGTGAAAGGCGAGCATAAGGTGCCGGTTTGGCGCCGCAGGGAGACGTCGCCCGAGTCCCACGTCTGGTTCCTCCTGCTTTGCTAAATCCTCACAGCACAGCATCTGCAAATTGCAAAGCAGGTGACATTGAGCAAGCGCTCCTCTTGTCCCCACCGCCCCCAGAAAGTCGTTCATTCGGTCCCCTTCCCGAGTGCGGAAACGGGGACTAACAGCGCTGATGTTTCAACCAGCGTTTGCATTTAGCTTCTACAGTAGCTCCTCCGGAAGACCGCCTGCAATACTCCCTGTTTTCTCTGACCTGCGGCAAAATCGCGGCTGAAACTTCTTCCTTAAATAGGAGCCGTTAGTTAATGAATTAATTGCCTCATTGTCAACTTAACAAAACCCGACTTCGGCTTTGAATGAACACGGCCGCCTGGTAAGTTGTTCCACCGCGGTCTACGAGGTGAAACGGACAGACGTCCGGCCCACGTTTCTGACGGCTGACACGGAAAGTCCTCGGAGTCGTCAGTCCTCATTGACTAGACGGGCGGATTTGAGCGACTCCAGCGGACGGGGGGCACGATTGCGTCTACCTGTATCTGCGGGGGCAGCCGTGGTATCCGACCACGTACTCCTGTGCGTAGCAGAAGCGCCGGCAAAGTCCTCTGTAGCCACACGTCCAGAACTGCGTCTCCACTTCATCTGCTGTGGGGAAACACAAAGGCCACGTCGACCGCGGGAAACTCAGCATCTCATCTCATTGTTGGGTGTCACTTCCTCCCGTTACGCACAGAACGTCTGCTGTTACAGTCAAATGTGTCAAATATATAATTATGTCTTTTAAATGTGTCAAAGTTCCAATTCTGCAAGCGGCTCCGTAGCACAACTAGACATGTAACAGTCCTATTGTACGGATTTGACCAGCAAGGGTTAGGAGGACAGCATGGGGTGCAGCATAATCTGATTTTTCTACACCTGCTTTTCCAGACTCACGGCGCAAGTGCAGGTGAGGCCGAGCCGGGCCTGTTAAACACCCGCTCCTCAAACACACACACACACACACACGCAGAAGCACCAGCTCACACTGCCGGCTCGGCGCTCACCCTCCACAGCGGCCAGCAGCAGCAGCAGGAGGAGGAGGAGCAGCACAGCCAGGCCCAGGTTCCGGCTCCTCATGGTGCGGCTCCTCTGTCTCCCCAGGCACTGCGGCGGCCGCGGCTCAGGCGGCGTTTATACAGTATTGCCTCTGTGGGGGAGGAGCTGCTGGGGGCAGGCCAAGCGGGACAGGGATGCGCCGCTGTTTTTCGCCATGTTCCAAAATGTGCCGAGAGAGAGCCCCTCGCTGGGGTCGGTGCCACTTTGCCCGGACCCCCCAGCCCCCGGTGGTTTCACCAAACTAAACAGCATATATATATATATATATATATATATATAGTGTATATATAGCCTAAATGAGATATACATTGTATTCTACCTTTCAGAACAAATGAGCTGAATAAGTTATCTTTATTATATCTTTTATTACTCTTGTAATGATTTATGTATGACAGTTGTTCTCCCCACAGAGCGGCTGTTAGTGAAATACTGCTGAAGTGGCCAAACTGTCATAAAACAGCAGCAAACACACAGCAGTCTGACCTGCAGACTATTGTTGATGGGGCACAATGGAGTCACATAAATCACAACGTCTGTGGCCAGAACCACGTTACCGACACGGCCTGTAATGCTTATAAAAGGCCTTTATAGTTTCTGCATTATTTCTAGCTTTCTGAAAACCACATCGGAATTATTTACAAAACGACCCAAACAGATTCGGTACTTTGGCAGTTATTACTCCTCTGGTGCTTTTTAAGAAAGGAAACTTACCAGAAACTGCTGACCTGCTTTTTTCTTTCTAAAATGCTTCAGTGTTTGTGGTTGCACATTTTGTACGATGGAACAATCGCTGCTGTGGAAAATACACTGCAGTAACAAGACAGACACAGAATGGGCTGCAAGACGGCGTCTTTTCAACTCTCTGAAGTACCGGAGCCAAATGGGCCAGAAACGGGAGGATTTAACTGGGTGCCACTGCGGCAGATGAAATTCTCTTATAAAAACTGTGCACAAGTTTACTGGCATCATCTGCAGTTTTACTTCTCGGTTTTTAGGGGAATATTTCACACACAGTCATGTCTGATAATGATTTTATACGTATTACATGTAGGAACCGCAGGCCCCGCGTGCAATCTGCAGCTTGCAGTTCCACACAAAACCAGCAGGGGGAGAACAAACATCACTTATACTATTTATTTGTTTGTCGACTAAATATATGGATATATATTTATATTTGTTCATATTCATGTATATGTATATTAAACAAGATATAATACTAAAATAACAAACGTACAATAGCTCTGCATAAAAAGTGCAAGAAAGTCAGCAGAAAAATTCAGCAAATTATTCCAAGGAGATTTAACAGTAAATCACAGTAAATAAATACCGTTTAAATAACAGTAAAGAAATGCTGAGGTCGGAAGGGGAACGAAAGAACCTCCAGACGTGTCGGTCGGAAACAGTTCAGTGGCTCTTACTTTCCTCACATTTCACTGCTCACCGTTTTTGAAGAGCCTGAGAGAAACAACAACGTCGGGACAGTTTAAAAATTATTTTGGTGATCAGGACAGAAGTTAAAATAATAACATTATAACATAGTCAAAAAAACAAAGGGCCCGTTTTCCAAGGGAGCTTAAAAAAAGAGATTTACAGCTGCACGTGTTTTACTGTTGTACGTTTTACTTTTTATTTAACTTTTATACGTGATGCGCGCGGCGGGCGGGGCTTTGCAATAAGGTGCGCTTAGCCCCGCCCCTCAGGGGGAGCGCTCCAATGGGCGCGGCCGCAGGCGCTGACGTCGCCCACGATGAGCCCGACGCGCAGGTAACAGCAGCGGGGCTCCAGACGTGACAGAAGAAGGAGAAGGAGGAGAAGGAGGAGAAGAAAAGGCGCACAGATGCGCCAGCAGCTCCGCCGCAAAAACTCATGACCAGAATGAAGCAGGTGACGTGTCTCGTGGCCGCGTTTTCCGTGAGCAACACGGCGGTCGCCAACTCCGTCATCATGGTGAGAAGAAGGTTTTAACGGTTTTACCTGCAGATCCCGGACGGTCACAGGTTCTAATAAATACTTTTCAGCCAATCGGGTCGAGTGAGAAGCCCGTCAGGGAGAAAATATAACGTATATGAATCTCTTTTTGGCGCGTAAACAGCCCGATTTGTTGGGTAAATAACGAGTTTATTATTGTTGTCGTTGATGTTTTGTTCTTGTTCTCTCCAGTTAACGGCCATCTGAGATGATGATGGTGTTCATGATGAGGGGTGCACAGTCGTTTTGTTTATTTGTCTTCAGGTTCATTTCTGAACTTGTCTGAGTGGCACCTGAACCCGAGCTGAGCTGCAGCCGCGTGTTTCTGCACGACTTTCACACACAAACGAGTGACGGATTTTGATTTATTCCTCCTGAACTGGTCGTCCGTGTTCGTTTCTTTTCTACGTTTGAACTGTAAGAATTTGGTTAGTTTAACAGTAAAAGAAGGTGTAAAAGGAAAGCGCATCGCTGGGAACTGCTCAGCGACCAGCTGGATGTTCAGAAGCGGCTGTAGGACCAGATCCGGGACCTTCTCCGTCTCTGCTGGCGCCAACAAGGGCCACTTTTCCAGAAAAACGTTCATCGTCCCAGTCCTGCATTAAACAGGTTTTCCCGGAATCCTGGCAGTAAAATAATCTTCCAGCGCTGTGGTCAATCTGTGCAGGAAAATCATCTGTAGGAGTTCAGAAGTGGGGGGTCAAGACAGACAAACCCGGTGGTTCATCTCAGAAAGCATGACCGAGAAGAGCTCAGCTTTGTGCAGCAATTGTTGTTGTTATTAAGGTTTAGTCCCATCCCCCTCTGCTTGGGCTTTATTTAGTATCAACAGTATGAACGGAGATGTTGTGACCCTCACGTGCGGCAACAGGTGTGCAATGTGTGTGTCTCTGCAAGCACTTCTGTTTCCCGCTCCTCCCAGAACACCAACGGACCCCCGGATCTCATGCTGGACCCCAGGACGGTGTGTGTTTCCATGGACGAAGTGATAAACACTGGCAGCCAGCAGACTCCTTTACTGCCTGGTCCCCGTAAGAAAGCGGAGAACAGCCTGACGGAAGCGCAGCGCTTTTCCTACCTCCCGTGGCGGCCTGCTGTCAGTATCCGGTTCCACAACCTCTCCTACTCCGTCCCTGAAGGGTCTTGGTGGAGAAAGAAAGGTAGAGTGTGGCCCCACACACACACACACACACACACACATCAGGTTTACTTTAAATTCGACTTCCCTTGATGTTCCCTCATAGTGATGCTGTTTGTGAAGGTCCTTGGTTACTGGGGATCTGACCTACAGTGTCCAGCTAAACAAGCAGCCACATATATAGAGTCATGAGAAGACGCTGCACATCCGTCACCACCGCCATTCTCTCCTCCTGGTCCATCACCGCTCTACCTGCCTGGGTGGCCAGTGCCTGTTCATCTGTCGATCTCCTCCGCTCTGTGTGGAACCTCCCATGTTCCTTACGTGTTCCTGCATGTGGTCCTGCCACTTGGTGCCCCTGTCTGCATCTTGCAGAAGCTATTAGCTACTGGATTGTCTTATCTGCACAGTCTGACCTGGGCTCTTGCCTGATGTGGTTCCTTTGTCTCGCCGACATGGTGCTGAGGGCTTCTTGTGCTGCCATGATCAGTGTTCGCTGTACCGTCCTCCAGTCCTGCGTTTTCCAGCCACTGGTAGGATCTCCTCATGTCGGTCACCTCTGTCATCTCATCTCTGTAATAGATTCCATGCAGAGGCTTATCCTGCTGTGGCATCTCCTGAGCTCCCCTATTATCCACATCCCCTGTCTGCTTCAGACTTTCCCTCAGCAGCTTGTCTTCAGGGGACATTGCTAAAGACATTGGTTCAGGATGGTAGTTGTCACACCTTCCAGGCTGCTTCTGCCTTCTGTCCAGGAGGCGTACAGTCTGGGTGTTGGTTTTGGGTTGAAGGATCTCATGGTTCCTGTGTGATTGGAGGATCTCCAGGTACTTGTAGTTGTCCTGCATGTCTTATGTAGCCATGTGGTGCTCCAACTCCCTCTGTTCCCTCTTTTTACTGTCATGCTGCTGCACTTCTCTAGTCTTCAACAAAAACATCCCATCATTCTCACTGTAGATCAGGGAGTCAGTGTCTCTTAGACTTGGCGTACAGCTTCACGTCTTCCATGTACAGGAGGTGGCTGATGGCGGCTCCTCTCTTGAACCTGTATTTTTTAGAGATGATGTGGCTGAGGAGGTTCAGGCCTGGGCAGAACAACAGAGAAGCTTGTGCATCTCCTTGGTGTGAAGCACACTTTAGGGTCACCTGGGTAATTGTCTGTCTGTTGGCTTCTGGTGTTGGGCTCCAGAGGTCCATGGAGATCTTGATGAAGGTTATTAGCATCTTATCGACTTTGCAGAGCATCAGGTGTTCCAGTATCCAACTGTGTGGCACTGAGGGACATGTCCTCCTGCCCCTTGGCCAGGGGGTCGCCTGGGGTCATTTAGGGGTAATAATTTCTCGCCGGGGAGTCCGTGTTGTGTTTTTTTGTTTTTTACGTGCGGTTTGAACGACAGTCGAAGGAACGACTGCGGAACTTTCGCCGGGAGGAGGAAACGCTAACAAAGTGCTTCTTTTAAAGTCGCTTTTATGATCAAAACGTTTTGTCTCAAGGAAGCTGCTTCACCCTGAAACTGTGAGCTTCTCATTGTTGCTAAAAGGCTCTTTGTACAGCACAGGTGTGTTTCGTGTGGCTTTTGAGCACGTTTCGGCAGCACGGCAGACACACGTGTCCGCCTGTCTTTAAAACCTGTGGAGCTTCGAGGCTGTTTCCGCCCAGCTGCCCTCACACAGCGGCGTGGCGCCCGAGGCCCAGACGTTCCTCTCAGAAGCCCGGGTTTCTTTCGCTCTTTTTTATAGTCCACGTTTGTCCTGTTTGCTCCGCTCACTGAGCTCTCCTGCTCCTCAGGTGTGTTTCCGTCATGACGGCTCGGCGTCGTCTAACCGCAGCTCGGTATTAAATGTCAGCGGAACTACAGGGTGTCGCAGGGTGAGTGTTGGTGCTTTAAGCTTCTCGCAGACAGCTGCGTTCCCATAGTTGGCTGAAACAGGAGAGCAGCTGCTGGGTATCAGATCCCAGGTTGCGCCGGATGGCACCTCGCGGCGGCGCCGGGTGGGGCTCCTCGGTCCCGTGTTGACCTGTCACGCTGGGTCTCGATGGTTCAGAGGTCGCTGCCAGGGTGTCATTGCCCGTTGAGCCTCTGCACCAAGACCACCTGCGATGCCCACCCCCTGTCAGGAACGCGCTCCTACTTGTGGCCATCCAAGCCCTTTGGGGGGTTAAACCAGCTTACTGTTGTAAATATTATACATCAGGGTGTAGTTTCATCGCCCAGTGACTCTGTGATGGGCTCCAGACCAGGATGGATGGTCCCGTCTGCTCCAACCACCAACTAACCCGGCGGAAAACACCCTCGGGATCTCGCACCCCCGATTCATCCGCTGCGTGTTTCTGTGTATTTGTTCCGTTGGGCCAAAGTGTATTTCTCACCGAAGGTTCATTTGTGCAAACAAATCATCATCAGTCGCTGACCTCCGATCTGCTGCTGCCTTTGCAGGCTTTACGTGACCCCCCCAGCGCATCTTCTCTTCTCTCCTCTTGCTGTTATTAGACCGTTTGCGACCATTCGAATCGGCGACTGAAAAGTGTGACAGTGACCGATTGTCGCTGGCAGGAAACCTGGGGCTTTGCGTGTTTTCGCTGCCGTTCCCATCGGTACCGAGACTGCGGAGCAGCAGCAGAAGAAGCTGAGTCACTGGCTGCTTCAGACCTGCTCCTGTTTACTGGAGTGAACTAAAGACACGAGGAGGTTTCTGTGAACGGTCAGGTCCGTCGGCGCAGTTTAAATACTCTTCTACACAGCGCTGTAATATATAGGGCTCTTACGATAAAACGTAGGTACTGTAGTAAGGTAATACAGGACTCTTACTATAGTAGAACCACTCATCTGAATGTGTAGCTCCTTCTGCAGATCTCCACGTATTTCAGGTTTGGCGAGATCAGATGTCAGACACGTCAGACCAAAGGCCCCCTAACCTTCCCAAACCCGGCACCACCTCACCCCCCGCGGGACACACATCCCCTTCGTCCAAACACGCGTGCACTGTCATATCTCCAGGTCCTCTGTGTGTTTTCGTGTGAGACCAACGGCTGCTAAAATATCACGAAACTGTTTTGAACAAGAGGAGCCGAATGCAGCCTCACAAAATCCGTTCCCTCACATTATGGTTAGAAGCAATTTTTTTTTTCCTCCTGGACCTTTTTTGCGACGGTCAGTCAGATCGAGGTCTGCTGACTCGAGGATGGACTGTATTATGCTGTTGAGCATAATTCTCTATAACTCTCATTCGCTCAAAAAACAAACAGCATTAGCAGCGGAAGGGTAAGACTGCGATGTGTATTGCGTGTTAATCCACATGTTTCACATCTGCTCTCCTGGTCTAGTTGTGATGCAGATTTGAAGAGTTTGCTGTGCTGAGGATTAGGGCCTTAGAAGTGGCTGCTGGACCTTCTCCGAAGGTCACGCTTTCCTTCAGGTGGGGCATCGTCTGCTGCCGCGAACCCACTTCAGGTAGGCAGGGTTGAAATTGTATGGAAGAGGCCGCGTTGACTGTGTTTAAACAGCCCGTCCCTCAAATCGACTGGTTAAGTCTCTCTTCACACCTGCTGTCTTAATGTAAAGCTGTTTTATTCGCACAACCACTTCAACCATTCGGATGGTTGTAAAGCAGCAAAAGTGCCAAGTTTCTGCTAAGCGCCGTCAAGATGACATCAAGTCACAGGAACCACATGCAGGGACTCCCCAGGGTCCTCTGTGCTCCTCTCGAGTCTTTAGGCCTGGGGTGAGGGATGGGGGGGTCCATTGTCACCGTCACTTACGTGTGTCGCGTGTTTTATAAAAAACGTTGCTGTCCGAACTGTGGCCTGCGGTTAGCTGTCGGTGAAGTGCGGCCCCAGGGCATGCTGGGATCTCCCAGCGCGGCAGCAGGGCGGCGGTCCCCCTGCCCCCCGTGCGGGTGCTGCGGGCTCGGTGGTGTGTCGCGAGGAAGGTTACTGGTGTGTGTATGTGTGTGTGTGTGTGATTTGTCAGGTAGGACGGGAGGTAAATCCCCGATGTACGAGGACAGGAGAGGTCACACGTATTTGTGTGTCGCTCTGACAGATCAGAGGAGAAAATCCAATTAGAGTGACCCTGGGAAACACTGGAATCAACAAGATTATAGTCCTGCTGCGGACACGGGATGAACGACAGGTTACTGTCGGACGTTCTCGCTTGTCACCGGCCTTCACGGTCAGCTGGGAACCGTCTAAACTGGGCTCCTTCCCTTTTGTGCACTTAGCTCATCCATCCGTTGTCAGTAAGCGCTTATCCTGAGGGCCTGGAGCCTATCCTGGGAGCAGAGGGCGCAGGGCTGTGGAACTGCCCCTGGATGGGATGCCAGTCCATCACAGGGTGACCAGTTAACCTGAAATACATGTGTTTGGACTGTTGGAGGAAAGCAGAGCACCGACACAGACGTGTGGAGAACATGCAAACTCCACCCAGACTGAGCTGGATTTCAAACTCATACCCATCCAGCCCGGTATGAGCCACGGTGGCGCCCCACTTAGCCGATGCTCTGCACAGCATTAATCTACTTACATCACTGTACCTACCTGTCCTGCAGGGCTCTTTTTTTACTGGGTCATTCGTAGTAAGTGCCTCGATCAAGGATTCTGCAGCTGGAGGTGGGATTCAAGCCCAAAGATGGCGTTTCTAACCATCAACCAACCAAACAATGTTTATTTTTCAATGAGGTTCTGGAACAGGCAAAAGGTCGGTGAGAGGTCACACGACCCACATCCACTGAGCCGAAAAGCAGATGATCGCTGTGCTGAACAGAGAGCTGTGTGTGTGTGTGTGTGTGTGTGTGTGTTCCCCTTGTGGCCGACATCATTATTTCTCTCTCTTTGTCTTGGGTTTCAGGTTGCAAGACCCTTCTGAAAGGCATCTCAGGGAGCTTCACCAGCGGGGGCCTAGTGGCCATTATGGGTCCCTCAGGAGCCGGGAAATCTACTCTAATGAACATTCTGGCCGGTTACAGGTGAGTCAGCTTCACCTCGCGTGTGTAACGCTGTGGGGGCGGGGGCGTTGAGTGCGAATAACCACCTGGTTGTTGGATCGGAACCCCGTGGGATCCTGCCTGTATAACGAAATAAAAAATATTTAATGAGACGCCGGCAGTTCAGTTTCCCTCAGGGTGACCTTTTCAACACGGGAAATATTAACTCGACGTCATTTTCACGTGTTATGAAACATGTCCTTAATTCCTGTCACTTCTTGAACTGGAAGAATAAGCGCTTGATATTTCTTTATGATGTTTCTTTAAGACATGAACTGTTGTTTGTAGGTTATTCTAAAGGGTTTTAACTTTTGTAGTCACGGTGGTCTGGCCTGCTGGCTGAAGCTCTGCTTTTCTGTCTCTGCAGAGAAACGGGGATGAAAGGGGAGATACTGATCAACGGACACCCCCGTGACCTGCGCTCCTTCCGGAAAGTGTCCTGTTACATCATGCAGGACGACATGCTCCTCCCGCATCTCACCGTACAAGAGGCCATGATGGTAGGAGCAACGATCTTTTCACTATGAGCTGCTGTTCCCCAGCACTTGAACCCCTGCTTGACAAGGGCTGTGCCTCAATACCCGAGCGGAGGGTCCCGGCATAAGGACTTCTATCGGGGGGAGGCGGAACCGCGGGAGAGAAATATTGGGAAAGGGTGCGAGTGCGGGTGAGGCACTAGGGGGCAGCATCTGTGTTGTCGGTCTCTGCCTCGCGTGGCCCGGGTTCAAACACGGTCCCCCAGTAACAGGTCATTACAGTCGGGACATTTTACTGCTTTTTCTATCTCATATTGTTTTCGTTTCTTCATTTTTTCCGTCAGTCGACTGTTACTGTTTATAATAAGGAACAGAAGGTAATGTATGAGACTAAATAAAGAAATACCTGCACGTAAACAACTGATGCATATTAATGAGCTCATTAACCGTTTGGCAGTCGGTAAACTGGGGTGTTTCGCCCATGAACCCAGAACAAACGTTTTAATTGACTTTAAAACACGTGTAGCACAGCATACAGTCAATAAAAGCGTAATAATAGAGATGCAGGTTGACGCAGGTTCTGCAAAAGTCTTGGGCGTAGCAATAGTATATGATAAGTGTGCTTTAAGACGCTGGGCGCGGAAACGCAGACAGCATTTCTGCTGCAGCAAACGCCAAGAAGGAAATACGATTAAAACTACATGCAAGAGTTTTCATCTGTTGCAAAACGTTTGGTCGAACATTAGCGGCACGAGGACCGAGGACAACAATACGTGATGAATTTAGTCGGCGATAGCGGCGGGATCGTTCGCTCCACGCGCGGTGCTCGGCGGTGACTTTCCGTCTCGCTGTCGGCAGCCCTTCCGCGTCGCCTCGCCGTTCTCTGCGTTTCACGATCCACCTCCACCCTTCCCGGAGCGCTCGCACGGCTTCGTCCGTTTAGTCCGACAAAAAGAACAATTTAGTTACGCGCAAACCCACCTGGCAGTCTGTACAAAACAATGTCCCTGTCTGCTGCTTCTCAGGTGTCGGCAAATCTGAAACTGCAGGAGAAGGACGAGGGCAGGAGGGAGATGGTAAGATGATCCTGAGGAACTAACGTGCAGGCAGTTCTCCTCCACCTGTTTGTCATCTTCACCTCGTGCCACGTTCTGAGGTTGTGAAAATGCTCCCGCGGCTTTTGTTCTGTGTCTCCCGTTCCTGGAAGTTCTGCGCTGCCCTGATGTTTTTGTGCTGCCACTCAAAACTCCAAATGATGGCAGGCGGTAGATGCTCTGTAACCCTAAGTTATGAAATGAGTTCTCTGGACTCTCACTCCTGGTTTGAATTTCGATCTTCACGTTCATGTGGAGGGACGCATCGTCGAGGCCCTTTGTCTCATATCCGCCACTGGTGGCCTGAAGTGCTTTGTTTTGCCAGCAGAACTCTATACTCCTGCAGACCGGGAGGAGATTTGTGGAGTGGAGTCACTGTTCAGTTAACTGGAGGGTTAGAGACCAGCAGCTGCGTTCGGGGACCCCCGACTGGTTGCGGAAATGGTTGAAGTGACACGTTAAGAATAAGAACCAGCATTGAAACCCGAACGAGTTTGAATGTAAGGAAGGAAATGAGCTGCAGCTGAAACGCGTGCCGTCCCAGGCCGGGCACGCCTGTCCCCGGGCCGTGACTGTCAGCTGCGGTACTGCTGGCTGCACTGACGCCAGTGGCACTGGGACATCTGCGCGGAGGTGACAGGGCCAGGTGTGTTTCAGGTAAGGGAGATCCTGACTGCGCTGGGACTCCTGGAGTGTGCCAAGACGCGGACGGCCAAGCTCTCCGGGGGGCAGAGGAAGCGCCTGGCCATTGCGCTGGAGCTGGTCAACAACCCGCCTGTTATGTTTTTTGATGAGCCCACCAGGTATGAACTTACACCCCTGAAACATCTGTCTGTCTGTCTGTCACGTCTATAAGGCTGTGGGAACTGGAATATGTTCCGTTTCCAGTGAGTAATGTTTGAATGGCATGTGAACAGTGTGAAACGTCTGGTAATTCCGTTTGTGCATCATGTTATTTTGGGTCCGGCCCCCCGAAGACAAAAGGCGGTTTTACATATCCAGGGAATGTCGGTGTTGGAGAAGTTTGTTTACCCAACACCTCAGTTTGAAAACCAAAATACTGTGATTTGTTGCACGGCTGTAAAAAGGGAACTATTCTTATTTTCCAGATAAATATCAACTTGATTGTTTTGCTGTAAAAATAAGTTTATTTTTTCTCACGGATCTGGCAGCTCGTTGAAACTCCACCACCTTCGCAAGTCAGAGCTGCGTACTCGGTTATCCCGTGTATCTAACGCTGCTTGAAAGTAGCTCCTGAACTCATTGGCTGTGGCGTCGCGTCCGCGTGTGAAGCGGCTGTCGGGGCTCGGGGGGTCGGTGTCTGTCCCGCGCGGAGAGACGGAGACGCTTGTTCTTCCTGCCTGGTGCACATCTCCGTGACCTCTCTTCCGAATAAGCAGATTATTCAGCTTGTCCGCACTAATCCGGCACTTAAACACACCTTGGCAGGATCACTGGGAGGATCCGCCGTAAACCCGGAGTCCACTGGGTCAGCGAACGGCGCCGTGGAGAAATGGGCCGCTTTTCTGCATATTTCTGCATGATCTTTAGTGTCTGTCTTACATCTTATCTAATGAGAAGAAAAACTGCATCACATTCAAAGGTGTCTAGACAGGAGGAAAAACACGTCTGTTCAAAGTAACCAGTGAGTATTTATTACGTTGCTAACGTCTACAGACACTTCGCTGAACCACACAGCCCGTTTCACCCGAAACCGCAGTTATTCTTTAATTTTATAACGGCGGAAAACCGAAGAAACCCGTAAGGAACAAATGTGTCAGACGTAAGACATCCAGAATGTTCACTACACGCACACCCACCATCACACATATCCACAGAGGGCACCGTGGAGACGAGTCAGTCCTGCCATCTTGCTCTACTCGTGAACTTTGCCGCTTTACGGTTTTTTCTCAGTTGCTTTGCCACGTTAAACAGCATCGATGCAACAAAATGTTGTAGTTTGGGAACCGAAAGGTGTTGGGACAAGTAAAGCGACGGCGCAGTAGTGTGGTCTTCCCAGAGAGAGAGGGTGGGTGAGTGAGAGTGGGAGGGACAGTGGGGGGGTGTGAGAGGAGGAGAGAGAGAGTTTGGGTGGGTCCTTCATCCTGCTGTCCACCTCACAGTACAACATAAACATATTGAAATACTTCCTTGTGCAGAAAATGGACGAGTACGGTGCTGTGCTAAAGTGTTAGGCCTGCAACTTGAATGTCTGTTGAGAAGTACAGGTAGATTCTTATCTACCATCAGGGAGGTTTCTGGTTGGTCCCAAATTCATTCTGCAGCCAGAGAATGACCTCAAGCACCCAATCTCAGTCATACACAACTATCTTCAGCAACAGATGGTCTGGTCCCCACAGAGCCCTCATCTCAACATGATCCAGTCAGTCTGGGAGGACATGCAGAGACAGCCAAAGTGTGCAGAAGAACTGTGGCCAGTTTGGAAGAACCTACCGACCTCTACCTTAAACTGCATGCAAGTTTGCATAAGAATTGATAGTGTTTTAAAGGCAAAGGGTGGTCCCACCAAATATTGATCTGATTTAGGTTTTTTTTTGTCTACTGCACTTTTTAGAAGGTTTATTGATTAATAAGTATTCATGGCATTACTTTTGGAACCATCCTCGCTTTATAGCCTTTTTCCCCACAGGTGTCTAAGTACCTTTGTACTTTTACACAGTACTGTACCTGGAAAATTACAAAGGCTACGAGGTGGAAGTGACTTCTTAGCTCTGTGCTCCTCACAGCGGCCTGGACAGCTCCTCCTGCTTCCAGGTGGTCTCCCTGCTGAAGGCTCTGGCCCGAGGCGGACGGACTATCATCTGCACCGTCCACCAGCCCAGCGCCAAACTGTTTGAGCTCTTTGACAAGGTAACTTCATAGTCGCGTTCAGGTGGTTTCACATAAATGTCGGCAGCGACACACCAGCTCTTACAGGGTTTGTGTCTGGAGCTGAACTGCATCGTGAGATTATGATGGCGACTGGGACCAGAAGGACGTTCCTAACTCTGTTTATAAATCGAGCGACTACCTCACATTCAACTGAACCATTATAGCACAGATGCTCATCCATTTGTTCACAGGCTGTTGTGTAAAAACCTCAGGTGAAATTTGCTGAGTTGGCGCTCAGAGTGTAGAGTGCAGGAAGTGTGTTGATGGCGTCTTGGTCACATTCACGTTTGGATTTGAGGGCCATTTTGTCCACCTATGGACTGTGGATGTGGTGCCAGTACTTCCCAGGACTTTTATATTTCCCTCACTCACTCGCTCTCTCTGTCATTCACCCTCTCACTCACCCTCTCTCACTGCCACTTACGCTCTTACTCACCCTCTCACTCACTCACTCACATATTCACTCACTCACTCTCCTTAACACAAGGTACAAGGACTTGTCTTATGCAAATTTGTCATCTGACCACTTTTATTTTGCTGTATTATCTGTACAGTCTGTACTCTGCACTGTAGTCTATCTCCACCTGATGTATTTGCTCAGTAGGTTCTGCAAGCGGCTTCAAAATTCACTTCACAGTAATGCTGACAAACCTGTGAGAAACCTGTGCATTCTGAGCTCTAATGGGGATTTTTTCCTACATGAATAAACTAAAATAAACATTAGAGGTGGGGCTCCAAACTCGAGGTGAATTTTTGGTAGAAAAAGGGAGACATTCCGTCCAGAGGAGATATATTTGTGTGTGAAGTGGGCGTGTATCTCGGAAAAGCTGTATGTTGAAGGAGGACCAGTGCACTGGGCTGCTGGTTTGTGAGACTCACCCGTGTTCCTCACAGCTCTATGTTCTGAGTCAAGGCCAGTGCATCTACCGAGGGAAGGTGTCCGGTCTCGTCCCCTACCTTCGGGAGCTCGGGCTCAACTGCCCCACGTACCACAACCCAGCCGACTTTGGTAAGCAATTCCGATCACCTTGAGGGTATGAACTTTGCGGTTTACAGAATGTAAAAGCCAAGACTGTCCACAGCTGTGGAGACGGGGAGGGTTCGGGCAGGTGCTCTGAAGCCTGCGTGCTGCTTTGCAGTGATGGAGGTGGCCTCTGGGGAGTACGGGGACCAGACCACCAGGTTGGTGAAGGCCTTGCAGGAGAAGAAGAGCGAGCAGGTTCATAAAAACGGGCCCCTCGACCCCTTTCTCTGGCATCGTCCGTCAGACGAGGTAGAGCCAAGGAAGCCTCCTGTCCGTGTGCGGCAGACATCTGCTGTCCAGTAAATGCTGAATTGCGTTTCTTCTCTTGACCTCCCCGTCCCACTCAGGACTGCTCTTCCAAAGAGGGCTGCCATAGTTTCTCTGCCAGCTGCCTCGCGCAGTTCTGCATCCTGTTCAGGAGGACGTTTCTCAGCACCATGAGGGATTCGGTGAGGAGGATCACCCCGATGGACGCTGGACTCGAGTCTCACCAAAATGAAGCAAACAAGACGAACATTCAAAACCAAACTCTGTCACAAACATAGTTGTCACTTTGGCTCTTCACTCGCAGTCTTTGGTTTTCAGCAGGTGTCCCGACAGGTTCGGTCAGTCCACCTCTTTCATGTCCTACTTGACTGCTGTCTCTAAGTTAAAACAGCTGCTGGTGAAGAACGAGACTTTGCTGTATTACTTGACTGCTCGCACATTGGTAAAGAACGCAGTAGTGGGTTATTTAATGACGGTCTGGATAACGCGCTGTACTGTGGGCGGAAGTGACGGAAAACAGCTCAAACATGCCAACAAATGTTTGAGAGAACTTACTGTTCACACTTAGAAAGAGCCGCTCCGTCACGAGTACCGTCCCATTTACGACCTGGTCCCGAGTTCGGGACCGCCTGTATTCCCGAGAGGTCCTCTGTCCAAACGCTAACCAGGCCGACCCTGACCGGCTCACCGGCCTCCAAGATCCAGATCTAAGCAGACACGGGTAGACACACCTGCGGCGTTGTCGGCTACGTTATTGAGGCGATGCTGTATTCGATGGTGTGTTTTTCCTCTCAGGTGCTCACTCACCTGCGCGTTACATCCCACGTTGGGATCGGCATCCTGATCGGGCTTCTCTACCTGGGCATCGGCAACGAGGCTAAGAAAGTGCTCAGCAACTCCGGCTTCCTGTTTTTCTCCATGCTCTTCCTCATGTTCGCGGCTCTCATGCCCACTGTGCTGACGTGTGAGTGGGGCGGCGGGGCGGCGGCTCTTCCTGGGACGGGGGGGGTCAGACGGTCCGTGGACCTAAAGGCCCGATTCCTTCCCCCTTGCGCTGCAGTTCCACTGGAGATGGGGGTGTTCCTGCGAGAGCATCTCAACTACTGGTACAGTCTGAAGGCGTATTACCTGGCAAAGACCATGGCTGACGTTCCCTTCCAGGTAACACGCAAACTGCCCGGAGCAGACCGGTTGTAAGTGGAGCAGGCCTGTACGCCGGACTCCGGCTCTGCATCGCCGTCAGTACCAGCTTAGTAACAGAAGAGTCTTTTACTCGAACCTATTTGTTAATAGAGTTTCTCCAAAATTAATTATAAAAATATATTGTTCCTATTTAATGTTAACGGGGGGGGGACAGATAGAGGAATCGGTTCACAGGATTCCCTTCCCGGTGACACTCCGGGATCTCCCCTCTGTTGTGCGCTGACAGACGTCACATAGACGCTTCTGTGGATGTCGGGAATCGCATTTGGTTTATTTTAACCGTTTAAATGTCAAACCACCAAGATGTCATTCGTGTGCCGCTGCTGGGTCCTACATCAGGGCGGACCAGGCGTCACATTTTTTGCATGAATTTTAACGCTTAAAACCCAATTTTGATGAGCTGATGTAAAATGAAACGTGACGTTACGCGTATCTGCCCCCCCCCCCACCCCACCGTGCTGCTGCTTCGTCCGCAGGTCGTGTTCCCAGTCATGTACTGCAGCATCGTGTACTGGATGACCTCGCAGCCCCCCGACGCTGTGCGCTTCTTCCTTTTTCTGGCGCTGGGGATCCTGACCTCCTTGGTGGCCCAGTCGTTGGGGCTGCTCATCGGCGCAGCATCCAACTCCTTACAGGTAAGAGGAACCATCCCGTCGCTGCACCCGACGGCATGTGCGAGTGGCAGCTGCTCCTCAGCCAGATGCTGCCCTCACGCCGGTGCCCTTCCCTCGCTCCAGGTGGCCACTTTCGTCGGCCCGGTGACCGCCATCCCCGTGCTCCTGTTCTCCGGCTTCTTCGTCAGCTTCGACACGATTCCCAAGTACCTCCAGTGGATCTCCTACGTTTCATACGTCAGGCAAGCGAACGACCTCCAGCTGTAACGTACAAACGGTCGCTCGGAACCGGCTCGCCGAACGTTAGCGGTAACTGGAATGTTCGGTCCACACAAGAAGGACGATGCACTCGTTTCACACCGTTTAACGCTAGTTATTAAAAGAAAATGAATGTGAAGTGGCTGTACACACTAATACACGTCTAGTTTTCACCCCGGCTGCCTGCAAGGCAATAATGCCGACCCTGGACGGCCGCCCTTGCGTTGAGTTTGGTCTTCAGCCAGACAGATAATGTTCGGTGGGGGGTTGTCTGCAGGTGCTCTTATTGTGTCAATCCCGCAATGCAGGGGATAGAATAATACTTTTGTCTTCTCCGGAGGAGAGAAAAGTGCAGGAAATGTCTTAATGAATGCGGCTCACGTTCAGGTATGGGTTTGAGGGCGTCATTCTGTCCATCTACGGACTGGGCCGTGAGGACCTTCACTGCGACGAGGACGAGACGTGTCACTTCCAGAAGTCGGAGGCCATCCTCAAAGAGCTGGATGTTGAGAATGCCAAGCTGTACCTGGACTTCATCGTGTTGGGCGTCTTCTTTGTCTCAATCCGCCTCATCGCATACTTTGTGCTGCGCTACAAGATCAGCGCCGAGCGATGAGAGCGCTCGAGCGGCCGGTGGAGCCCCCCGACGTTCCGAGTCGGCTCAGCTAGCGGGAACTGAATCGCATTTAATGCAAAACGTGAATCAAAGCCCCCTGGATGAGGGCACACGTCTTAATTTTGTGTCCTCAGGAGGTCTGAAATCGGAAAAAAACAAAATGCCGTTATGTCTTAAGCCTCCCAGGGTTTGGTAAGTTGTTCCAGTCTGAACCAAAGTGGAACTGAAGACTAAGAGATGTGACAGGAAGATTTAACATTTCGTACGACTCCTTTTCTCACCAAGTGTGAAGGTCAGCCAGACGTTGATGTTCCTTGTCACGGATCACCGTGTTTCAAGTGCTGCCTGAAGTCCTGTCTGACTCATAGGCTTGTTACCCATTAGTTGTGGCTGAAGCTGAAGCCGTGGACCTTTTCAGTCCATTCTTGGCTGTTGTTTCTTACCCATATCGCCCTAAATCTTGTGTCGGCGGCAAGTTCATCTCAGACCAACTCTGATACTCAACATGTTAAAAAAAAAATGTGACCTCTTCACTGAGACAATAGAAGAGCTGGACTCTGAATGCACAGCAGACTGGTCTCCACAAGGACTTCTTGAACATTTGTTGCTCCGAATGTTTGCCGGAGGACCTTATCTGATCCTTAGCAACATACTTAACTACAGGATCGTGCATCTCTGGACTCCGTGCTACCTGCAGCGTACCCGCGCTCCACGTGTTGATGGAGCGGCACGCAGCAGGAGCGTTTCTCAGCTGCAGAGCGGCGTGAGAACCCCAGGATGCTTGGTGTGGTGTTACCGCTTGAGTAGATTTTCTCCACGGCGCTCTAGAAAATCAATCTCTGTTACCCACAGCTGTGATCTGTCCTCATGGCAGCTTAAAGGTAAATTTCAGTACACGGTACACAAATTATGTCTGAGCCAAAATCTGAACGCTCGCCACTGAACGTCCATCAAGAAAAACACAACGCGCTACAGCGATTATTCAGGAATAAACTCTCTTGTAGGATTAATGCGTCTCACCCGGCCAACTTCAAAAAGCAAACTGAATTTGCCTTGAATTTCTCACGAATTCACACACAGAACGTTAACTGGTGCCGCAGCCACAATTCCAGGGGGAAACGATTAAGTGGACCGTGTGGCCTGCGGATCCGTCCTGCAGGGTTAAAGGTACATGGACACCGGCAACTTTCCACTTCTTCATATGTGCACTAAATCTAAGACTGTTGTTGAAAATATTTTTTTTTTACTACGATTTACAAAATTCTTGTAAGATTTACAAAATCTGATTTGAAACTTTTTTGTAACGTCGTGTACATTCGTATTTTAATTGTAATTTTCAATTTTTAGCACATGGCTCATTAGATACAGTCTAAGAGGCATTCTGTAAGAATAATAACAGCATTATTTTAAACTAAATTTGTACTGTACTTAGACTTGAGCGAACCTCTTGATCTGTCACAATACATTTTGTTCTGAAATCAAACACTTTTAACTCTATAATGGACAGTGAGTTTTTGACATTTACAGTAAATTATACAGCAGCTCCCAGTGCAAAACTCTAACACATTCAGTTGAAATATAGTTGCGCAGCTATCGCTTAATGGCTTTTTTTCATCGTCCATGCAATGTTTTAACAGCTAGTGTGTGTGAGATGTCGGATATTTAACGTTCGGTTTTCACATTCGTTCATACTCCTGTGATTCCTTCTGCGCTTCCCTCTGGAACGAGGCAGAACGTGAACCCAGTCGAAGGAGACGCTTGCTTTGGGATGCAGGGCTTTGTCGGCAAAGATGCTTTTGCCATAGTCTCTCTTTTTTTATTTGCATTCTTTGTCAATAGTCAATCATTTCACCCCTTCTGTTACGCAGGGGCCAGAGTGGCATCTCCCACTGTGAGCTGTATTTTTGGAGTTTAGTTAAAACACCTGCACTTTCAGTCAGATGAAATCCCAGTGTAAAATGCATGTATTGTACTGAAACAGCAGTAAAACTAATAAAGTTACAGTATTTCCCATGCAATGACTCAAGTATTTTTCAGCTGTCTGTAAAGAATCTTAGTTTTTCACTTAAATTTATAGTGGAAAACGTTGACTCAGAATCCGAGTGCTTGTGTACTGTATAACACTCTGCAGTGGTAGTAGGTGGTCGGCGTGGTATATTTATGGTCGGCTAAATGCGTGTTAATTACGCGTTGCTCTGGAGTAAATATAAAAATGGGAAAAAAAATCTGAAGGAAAACTACATTTAAAACAAGAATTAATACCATAATAAAGAAGTGGGGTGCCAAGCGCTGAACCCAGAGACGTCACATCACCGAGGTGAGGAGACTCACGTCACTCTCCGTTCAAAACTTCACGTCACTTCAATTTATACCCAAACTTAGGTATGCGGATCCAAAAGCTCCTCTTCCCTGTGTAACGTTAGATGCTGTTTAAGCCAGGAGGTGCCACAGTCTGTCCTGAGCGGAGCTCCGCTGGGGGTGTGTGGCTGCCGGTGGAGGAAATGATGCCTGGTGACACCAGTGGGGCCTCCTGCCACTGAAAGACAATAAAACACAATAAGAAAGAGAAGCGCGAGGCTGATACTGAACCCCCTCCCCACCTGGCCTGGCGTGACTCACTCTCACCTGGTCGGCGTCCTCGCCCCGCAGCGCCCCCTGGTGGCCGCAAACAAATGTAATTTAATAAACGCGTCGTTATAAAGAGTGGTATAGACATACACGCGCATCTAACTAAACATGAAAACACACCACAGTAATTTATGCATAATGGCGCCCAAGCTATTCACACTTATTTCTGTTCTTATGGAGAAGAAAAGTGTGGATGTGAATGGAAAAGTAAAACAGTTGTAGGTTCTATTCTGTCGCAGTTTATGACTAATTCTCTGTTCAATCTGCTACTAAAACCTCACACTGTGCAGAATAAAGCGTGAATGTGTAATGTGCGAAACGTCTCCATTACCGTATTACTTCCGTTTCTGCGCCCCACGGCCGCCCATTTCCTGTTGCGGACTGATGACGTACATATCAGGCGACGGCCCCCGCGTTCTTCAGCGACTGCGTGCGCGCCGTGGACTGTTCCCCGCATGTTGTGTTTTCTCTGTACCCACGGACGGCAGTTCTTCCCTGGCTGGCATGAGGGGGCAGACAAAAGAACGACAAAATGCAGTTCCACAAAAGCAGACGCTGGGCGGAAACGGCGACCCAGTTGAGAACTTTGAAAAATGGAAGAAAAAATACAACAGGACCAAACGTCGCGTGAAACGCGAGAGACAACAGAATAAGAAACCCGAATGGCAGGTCGAAAGGGAGAAAATCGACAAACTAGTCAGTAAATATTCCGAGGTAAGAGATGGTCTGACTGTCTAGTGTCTATGTGTCTGGGTTTTCGAGGGAACTGGTGGTGTTTTCAGCGAAATTGTTTTGGAACCTGAAGATCTTGGATTTAAATCCCATTCTCTGTCTCAGTACCCATAAGGACGGTACTTTTACTCTAAGTTAATAAGATGAAAGTTACCTTACGGTATAAACGTAATTCCTGTGAGCAGTTCAACATTGTGAACACGTGCCCGTTCACTTCGGGCCACATGCTAAGCTACATTCGAGTAAATAACGATGTTATCTTTTAATAATATGAATAACAACGATCCTAGCGCACGTACGAGAAGTACTGCATCGCCATGGCAACAGCTTGACTCTTTCTCGCCGATACGGGCTGCAGGTTTGCTCTCGCCTTGTCTGCTCAGGTGAGTCGTGCGAAGTTGGTTGCGGTAAATCCAGTGTGTAACAAGATGGGCTAAAACCCTGTGTCGCATAAACGGTTATAACGACGCCCACGATGCGGTTGGGATGTGGCTCACGTGGCTCTGCGCTTTTTGTACTGTTGTGTTGTTTGATTCTCCTTGGATATTCTTTAAAAACATTTAAAAAACGTCTGTAGTGTTTATTATTTAATAATGGTAACAACTTTGAGCGAAGTAGGTCATGTACTTGTTATAACCGTCACCTTGCAGCGAAAGGGCCCCGGGTTCAAATCCCACTTGCTGCAGGGGCCTTGTTCGAAGTTCTCGGAGGAAGAGCGTTTGACAGGGACGGTTGGGATGCCGCAGCGGGGATGTGGACTAGGTGGGAACAAGCGCTTGTAAAAATCTTGTGGGCAGAGCTGCGGAAAGAAGTTTCCCGCTGTGTTAAGTTGATCCGTGTGGTTTACAGTGTGCTGCCTAGTCCGTCCGACCCGTAGAGCTCCGGAAAGCTCCATCACGGCAGTTATAAAAGAGTACTGCTGGAGCACGTGCTGAGTAGCTTCCCAAGAGCACTGAGTGAGTGTGACTCGCGGGGGCCGTATCCCAGTACTCACGGCTGGGGGTCTGTCAGGGTGGGGACGTCACGCCGCGGGACCTGCCGGCAGGTTAATGAGCTCACGACATTTGTGAAGGAAGGTGAAAGAGTAAAGTCAGTATCTCCTGGCAGGTGAGGGTTCCTGGTGATTTTGAGAGACAGGCAGTTGATGGATGACTTCAGGACACAGCTTAGGTTTCCAGCCAGTATCACAGACGTTTTTTTTGTGCTTAAATACCGTGTTGTCAGAGGCCTTGAATCGAATCTTACTGTTGCTTGAGAAGAGAGGAAGATGGAAAGATATGAGGAACCGGTGCTCAAAAGGCCATGTGTGCCCAGTGACAGAGGCTGCGGGGGGCTTTGCAGCATCAGGCAGGGGAACCTGTATAGGGGCTGTACTAGGCTGTGTCACTGGCGGCCAGAAGTCGAAGGCTATGAGAGTTTTTATTGAGGCTGTAGAGGGGGCACCTAGACGGCTGTGATCGGGAGAGGACACAGCCTGGGGCCTCATCCACCCCTGATGTTGAAAGACCCAAAATGCCCCATGACCCCAGTTTACATCACCGATGATGCATCCAGATGCATCTTAAGATGTGGCATAAATGCTTACTCTGAATTGTTAAATATACACTGGTGTGTAAGTACAGGCCTTGGGCTATAAGCCACTTTGGAGGAAGGCATTAGCTCGGTCGGTAATAATTATCGGCTTATCTGTCTCTGTTGATAGTTATTACAATATTAGTTAATTGGCAGACAATTTCACCATTAATGCAGCACTCAAGAAATAAGGTTTTTTTTGTGGTCTTTCCATGGGGAGATTTTTTTTTGTTACACTATATGAGCTCACAGTAAGCAAGCAAGTACATTGATCGGGAGTACAGCGGGAGGGGGATTCAACCCACGGATGTTCAGAATGCGACACAGCAGCCCTGAACATTACAGCTGCTGATGCCTCCTGCAACGTTCTAGTTTTACAGCAGGTTATGTGGTCGGTTTCTCATGTCTGATTCTAACCACTAATGCACTTACTTCTTCTGTTTCAGATAAATGTCAAGGATGCTGTGAAGTTTTCTGATTTCCCCTTGTCAAAGAACACAATAAAAGGTATTTTCGATTTCTACTCTCTACTTGTACCATACAGTGTTGGATGACTCCAGTGCAGGTGAACAAATGACTTCCTAGCAGAAAACTTGACTTCAAGTATAAAGAGGATCCTTAAGGCTAATATAATTAACCTGGACCTTACAATTTTCTTCAGAGGTTTGTGAAAGTTTCATTAAAACATTGAGTAAAAAGCGGTTGATTTAATGCTTGCTTTTGTGCGTGCAGGATTGCTGGAAGCTCAGTATCGACAGCCTACAGAGATACAAAGACAAACCGTCGGCTTTGCTTTGAAGGGAAGAGATGTGCTGGGTGCTGCAAAGACAGGATCTGGAAAGACTCTGGCCTTCCTCATCCCTGTAAGAGAACTTGGCTTAAGCCCACCAGAAGCCACTCTCTATATTCATACATACCTTATTAAATTAGCAGAGCCTTCCGGACACTTTCAGATTTATTTATTATCCGCACAATCGATAAAAGCTTAATTCGTCTTATGTCCCACAATTATTTACGGTTCAGATGATTTTAAAAGCTTGGCTATAGCTATAGTGAACACAAATGCTCTAAAAGTTGTTTGTGTTTTTAGTAAATCCAAAGCACATTAAAGTAATTTAAAATGGAAATGGGCTGTGTTCAGTGCCAGTTTTTGACTCATTCGGTCCGTCAGTAGGATCTCTCATCGATCACTGACATCCAGGAACTCCAGATGTGAGTTGTAAACACTGTGGAACGAATGTGATCCCACAGCTCTATTGCGTTCTGTTCTGAGGGCGTTTTGCTAGCAGCCGGTGGCTTTTGCTCTGCAGTGGACAAAAAAATTTAAGGAAACTGATTGGTAAAGAGAAGGCAAAACAAAGCAGGGAAATATTTCTTGTCATTTTTTAGCTCCAATGTTCGTGGCACGAGGAGCCAGTCCACGTTCAAATGTTAGAAGTACAAACGACTGTCTGCCAAGCTGTCGTGGAGCACGGCAGCTGCGACGTGTGTCTAGCTGTTTGTTTGAGCCGCCACTTAAAGGATGTTCTTCCATTGGCGCGAAGGTGCTGGAGTGTCTGTACCGGCAGCAGTGGACGCCCGAAGACGGACTGGGTGCGCTCATCATTTCGCCCACGCGGGAGCTCGCCTACCAGACCTTCGAGGTCCTGCGCAAAGTGGGCAAGAACCACGAGTTCTCTGCTGGCCTCATCATCGGGGGAAAGGTGACTCTCCTTTACTGTACGCTGTTTTTAAAATGTGCCCCCCCCCCCTCCCCACCTCAACATTGAAGTTGAGGGGTTTTTTAAAGTTTCCAGCAGGTTTCCACTCAGCAGTTCCCCGAGGGTTGCTCTGTGAGCTGCTTTTTGCTCAGTCTGTTTTTAATTGCTGTATTAAAGCACTTTACTCGATATGTCACCTCACCTGTTGTGTCATGGCTCCGCAATAATTATTTTAAAGGTATTTTCCAAAAGCTCGAGGGGTGCAGTTGATTACAGCTCTCGATTCACGCGGAAATGACAGATAAAAGGAAGATAATTCACAGACTTTGTACATTTCCGCAATGAATTGTTTTTTTTTTAATTTTACGGATGCAAACTTATTTGTATTCCTGCACAGCTGAATAATTAGTGTCCTGCTCTGAATTCAATTATAGAAGCTTGACTGCCGATTCTTTGAAGCAAAGCAATTTCACGGAGTGGCTTTTTATGGCATCTGGGACGAGCTCTTTTATTAATGATTGTTTTACACAGAGGTCAGTTCTCTGAAAGTCGAGCTTCTCCTGCCTGGTGGTAAACGTGAGAAAAGTAAAGGAGTTTCAGCAGGATGAATCGGACCACGGTGGTCACCACAGGCTGTCGTTGTGGTTATAGGACCTCGAACACGAGTCCGAGAGGATCCACCGCACCAACATCGTCGTCTGCACCCCGGGCCGTTTGCTGCAGCACATGGACGAGACCGCCACGTTCCATTCGTCAAACCTACAGGTTTTAGGTGCAGTACACCTTCTGGATCCAAGTCCACCTCTCTGTTTCTCCATGTGGACGACAAGAGCCTTTGTAACCTTTGTTTGTCTGCTTGTGCAGTTCTGGATGAGGCCGACCGGATCCTGGACATGGGGTTTGCAGACACGCTCAATGCCATCGTGGAGAACCTTCCTAAGACACGGCAGACGCTGCTCTTCTCTGCCACTCAGACCAAGTCAGTGAAAGACCTGGCGCGACTGAGCCTAAAGGACCCAGAGTATGTCTGGGTGCACGAGAAGGCAAAGTTCAGGTGGGAATGCAGTCCACATGTATTATAGTGCGCTCTGCTGTTTGTAGCTGTTTTCAGTCCTGCAGTTAAAAGGAACCCACCACAGACCACTGAGTGGTTTGATTGACTTGGGGTTAATAACCGTTTGCTTCATTGAATACGTTTGAGGTGAGGAAACTGGAAAATGGAACATAGGAAAGGCCAGCTGAGCCCAAAACTGTGGCGAACAACCGAATATGAGAGACAAAATGAAAAGAAAAAACTGAAAACTAGGAAAATAAACGCTGAGAGGAACAGGGTGCAAAAAAATGTCTGATGGATTCTGAACACGTTTTGTCTTAAGCCTGGATTTAAACGTGTCCAGAGTAGTCCTAACATTCTGGACTTGGTGCTGCCTTTTCTCTGTTTAAAAGGTAAAACAGTAATTTTGCATGTTCCAGTTAAACTTTTGTGGCCTGGGAATACATTGTTGATCCCCCATTTCTTACAAGGATTTACGTTGTGAGCAGGTATTGAGGATTGAGTGTGGGGGTGGGGTTCATTAGCATTTTCTCCGTCTTTCATTTTTGAAGTGAATCAGGAGCTGTTACACCTGTCAGTCACTAGTGACAGCTACATAGGTAAATGTGCTAGTTTCAGCAGCGTGCCAGGCATTCGGAAGCAGGTATCGGTTTGAGTCCCAGCCTAAGGGTCGGTCTCTCTCTCTCTCTCTCTCTCTCTCTCTCTCTCTCTCTCTCTCTCTCTCTCAAGTCTGCTAGTTCTTCCATGTATGGCTTTGTGTGAGTTGTACTCTGTCTACTCTTCAGGGGACAAGTGTCACGTGCCTTCATCTCAGCAAGTGGTTGCGATTCGATAGTTTTCCCGAGAGCCTCTCGTTTTTGACTGTGCTCCTCTGCCGGACTTTCCACAGCACGCCTGCGACACTGGAGCAAAACTACGTGGTGTGCGAGCTGCAGCACAAGGTCAACTTGCTCTTCTCCTTCATTAGAAGCCACCTGCAGAAGAAGGTCATCGTCTTCTTCGCCTGCTGCAAGGAGGTTTGTTTGTGTTCGCCCGCCTGTACCGCGCGCCCAGCTGTTAAATCGGGAGCCTTTGGTTCTGCGGTGTATCAGCGGTGGTAAATTGCCCTGCCTCAGCTGTGATGGAGATGATTATAGCCGCAGGTGACTGTTTGGTTGTTTTTGTTAATGGCGTAAATCTCGGCGCATTAAACACGTTCCGAAGCTGCAGTGTAACGAACGACCCCGCTTCCCTTGCTATATTATACCGCATTTAGCGTGTGTGTACTGGAAGCGTAAACGTTTAGCCAGTTTTCACATTTTCCTCCAGCAGAGTGTCTCCTTAGCTTTTTGTTATCATTTCTCCATCTACTCGGTGGTTCTCCAAAGTACTTCCCCGTCGGAGGAGGGGGTTGAACCCCTCACTGTCTTTGTCAGGTGCAGTACCTGTTCCGGGTGTTCTGCCGCCTGCGGCCCGGTCTCCCCATCCTGGCCCTACACGGCAAGCAGCATCAGATGAAAAGGGTTGAGGTGTACAACGAATTTGTCAACAAGAAGGCGGCCGTGCTCTTCGCCACCGACATCGCAGCCAGGGGATTAGGTAATAAAGATTTATTACTAGGAAGTGTGTTCGTAACAGACGGTACAAACGGCGACATGCACTCAGTCCCACACAGGTGATTCCTGACAGCACAACTCGCTTTGCCTCCCAGGTTGCTGGTTCAGAGCAGCAACAAGCTAAACGTGGAATAAACACTCGTGACGGCACTTAATTACTATTAAAAAGCAACCTGTTTACCAAGATGTACCTGTTTACCTGTGTGTTTTTAGTTCCAGCCTTCATCATGGCATCAGTTTAAGATTTCACCCCCCCACCACTTTGAAAGTCAACAAACTTATATGCTTATAAGCACAGAGCTTATATGTACCTTTTGATTCTGGTGATCTGTGGTGCTCACAATGGTGGACGAGCCTTCTGGTCCAGGTGTGCTGAACTCGCATGTTCTTCTTGTACCACACAGACTTCCCTGCAGTGAACTGGGTGCTGCAGTTTGACTGTCCGGAGGATGCAAACACGTACATCCACAGAGTGGGCAGAACTGCCAGGTAAGTTCTCGTGCTGAGTACCTGTGAGTTCCTAACCACCTCCTAGCCAGGTAGGATTCTCAGTTTCCGTTTGTTTGCATAAAGTGGGCAGCGAGCTGTAGACTGTGCGGCTCTGTGTGAGAAGGTGCTTCAGTGGGTCATTTGTTTTCCCTGATCGCTCATTAAGAGCTGAACTGTATTGTTTTAGTAAAGTTATGGAGATGTTGCAAATATGAAATGGGAGGAACCCAGTAATGCCAGGATATTACCTGACCTCTCTTCCTTATCTGGCTTGCGGAAGCATCGGGAAACGTTTCCCCGGAGACTCGCCGAAGCGCTCCTTTAAGCGGGCTGTGATGAATTATGCAGCTCCCGTTTCTGACGGCGCGCTGCTTTTTGGCAGAGGGCGGCCCAGAGTGCGCGAGCGGCACAAACTGATGGGTCGGCTGCTCTCAAGCGTAAACGCATCGCGGGCAGCCCCGCTAATCGTCCCGAACTGTCTCAGTTACAAGCTTGTTGATCGATTGTACGCTTCGAGAGGACGATTGGAGCGCATCCATTTTACATCACCACTCGCTTCTCACTGCATCCTCCACCAAGACTGTGGTGGGTCCTACAGCGCTCCCGCACGCGCAGATTTATACGTAAATATTGTTCCTCAACGTGGATAACTTCACACGCGAGAACATGCCAGCAAAGGTATGTTCGTTGGTTGCCATGGAAAAAAGCCCCCCCCCCCTGGAAAATGATGATTCCTTTGGCACTTTTTGAAGGCTCCTCATGTGAATATCTAGAGTCTAGCCGTGCTCTATGAGTGGGGGGGGGGGGCGTGTGCAGTAGAGCGGGACGGCAATGCCGTCCTCTGGCTTGACAGGCCTAGGGGCGACACTGATGGAAACAACCCCGGCTGTCGCACACCACCTACCCGCCGGCGCCACTAGGTGGGAGCATGGTGTAAGCGTCTTCTCCGGCTTTCATGTAATTCTCCTGGTGAAAGTGTGAAAACGCGCGCTGGCCTTGTTTTGAGACCCCCTGTCTAATGTACTTGTGTACGAAAGATGCGCTGTTCCTCTTAGTGTTGTTGTCATTTTCGACTTCGCTGAAGTGTGTTTTTATTTCTTGTCGCTTCAGCAGATTGACCACCTTAACCTTTGCAGATGATAAGCGAAAAGTCACGTTACAGAGGCACGTTCTTGTTCATGTCCAGAAGGTGGGGCACATGATTTTTTGCTGGAAATATAGTCTGTACATGTGTTCTGATCCCCAGGCTGCCATCTCATCTTAGTTGCGAGAACATTTCATACTGTTAGTCGTTCCTTCTGTTATTTGCAGGCATCGCTGTGTTGGCAGTAGAAGACTCTCTGCTCCTGTCACCTACAGATAAATCCTGTCTACCTGAAATCCCCATTTTCTTTAAGGTTGGATGAATGTGGCTCATTAAGTACTTCTCCGTCTATGCGAGATGTTTTGTGATGACCTTCTGCGAGCTGCTTGCTTGTACTGCCCTGTTCGCGTTACAGAATTATGTAACCGTTAGCTGTCGGCGTGTCTTAACCTGCTCTCTGCTGGAGTTTGGCTTATTATGGGCTTTTATAACACATTTAAATTTGGATCACATTTAATTTATCTGATCTCCGTCTCTGACGATCATCTCTGTTGTTCTTAAGTACGCTTGAAGGCCATGCGCATTCACTTATTATAAATCTATTTGGATTTCACTGATGCAGTCGACATCTTAAGTTGAGAAAACTCCCTTCCCTGTCCCGCCCCCCCCCAGAACAATCCTTTCCTTTTACCCCCCCCCCCCCAGTAGAAAGCACCTTTAGGGTTAGAAATTAGGGTTGAATTGTCTGAAAAATTGCAATGTTATAGTTCAGAAACTGGCTCTTTCAGTTCCCGAATAAGAGGAAAAATTCTCTCTTCCCCTTGATCAGTCGAGGTGTTGAGATACCTGTGTAAATAGCTGGCTGTTAAAATTAATAAAAGGGGACAGTTATAAAGTTTAACCCAAGGGAGGAATAAGTGTTAATTAAAACAGCTGTAATAACTCAGTGCAGACAGTTGGGGTTTGTGCATCACTCCACACACACACACACACACACACACCACTGTTGTGCAATAGGGGAGTGTAGCTCTCAGCTGCATAGGATCTGAAAATGACAGTTAATCCGAGCCCCAGGAATTGGCACCTTACGCTCCAATCCCCGTCTCCTGCTGTATTATCCTTGATCAAGCCATTTGCCCCAGAGTTTCTGCCGCAGAAATTGTCCTGCTGTATAAATGGGTAAATCGGTGCAAGTAGCCTTACGTTTATAGTTTGCTGTACAGAAAAGTGTCAGCTGAACGAACGAAGGAATGAATAAACAAATAAGATGGACACTTAGTCGCTTCATTCTCTCTATCCTTTTAAAGGAGCCATGTTTTAAGCTAATTCTTTTAGCACGTTCCTGCATTGTGGATCAGCACAGGCCCAGAGCTTCATTTAATGCTGATAGATTTAGTCCTACGAATGAAACAGTTTTAGTCCCGGATGGAAATGAACTTGGCTGAAATGTGGTCGTTTTGATCCGTGAGGTGGTGCAATGTGCAGTGGATGTGGCCACTAGGTGGTCAGTCAGCAGTTACCACCTTGCCAGCACGAGGACTCATCGGCAGCTTAATGGCTGCTCTAAGAAAGACCTGCTCTTGCGTTGCTTGGTTCACGCCAGGTGGACCAGCCCATTGCTAAAAGTGCTCCTGTGTTTAACTACAGTGGTGTAACCCTCGTCTTGAGTAGCACAGTCGTGACACAGAACCGGCTTAAGATGTTCTGAGCTTGATATGTGTCAAAGCTGGAATCGCTGATAATGGGGGAATTTTGCATCACCACAAAAAGAAGGGAAGGTGTGAGGGAAGCTGTTAGGCTGAAGGAGGCCGCCTTAGCAGTGCTTTCAGGGGGTTCTTCTGCGACTGAGAGGTACCGGCAGGCCAAGTGGGTTGCTGGAGAGGCAGCTGCTGGAGCGAAAACTCAGGCTGGCAGGAGTTTGGAGAGGCTACAGAGAAAGAGTGTTGAGTTCCTAAAGTTGTTCTGGCGAAACATTTGGCACCTTAGGAGGGGAAGGTGTGGTCTTGGCCTGGCTGTGCTAAGCAAGGCAAGGGATGTGCTGCCTACGCCACAGGATTGCTGGGCTTACTCTCCGTGACATAGTGAAGAACTTGGTGATCCGGATCTTCACAGAATGGGCTTTAGATGTCCAGATATGAGGCACATCTGAGCTGCTTCAGTCCCACGGGGGTTTGGCTTTTTAGAGAAATAGATATACATCGTTGTTGAGGAAGTACCAGCTTAATGGTGTCACCTTTCAAACAAGGGTTTGAGGTGCAGTGGTAAGAACTTTGAGCTTATGCAACACAGGCACTAGGGCCACGCTGGCTGCCGGGTTATTTCGGAACCAGAGGCTGATGGATGCGCCGCACTGAGAGGTGTGAGGCGCTCGGCTTTCTGGGAAGGTGCGGTCGAGCGCCGGGACTTCAGCAGTCGGGAGCGAGAGAGCGAAGACGCGAAGCCATTCTGGCACAGCAGGAAGCTTTTAGACGAAGGACGTAGACTTGGAAGAACAAGGCTTTCAGCACACTGCTTACTGTGAACGCTCCACTGCATAACTCTCAAAACTGTACACTTAACGTTGTCCTCGGAGCAGGGAAATGTAAACCAATGTGTTTTTTGGTAAAATGAGTACACTGGCTTCGTTTAACAAAAATGTAGCTGAAGGTCTGCCTTAGCTGTGTCTGCTGTTGCGTGTCGGTTGGGAGTGTCTGCGGTGTTGTTTTCAGCACAATCGCCTTGCTTGACTGGCTCCATCCAAGGGCGTCATAAATCCCACAAGACCCTTAAGAACATTTGGAGAGGCTGACAAACGTTTAGAGGTGCGGGATGAGGATTTTGTCCCGGAGACGAGCGGTGTCCTCCATGAGAGGTCAGCAGAAATGTAGGAGGCCTCCTTATGTCCCTGACCGGCACTAAATGATTCAGAGCTCCACTCGGGCTTCTTTTTACTGTTTTCGGTGGCGAAGCATGGTTGGATTTTATTACTTTTTACAGGGTTTTTCATCTTGCCTGCTTTCTTCACGAGGAGATTCCTCGAGACCCACTGTGGTCCAGTTACCTAGTTGCCGTTGCCTGTCTTGCACTCAACGCAGTGCTTGGACCCAACCGGGCAAATCATAGTAAACAGCTTAACGCTGTAAGCTGCTTGGGGAGAAAAGCGTCACGTAAATGATTGAATAATCACGTTAATATCTGTTGAGATATTTATCTAAGCTGGTTGTGATAGGAAGTTTTTCCATGTTGCTTTGCGCATAACTGAATGGCCTTTTCTCAGTTGCGTTTTCTGCTGCCACGAGGGTTTACGTCACGATGGAGTTTCCTGCGGTAGTTTTCGGTGCCGCGCAGTCGGTGCACTGCCACGTTAACGTGAGCCCTACGTGAAGGTGAGCCTTTCTTGTGGGTGCAGCTGGTGTGCCATCCTGGCACCCCGTTGCCTCTGCAGGGGGGAAGGCGGGGACACGTGTTGGGGCCCCCAGCCTGCGGGAGGAACGAGGGTGGATGTGAAGTACGCCTGCTGACGCTTACAGGCTCAGGACTGAGGTGGTGGGAGGAGGAGGGGGATGTCAGTCACTCCTCAAGTCGGAGCGAGACCCCCCCCCCCCCCCCCCGNCAGGCTCAGGACTGAGGTGGGGGGAGGAGGAGGGGGATGTCAGTCACTCCTCAAGGCGGAGCGAGCCCCCCCCCCCCCCCACCGGTGTGCAGCCGAGATCCCCACAGGGAGTTTCTGGTAACAGCAGGACTGCGTGCCGTGAGATTAATCTCTGATGCGCTGCCACTTCGACTGAGACGCTCGCGGCCATCGCAGGTGTGAGTGATGAACTTCGACCCTCTTCAGATGGCCACCGCTGCTCTGTTTTCCCAAGAGTCTCTAACAGCTTCTTCAAGCACTGGGGCTTTGAGAAATGGTCTGAATCTGGGGCCCTACTTCTGCAGGGGGGTGGCAAAGACGCACCGCGGGGGGCTTAACGTCAGTTGTCCATACTGGCGTAACGCGTCTTCTGTCCTCGGACGTGTGTCGGCGGTGCACCAAATTTCTGGTCAGCAACTCTGAATACTGTCTGGTTCTGACTAGTGTTGCGTTTTATTCGTATCGTTTCCATGTCGTAGTTAACGGCACCGTTATTGTATCCTCACGGATTACGTTTTTATGCCTACCAACACGGCAGCATTTTTCAAACCGCACATCGAGAAAAAAACTGCTTTTCTAGAACATTCTCGAATGACTCGGAACACAAAAACTTTTTGGCATCAGACTAGAGTAAAATTAAATGCAGCGATAAAACTAATCTAGAGCAGTTAAGACTCTCTAAAAAATGTAATATTTGTTCATTTTAAATAAATGCGTTTAACAAATAAAAGCCGCATACGATCATTAAGCTCAAAGGTTAAAATTGCCGCATTAGCCGTAACGCTTCCTATCTACAGGCCCCTCGCTGGCTGGTTTGACCCTGTGTTCCGGAACCTTCGCGAGCGTTCTGTTCCTTCTGTGTTGGATGGTTTTCCCAGCTCCCCGTGGACATGTGGCTGTGGTTTGATGCTGTCTGAGCCCTGGCCTGTGTGTCGCTCCCAGGTACAAGGAGGACGGAGAGGCCCTGCTCATCCTGCTGCCTTCGGAGGAGAAGGGAATGATCCAGCAGCTACGAGAGAGGAAGGTCCCCATCAACAAGATCCAGTGAGTACCCCGTCTGTCCTCGCCTCTCTCGAGGCTGCAGATGGCTGCGGAGACGGAGCGCAAACCAAAATGTCGGCTTTATAGCCTTCTGTCAGCTGCACTGCGCTATGCTGCCACTCCTGCATACATGCGTTTCTAAGCCCTGTTTAGTGCGCCTGGCTGTTCACGCAGGTGTTAGATGACGTTAATGTACTTCCGTATTTGTTGGAATGCGACCGAGTCGAATTTGATCAGAGATGCCGATACAGCCGTAATTTGTGTTGCGAAGGAAATTGGGAACGCAAATCGAAATACTTTACATACAGTCTTCTCTGCTGCCACCCATAAAACCTCCACTGCACAATTCAGTTGTTTCTTAAACGTATCCATCAACACCAACAAAAGCTGAAACATCTGTCAACAGGCAAAATACCCTCACAGCAACCAGTCTCTTTCAACTTGATGGTCTTTCCTGCGACCAGACGGTGTTTATGATGCCGAACCCCTTTGTTTTCTATTAATGGCAGCGTAAATCAGATGCAAGGTGACACATTTTACAACGTGAAATTATCACATCTGGGTACCAAAAGATGGCGACGACGGCGAATAAGTGGCGCTTTTCTAAGATCGAGGTCTACAAAGAATAGGGTAATTTAAACAATGAAATGACGCAAACTGCAGTGCGTGATGGGACGGAAGTGGAGCACAGAGCGTCGCCTCCCCGTGGTCTGCTGTAACGTCTGATCTTTTTGAAGCACTGATTTATTCGGCTGAGATTGAATAATATTTTCTGTTTGTTTTACCGGGGAAAACTCACCACAGGCTACTATAAACATTGTTCGACGTGCCCAGTAACTTGTGGTTTTGATCTTTTAACGTCTTGATGGTTTTGTGGTGTAAGCAAAGCCTTTAAGGAGCTCAGTTCTTATGCAGCCTTATCTACTCGGTTTGTACTGGTGGAAAAGTTTGGTTCTGTTTTTTTTATTATTTTTTTTTTTCTTTCCTCTTTTTCCTGTCCACCTTCACGCACCCTCACTGCTTCGCTCCCGTCCTACCTGTGCCTTTCGGATTGCTTGATTTCATACCTCTGGTGCATTTTAGTGTCACTGTTTGCATTTAATTAATTTTTTTTTTTTAAATATTTGAATGGTTTTCAGTTCCCCTCTAGTTAAACCCTCATTTCACATTCTGCAGCCGTGTATCATAAAAAAGCATCACCTTTTCTGTTTCAGCAGGATATATACTCGAAACCTGAAGGTTGTTGCTTCAACCACCACTTAACAGGGACCTGCGCTGAACCAAAGTTAAAAATGCCCGGCAGTGTAAGTGGGATGAAAACGGATAAAACGCTTTGAAGGCCCCACGTTGACACACGTACACACAAGTGTACCCACAGGACTTGTATTTTCAGTTTTCCGGTCTCAGGAAATGTGCAGAAATTGACTGTGTTTTGAAATTGATTGCATTCATGTGTAAATTGTAGAGCTGGTCTCCCTGAAAAGGATTTGCTGGAAAAGGCAAACTGTGATTGTGCTATTGAAGCGAATGGGAAGCAGAATGTGCTAAAAAATGAGACGAGGTAATGTAATTGCAAACTGAAATACAGTTGAATCAGTTATACAGTCATAACCAGTTTTTTTTGTTTTTTTTTTTACCAAACAGTGTCACACTTTAGCCGAGGGATATTTTCTCTCTTTAAGCAGGTATATGAATTCTGAGTTCAAACGATGACTTTGAGATAAATACTGTAGAACGGCAGAAACCTGCTGGCCGTGTCACCTGCTTCAGTCGGTGACGGAACCGGCTGTCTGCTGTTGGGCGTTTTTTGGTTTAATGTTGGGAAAATGTTTGACCGATGTGGAGATAACGTTACTTGTCACGCTGGTCTTGAACCCTCCCACGTGGTGCCAGCTCATCTGCTCTATGAAGCGGAGGTTTCTTTTCTAATATACGCCTGTACCCTGGTGTTTGAGCTCCTGCTTTCCAAGTTCCCGACATAACAAGCGGTGTATATCGATGCCCGTCTTGGTGTCTGAGTCGAAGTTCCGGCATAACAAGTTGCTCAGCTTTGTTCAGACACGACCTGGGAGAAATATTCAAAACTGGCACAGGTGTGACTGGTGCTGCATGACAGCAGCGTGTCCAGCATCTGTGTTCAGGGTCTTTGCCTCCTGTGTGCCCGTGTTCAGACACAGTCTGCGTTGCTTCATTCCGGTCACTTCCGTTCAGTTAGCAAGTCCCCCGGTAACGGCCCATTACAGTAGGTATATATATATTTTTTCTCCTATTTTACAGCGTTGTTTTTGCATATAAATGTTACTATTAAACATTTGTTTCTGCTCATAATAAGGAGCGAGATGTATAATGCAACATAAGAACTGCATCTAAACACACAAATGGATATTAATTGCCCCAAACTGTGTGGTAATCAGATAATTGGTGTTTAAAGTGTTCTTTATCACGCAAATAGGTAATTTAGGGATGTTTTGGGGTGTTTCTCCGTCAAACGCGGAACAAATCTTAACCCTCCTGATAAGGAACAACAAAAGTAGCTTCCCTGTGTTTGCGGTATTGGAACGGATTACACTGTAATACCGGGGTACAGGTGTAATGGGCTCTTTATTCGGTACAAGAGCAATGAGCCGTCAGACTCCCGGTGTCGCTGTGCACGGTTCGGCTCCAGACGTCGACACGGCAGCCTGAGGGTGTTGGAGAAGTTCACCCTCCTTAACTCCCCTCCTTGCCTCATAAGGCAGGGCTGGGCAGAGGCCGGTGTAAAACCCCCGCAGTAGTCGGTGTTAAGACCTTTACTGGCTGGGCGACGTGCTTTACAGTCACATTGTCAGTGTTGGAAAGGTTGATGCATGTCTCCATTTACTGACCGTAACATGATTTTGTTTATGAAGTGCAGCTGATCTTCACAGCCACGTGCAATTTATGTAAAACCGTTAAGCTGTGACCTCGGCAACAAAGCAAGGGAGGGTTTTAACCAGACAGCCGCCAAGCCGCCAGTCGGTGTCCGTTGCCTTTATGTTCTCTCTTCTCCTGGTTAAACCAGACATCCCTAAAGGTGGGGGCAGCGTGGCAGAAGGCCAGATTTCCCGAAACAGATTTGTGTATCTCCACCAAACTTGTTTGTTCAAACCAAATTTACATGTTCAAAACGGGGGATGTGGCCCCTTTATGGTGTGTTCTCACCACGTCTCCCTCTCGTCCTCAGATCAGCTTCCTTAAGTGTTCTCCTTGATTCTCCTGTATCTTTCCAATTAGTAACAGTGCAGGGATTAAAGCTTCAGCTAATTGAATAAATGATAATGGCATCAAATCTGCTAATTGTCTTATTATATTCGCGCTACGGAGGCCTGTGACTGGCTAAGGCTGTCAGCGTGATGAGCAGCGGGACGTGTGTGGCGATAAGTGGGTTTTGTTCAGAAGCGCGGTGTCTGCACACTTCGGAGCGTGAAAGATGTGGGGGGTGAAAGAAACGCCTGTTGTGGAGATACAATGACCCCATTTCAGATCTGTTGCCAAGGCTGATGGAGAGTAGATTTCTGCTTGGGATGAAGGCGGTGCTGGACAGCAGCGTCATGGTGACCCCCGAATCGCAGCACCTGTACGTTTCACTTGCGCAGTTATTATCGTTTTCTTATTTTTCTTAAGCGGACGCCTTTGTCCGAGCAGACTTACAAAGTTGGGTTCAAACAGCTTGTTGTTTAGATGCTATTTGAATGCTTGTATTTAGCCCATCTTTTGTCTGACAGCTTATGGTGGTTGAGTTCAGAATGGGCCCAAATCCCCTTTTCGGCTACATCGGAATCAGTCGCAGCAGGTACCGCAACAACCGAATGGGGTTTTTTCTGCAAATTTAGAAGTTGTGGTTTATTTTGCGGTCAGCCGCCTAGTTAGTCATCCTCACAAGACTAGTTGGTTATCCTCCACACGGCGGCTTTTCCCTACTGTTGAGTTGAGGCCTCGCACGCAAGCGGTTTATTTGCGCGGTTATTGCCATCAGAGAGAGTTAATGCTTCTGGAGATCTGCAGAAAGATGGAAGCTTTCCAGTCACTGAAGATTGAAATGCAAAGTGCAATTTTAAATAAAGAAACGACTTGCTTTTATAGACTAATGGTGTTTTCAACAATCGGCTGTAAATTTGCTTCACGAGTCTCTGCCTCGCTCTTCCTCGCCTGCTTAACCGTTGGGCGGCACACAGGAGACAATCGGATGATGTTTCAGAAAAATGGGCATCTGGTCCCATCAGTTGCTTTCTTGTGGTAATTTATGGAACCCCCCCCCTAACATATGTTTGGTGGTGGTCTGTGTAGAGAATTATCGTGTGCTGCAGATTTGAAGCACAAAGCAGGTGGTGCACTGGGTAAAACGCTGAGCTGGAAGCTTCAAAGCGCCCCTGTTCTGTGTCGGGGTGCTCTCCGTGAGACACCAGGTGTTTTTAGGTGTCCGCTTGAAGGAGTAATGGATAACATGCATGGCAACGCGCGCCGCCCGCGACACCTAGTCGATACCGGTGAATGAAGGTGGAATGGAGAGAGATTATGGGGACATGATGACTCTCGAGGAGCAAATGAGAGCGTAATTCAGTTTGCCCAGTGAGATTACTGCCGGGAGAAGAGGCACGTTCGCGCTCTTTGTCAGCCGGCTGTGCTCCTCCGGTGCGCCTTTATTTCTGAAGCTCCATCTCAGCGAGACACCTGCAGTGCTGGTAGGAGGAAGTGCTACGTGGGGAAGAAAGATGGATCTACTAGTGCTGTCAGAGAAGATTCCTACCTGGGAAGCAGTATTGGACGTTCTTCTTTGTTCCTGCTCAGGTCTGAATGTAGATCCTCTGCTTTCAAGGAGGAAACTTGATGTAAACGGCTGTTGACTTAGTGCCGTTGACTGATGTGAAGCTAACTAAAAAGTATGAACTGTAAATTGGGCCCTCGTTCAGAATGTTGAAATCAGCCATTTTTGAAGAAATTTTTTGGAACACCCCCCCCCCCCCAGAAATGTTTTTTTGATGGAGCGAAACGTCTCCTGCGTTTGTGTTCGGCCGACATTTGGCAGAAATGTGGGCCCACCTTGATTCACCTCACTTCAGCGGTGTTTACAGGGCACCGCTGCTGGTCCTCAGTGTAGGTGTGTGGGAGGAAGCCTGCACAGGTTTATGGGACGAGTCGGTAAACAATCATGACAAAAATTGACATTTTTATTGATCCTAACGGTGGTTTAATTAACACGCAAGTCAAGTTTTGAACAAACCACTTTTCCCACTTGTGTGGAAGTTGAGGAACCAGGTCACTCTCTTGCTCGCCGTCTGTCTCGGCTTGCACGTTAGGACACCGCGACTGAAAATTTGGACGCAGCACTTCTTCATTATGATAAATGCACTAAAAGTCACTTAAACAGATTGCTGAAATTAAATGGCTGATGAATAAATGGTTTAATGCCTTTATAAATATCCGGTTTTTCTCTCCCTCCTCTGGCCTTCTTCCTTGGCACTCGTTCGCCTGGCTGTTTGTAAGAACTGCAGCCACGCTTGGCTCCCGAGCGAGAGGCTGCCGAGTGGCACTGTGTCCACTTGTCACAAACTGGGCAAACTGCAGCCTGAGAGAGCGCTTATCAGCTCCCGCCAGCCCGTGCGCCATGTGAGGACAGCGAGGAGAGCGGCGGACGTGCCAGGAAGGCCTGCCATGTTACACAACATAATGTTATTTAGTTGCTTAGCGGTCGGTGTTGTCCAACGTGGCCCGCAAAGCTCGCAGTTATACACTTGTTCCCTGTGTTCGGAACATTAGCGCTACAGATTCTTGCATGTACGTTTTCACTGTTTGTTTTTAAGTGTTTAGCCCAGTCGTCTCTTTCCGAAATGTTTGTTTGTTTTTTTTTGTTTGTTTGTTTTTTTCCCCCTTTTCTTCCCCGCCTCCCGCCACTAGTTGGCAGTAACACGCATCCAGACATTTGGGAGGAACCGGATTAATTTGGCTCACTTCTACAGCGTTTGCAGTAGATGTTTGGCGTTGATGATCAAGAGCAGCTGCTGGTTGATCTTCACCACATCAAGGATGCTCTAGTAGTTTAATTTTAATATAACTCAAAGTTAATAGTCGTCTTTTACTAACATCTTTCCAGCTGGTAAGGGAAGTCCAGTAATGGACCGGCATCCCGTCCGCAGCGTCCCCTGAGTGATGCGCCGTGTTTCCCCGAGGGGCTCCGGAGCACAGCAGCCCCGCTTGAGTCTACCTACCGGTTGCAGTTGCTGAAAATATCCACGGGAAACTTTTACTACGGTGACTTTGCTCTCTTTTAGTTTTGTGCTGCGTTGCTGCTCCGTTTGACTGTGTCCGCCTCTCTTGAGCACGTTGCCGTCAAAGCCGCTAATATTCATTATACACGAAAGCATACAAAGCAAATCCCATAAATTCTGAGTCCCTCACGTAACAGCCTTAATTTGTAGTGTGAAATCGCTCAAATTGTTTTTTGGGGGGTGAATTTACCTTTTTTTTTCTAATGGGGGAAAGCGATGTTATCAGTTAATTTAAAAAGTCAAAGTGAAGGGTGTTCATTCCACTGACACCAAAATATTTTGTAATATTTAACAAAAAATGATTCTTGCTTGTCTTTTTTTAATGTATTTGTTATCAATATACCCTTGTCCAGTGCATGGATGTTTATGGTGTTGCAAACATGTTTGAACGTCTGAGGAAGCAACTATGGAGATTTTCTCTACTGGGGGGGGCTTTGCAGTATTATTCTTTTAAGAACATCTTTGTTTTAACCTTTTCCTGGGTGATGTGTGTGTGTGTGTGTGTGTGTGTGTGTGTTATATTATGTTCTCACCTTGGAAAAGTGCTTCACTGGTGAGTGTTTTCCTCTTATTTCATTTAAAACACATTACTTTTCTGCTGCAGCAGTGAAGCACACTGTGTGTTATCTGGGGTTTAAACACTCCCCTTTACTCATTTCGGCTGTTTTCGAGCTCTGGGGACAAGGCAGCAGTTCGGCAGTAGCCGTTTGTGTGTGTGAGGATCTGCTACGGGGATGTGGTTCAAATTGTATGGGTATAATTAGAAACATCAGAAAATGGAGGAACTGCAGTGTCTGCATTTGTCTGCTGTGGTTGTTTGTTTTTGACTGACTGAGGCTGAACACACCTGCTCGTGTGAGTGTGTGTGTGTGTGTGTGTGTGTGAGATCTACGGGAATTTAATGAAATGTTGCTCGGTGGCTGTAATTAGAAAATGGGGCTGAAAGTGAGGTGGGCTCCTTCGGGACCAGCGAATGGGACCGAGTGCCTTAATAAGTAGAATTCCTTTCAATAACTACTTACTTGGTTGAGGCTCATAAAAAAATCTTTGCTGATCACTCTTACATGTAAATGATGAGATTTTGGACCAGAAAGGACTTGATTGTAAAACAGTTGCTCTCCCTAATGGTTTTTTTTTTTTTTTTTTTTTTTTTTTGCAACGGTTGCAAATTTTGGAGATTTAAAGGGGAAGGAGCCCTTTAGGCCTTTTCTGTTTATAGAGCAGCAAAGTTCTCCGTTTGATTTGACGCTTTGTCTCCTGATGTGTTGATTTGATGCTGTGAATAATGCAGTGGAGAATTGGAGATGCGATTTAAAGGTTGTAGGCTGGGAGACGTTGTGGTGCTTTTAGGTTCAAACGCTGAAATGCAGGAGGATTGAAGTTAGACAGGACCGGCAGTCTGGTCTGGCTACCCCTATCCCTATTGCATCTCTCTCTCTCTCTCTCTCTCTCTCACACACACACACACCCCTGGGTTTATAAGTGACCCTCCCCCACCCCCCCTGAGGAGACATATCTGGTGGAAACAGACCCCCGTGTCTTGCCTGTTGAATTATGCAGAGGTCTGTTGGCCGCTTTGAAAGATGGCTGTCCTCAGTGAGTCTGACAGTAAGTACCCACTTCACCCCTCCGCTTTCTGATCCCCCGTCCCACAGCCCCTGTCAGACGCACCACTGGACCGTAGGCGCTCTGCGGACTCCGCGCCGGGACACGTGGCCCACACCTGTCTCATTTCTCATCCTGCAGCACTCTCCTCGTGGGGATTTGCACCTTGAGACGCTGATTTTCGGAAACCCTTTTTGAAACGATCAATATATTTTGTCATGAAACGCAGATGTTGACGCGTGTAGTGAAAAATTGGACATGAGTAATGAAGAGCAGCCCTTGCCAGACTTACCTGTTAGATCCTAGCCCTCGTATTAAAACCAAAGCTTCGGACTGGAATGATGTGGCTAAGTAGCGTTTTCCCTTTCGAACCTCAGTGGAAGAGCTCAGCGGTAAAACGGGAAGGAAAATATTCTTTCTCGGGTGCAGATGCGTGGGAAAGTGACACATTTCTAACATTCAGCAGGTAGTGTAATGGTTACAGCTGCTGTCTTGGACTGACAGGTTATAGGTTTAAATCCCGCCTCCTAGTAGTGCCCTTAATGAAGGCACTTTCCCTGAATTGATATGGTAAAAACTATCCAGTTTTGAAAATGGGGAAATTGGTGCCAGCAGCTTAACATTGCAAGTTTGTTTTTGGAGAAATGTGTTGGAGAAAAGAGTAGCTGAATGGCTTTTTAAAATTTATTTATTTCTTTTAAATTTCACATTTTGTTGTTGGTTTTCCAAGACAAGGAACGGGAACATGATACACATACGACATAGCAGAGACTTTAAACCTACCGCACTGCAGTTATTTAGAAGCGAGACTGTAAATAGAATTTATGCAAAATTCGTCCACTGTCATCAGGAGCAAAATTGAACTTCTTGCCAGACTATTGTAATGCAGCGGGGAGCAAGTTAAGTGGAACCGGAATGCAAATCTCGGCGAAGTGCAGGTGGAACTCGGTTTTGTGTGCTCACCGCGGAGTGCGTCTGTCTGGTCCGGCCGACACCGGTTATGACTACTGTAGCCGATCACTAATATGTTCAAATTCTTAATTTAATAGGCTGCATTATTTAAACAGAACTCATTAGTTGAGGATATAATTTGGGAATGGAATTGAAAGCCGTCTTAAATGTAACAGTTCTGTCTCCAAGTCTTGGCCTTGGTGTAGGGGAACAAACCCCCTCCGAACTGCTGATTCCCATTCGACGTTAAAGAAGGGTGTCAAAGCCCAGCTCTTTTGCTCCCGTTTCCCTTCCGAGCTCCAGAAACCACGTAGTTTAATTCTTTGCCAGCTACTACTTATCTTTCTATTCATGTGCCACTTCTGTAGGTATCTACTGGAATGTGTGCTACGGCGGTGAAGTCGAGCCGTGCTCCCGTAATCACATACGTGTCACAGCCCTGTGTCTGTTGGTGCGTTTCGGTTTCCTCTGAGCTGTTTGTTACTTTGGAGAAAAGTGTCACCAGTATAATAAATATACGTGTCAATTCACGTCGCGTGATACCTGTGAAAGTGACCGTTTTATAGCTCTTTTGCAGCCGCTTGTCATCATGTCTGAAAATCAAAACGGTAAAATTATGTTGTATTTATTGTAAATGACATGACAGATGAACGCAGAGCCATTGTGAATCTCCTGTTTTCACTCATGAAAGCTCTCTGTATGTGTTTATGCCTGAGCTTTCCATGCTGACATGGTAGATGCTTCCAACCAGTAACTGCGTATTGCAGCAGTGAGTGGAGCTGTGGCTCTCTCATCATGCTTTGCTGCATGTCTAAATATTTGTGGGGAGCTACAGGGGAGATGGTGGCGGCCAATGCGGTTGAGAATTCGGGGGGGGGGGGGGGGGTTGGCATGGGGTTTAGGGGTGCGACGGGTCCTGCCGTAGTCCCCCAAGNGGGGGGGGGGGGGGGGGTTGTGTCATGGTGTTTAGTGGTGCGACGGGTCCTGCCGTAGTCACCCAAGTGCTCCGGCAGGTCATTGTAGTGTAGAAATGCACAGGTCTGTTATACTGGGGTTTTGGAGCAGAATTTTTAAGTCTTTGGGGTGTTGCCATGGAAAAAGTTCAGAAAGCATTGGTTTATGCACTAAAGTGAACCTGGACAAAATCTTTTGTATTAATGATAGTACAACAAAAGTGGATAGACGTCTTTTCCTTTGGGCGAATTGGTTGAGTCAACAGCCTTCTGAAGCCTTTAATGAATGTTTACTCATATGCAGGTCTACCCCTGGCTCTTTGCTCACGATCATTAACTGGTCTTGAGTCTCGGCACAAAAAGCCCCTGTCAAAGCAGGGGTGCTATTCAGGAAAGTCTCCTTGGTTACCTTTAGAAAATCAGCCTTTTCTCCTGCACTCATGATTTTTACACAAAGCGTCTCATTTATTTATTTGTTTGTCCCAAGTTTTTCGGTAAGCAAGGTCAAGGCATGGAAATCTCTCGTCTCGCTGCATCTGCGTGAACCTACATGGTGTCCGTTACACTCCTGATAAGTGATTCCACCCTGAGTTTGGCAGGCAGCTTCCTGCTGCGAATACCATCCTCATTAGAAGCCTTTTTTTTTTTTTTTTTTTTTACGCAGCTTTATAATGACATGGTGACATGGTCCCTCATGGTGACCCTTGCGGTAATGGCCCCGTGGGCCACCCTGCTGCAAGCAACTTGAAATGATTTAAGCATGTCGTGGGTGTCTTTTTCCTCTTTAGGGTTAACCCCATGAAGCTTGTCAGCGTGGAGCAGAAGCTGGAGGCATTCTTGGCGCAAGAGAAATTGCAGAAGGAGCGAGCTCAAAGGGTGAGTACTTTTGCCCAGAGGGGAAGAGGATTGAGTTGAGAAGAACATGTAGTGACCAAGTACTTGCTACAGCCCTCTAAAGACCTCTTCCCAAGCCCTGCGAGCATTGCTGAGTGGAAGCTTTGATGGAGTAAATGTTCTTGCTGTGTTAATGAGCCAAAGTTAGGTGGTTGGCCTTCTGAGGAGTGTTCACATTGACAGACTTCAGAAGTGGTGAATCGGGATGACAAACATGAGGTGGGGAGCACCGTGACCCAAGAAGGCTCTGTTGCCCTCGCTTTAAACGTAACACGGCACTAGAAAAGTGAGTCAGTCTACCAATTGTCTTTTGACACGTTCAGTTGCTGCAGTCTTGAGACCTATGTTCTGAGGACTTATGATACTTACCTGCCTGAAGCCAGGCTCCATTCCAGCCACCTCCTCATCCTCCTACTCATCTTCAAGAAGTCATCTGTTCTTCACAAATCGTTTGCTGGTTGCTTGGCCGTGGAGTGGCCCTGAAGTACACTTCTCGAGCCTGTGCCATTTTTCTCCTCAGATGGAACATCGCACAGCGCTTCTTTATTTTCAGGCGATGAAGAATTATATTGTCATTATGGGAAGCAAACTCATGAAGGAATGGCAGTGACTTGACCATCAGTTCCACACACTGTTTTTTAAACATACATCCATCCTTGCGTTTGAATAAAGAGAAGTGCAGTGATCCAGAGCCACTCTTAGAAGAACGGAGATTGTAGGAGACCACAGCTGGACGGGACATAAGCCCACTGTAGGACACGGTTTTATCTCATAACACTTTTTTTGGCCTGGAACATTTGTACATAGTTGGAATTTGCTGTGATGGAAAGTGATTAATTTACAGTTATTTTCAAGTCATTAGGCGTCCGTTTAGTAACTGAATTTGAAGAAAGTACAACACAATTTTGACAGAAATGTTCTAGTTTGTTGGAGAACTGACAATATGAATATTTTTGTGAATGTTTGAATAATATGAGGATAACGGTGGAAATGGAAAGATGAAACAAGTAGAGGTAGATGGTGACACTTCAATAAATACAGGGCAAGTTTTAAAAAAAAAAAAGTTTCATACTAAATGCTTTGTTTGGTAAGTTAGTGAGGCAGAGGTATGCGCTCCGTTTCTGAAAGTTGGCTCACTCCGTATATGACCTTAAAATATTTACCGCGTTACTGGTGCAAAGTCTCAACTTCTGTTAGTTTATAGATGGATGGCAGCAGTGGAGCCTTACTGTGGATGGATTATAATGTAAAAAGGCGTATTGTTTTGGTCTTGCCTGTATAATAGGTGATCTACATGCAGTTCAGTTCCCCTGACCAAGAAGGATGTGGATTGTGGGTACAAAACTTATAAGAAAATAAGAATTCTGTGCACATCAGCACAGACTGGAAACCGGGTTTTTTTAACCATTTGTATGACAATACAGAAGTGTGGTGAGAGAGGTTTAGAAGACCTTGGCTCTGATTTAATGAGAGCTGTGCCAGAAGGTGAGCTTCAGGGAAGGGTTTCCAGAAGTGTTGGGTCACACTGAAAGCATCTACCCTCTGCTTCACAGTGGATCGTGGTGTCCAATACATTTGTGGCCACATCTTTGTCCCTGTCACCAGGGTCACCGTGGCACTTGTTTGAGTTCCTGCACAGGTACACGACTCAAGATGCCAAAATGTAATAAAGTCAACGGTCTGTCACTTAATAACCCCTTTCGCTGTATCGTGGTGTTTAAAGTCATTAATCCTGCACCCCCCCAAAGTCAATCGAGCACTTTGCTGGAGGTGATGGGGGTCCTTAGAAACGTTTCCCTTTCTGACGCGTAGCGAATCTGGAATCCAGCAGAACTGCTTGGCAGAAGCCCGGTCTCTGTTTGCAAGTCGCTCATTGATCCCTGGCTTTAATTTGGTGCTGAAAGTAATTCTTTCAAAGTGGACAAAGGAGACTCGTTGATCACTTCAATTTGTCCTACATCTCATTGGCTTTAATATGTTTATAATACTGTAATGAGGAATATTGTAGTGGCAATTCCCGTTGAGCTATTGTGCGTGTTCCCCCCCCCCCCCCCCCCCCTCCCTGGGGGCCCCGGGGGGGGTAAAAATATTTTTNCCCTTGAGCTATTTTGCGTGTTCCCCCCCCCCCCCCCATATCGATCAGTGGGCCCTAGAGGGAATATAACATTATTTCTAATTTTTAGAACTGCACAAATACAGTTAATTTCTCACTTCTTCCTCTTTAGACCAAATGGTAAATTGAGCAGCATGTGAGATTATCAGTCAGTACAAAACTGTTGCAGAAATATCGTGTGTCTACAAGCATATCTTATAACTTTTTGTGCGTGGAAAAATATGAAGCACAACACAGGTTTTAACATGAGGAGAAGCTGCATCGGGGCATCGGCTGGACCAGTGGTTTGAGCAGCTTGGTGGACTCGGGTTCAAATCTTAGTTCTTACCGTAGTACCTTGGAACGTGGTACTGAGACTGAACCGACACAGTAAAAATTACCCTCTGTGAATGAGTAAATCATACGTAGCTTAATGTTGCAGTTTGCTTTGGAGAAAACATCAGCTACACGTCAGTGCAACGTGTGCAGCTCCACTGTATTCCAATTTAACACATCAGAGGCGAGACCATCTTGCGACTCTGAATTTCCATTCAGATATGTTGGAATGGAAGCAGGTGGAAAAAATAGCTCTTGATCTAAATCTAAGAATGTTTGGTCCTCATGAAGGTGCAAAACCACACGATTCGAAAGAGCCACCCGACGCAACGTGAATGGAATTCAGCTGTGTGAAATGAGCAGAACCTGAGGTCGACTGGGGGGAAAACGTGACGCCGTTGGACGATGTTCAGCGTGGCGCTGGACGTCTAGCCATCTCCCACTTCCACGGTTCCCTCTGTGGCCTTGCATTTCAGTAAACGGTTGTTTTTCCTCTCCTTCGCAGTGCTTCGTGTCCTACCTCCGCTCCGTGTACCTGATGAAGAACAAGGAAGTTTTTGATGTGTTTCAGCTGAAGCTCACAGAATATGCAAGGTGAGTGGACGTGTCCGTGGGCGTTTGCGTCGACCTGTGAAAACGTAGCGCGGTCGCCGAGGTTTGCACCTCGCAGCTGAAATGTGGCGGCGGGAGCTCTCCGGCTCTCCGACCACGCCGACCTCCGAGCCGCACCATCCGGCCTGTGAAGTGCGCGGCAGTGTCGGCGCTGCCCACTCGCGGGCCGGCTACGCTTCTCCTGCGCTCTTCTTTGCACAGTAACCTGGAGGGAGATGATGATCGCGGGCAGGCTAAAAATACCGTGCTCCCAACTGCTTCGTGCCACCGCTGTGTGGGAGGCAGAGAAGTTTGCTTCTTTAAGAAGCACAACTTTTCCACTTCAACCAGATGAGCTCAGAGAATACATGTTAATTCGCAGGAGGTGATCTCTCCGCGGTGCTGCGATTACGTAGGAGTCGCAATTTACAGATACAAAAGCGGCAGTTGCTCACGATCGAGTGGCGTTTTTAATCTTCTGCTTTGCTCAGGGAAGAGTGTTGCACAGCCGAGGGTTTGACCCGTCTGCTTGGCCGAGCCGACTGTTTTGTCGAACGGCTGCGGTCCCGCTTTTTGTTTATATTTACAGTACTGTGAAAAAGTACTCGCTCTCATTCCGCCCCCCCCCCCCCCCCCCCCCCCCCCCCCCCCCCCCCCCCCCCCCCCCCCCCCCCCCCCCCCCCCCCCCCCCCCCCCCCCNCCCCCCCCCCCCCCCCCGTTTGTGCAGCTATTGGCATGAAATTGTCAGATCTAGTGGAACGTGGATGGAGCTTGAGAGAGAGGGAAAGCGACGCGCCTGTTTTCCGTATGCCGGGGGGAACGTCCGTAAATTGAAATGGCGGCATGAAATGAGCCTCCACTATAGAGCGGTTTTGTAACTGGAGTGCCTGTCCCTTCATGCCTTGCTGTTGGAGGTGTTACCAGTTCCACCCGTTATTGTTAATGGTTTTAGATACAGATGATGGTCGCGGAGAGAACTGGTGTTGGGTTTTTGCCTGATGGTGTTTGGCGTGTTGGCGAGCATCAGGGCCAGGGGTCTCGCGACGTTCGGTGGACGGGCGGCATCAGATGTCCCTAGTAGAAATCAAGGGTACGTTCCCACGGACTGCTGTTCTTGCTCATCGTAACCCTTAAATGTAATTACACCCAAAAACGTAAATCCTGTTAACTTTGATTTATGAATTTTTAGCTTGCGCGTCACATTTGTAGATCAAGGACGTCGTGGTGTGTCGGCACCCAAAGTCCGGCACGGCGCCCGTGGAGCAAATGAGCAGAAAGGTTAAATGCAACGCGTTAGTCGAGCTGGACCTGGTCGGCCGGTCCGCATCTGCCCCGCGATTTGATTTGTGTCCAGGAACAGCACCGGGAGCACGTGGTTCCACCTCATGGAGAGATCGCCATCCCCGTCTTGCTGGCGTCACTCTGACCACTTTAGAGATGCCGTTTTGGAGGAACATTCTCTGCTTTGGGGGTGCAGCGCAACTGTCCACTTGTGCAACATCAGACACCACGTTTCCTGCTGTGGATTTATTTATTTGTTTTTATATGCAACCTTCTGACATGTAGTCTCAACAGGTTCATTGCTAGTTTAGGGTAGGATTAAACATGATGCCTCTAGTTTTCATTCATCATTAATTTTTTTTCTGTTTCTTTTTATTTTTGTTCGGTTTTTTTAATGTTTTATCTCCTTTCTCCTGCTCATTGTCAATAACCGCTCACCGTGGTTCACAGTCTATCCTGGAAACCCAGGGTACAAGGCTGAGCAAGGAGCACCCTGGGCATTCCAGTCCATCACAATATTTCCTTTATTTAACTTATTTGTTAATTCTTACATGTGATTCTTTATCTGCTTAGCTTTATATCAGTGTCTTCCTTCACCGCTGTGTTGCAAATGTGCTGCTGTAGGCTTTCCTCCCAGGTTAAAAAGTCCATCTCACCCTGGAACCTGGAACACCTGGTTCTGTCTGTATATTTTTCGTGACTTTAATGTTGGTTTTTAAGCGTGCGTGCGTGTGTGCGTGCGTGTGGTGTGAACAGGGGCCAACAGGATCTCACATTTTAACATGGGGGTGTTGCATTTCTGCTGTTCTTCACAGCTCTTTCTCTGTGGGATAATTTTATGTGCTTTATGTGCCATGTTTTCTTCTGTCATGGAGTATTGAAATGTTGTAGTTCCAGAAAAAATGGCAATGAAGTAGTAATTATGCTTCTTAAAATACAAAACCCCCGAGAATTTAAATTTAACTTGTTTCTAGAGTAGTAAATCAATAAAATTCTCATATAAAAACGGGATAGAATGTTTTTTTGGATGAAAAAGTCAGCTAAGCAGTCTATCTTTTATTTCGTATATCTTGCATTATGTGAAGTAAACTTTTTAGAACTTAGAGTAGTAGTAATGAATATGGAAGCCGCTCGTCACGAATCCGCATCGGAGTGGATGGTCGCATAAAGAGTTTGGCTTTTTGCTGCCTCTGCCTTCTTCCCCGTCCTCATCTGCACCTTTTTCCTCTCCCAGGTCCCTGGGCCTGGCCATGGCTCCCAGGGTGCGCTTCCTCGACAAAGCCAGACAGCAAAGGCAGGGCGAGGGCGGCGGCGACTCTGACAAAGAGTTGGAGCGCTTCCGAGCTCAGCTCCGGGGTGAGGCGCTCAGCGAGGAGGAGGAGGATGAGCCCTCTGACTCGGACGAAGGAGGGGAGTCTGGCGACTCGGAAAGGGAGGTGGACTCGAAGACTCCGAGTTTTGGCCAGGCTGTTGATGAAGACGAGGATGAGGAAGGTGGAGACTTCCTCACTGTTAAGCGAAGAAATGTGTTTAACCAGAAGGGTGAAGACGGCGCTCATCAGGACAGCGAGGTAAGCGTGAGAAAAGTAAAGAATTTACGAAACGTGGCGCTCAAGTTTTCGATTTTCCCTCATCCGTCTGTCCAAAGTGGAAGCAGTGCTGCAGCGTGCGGCTCGTTGTGCGACTTGAGATGGATGGCGGGACGTGATGTTTGGGGTTCGTTGAGGTGACTGTAGCTCCATCCCCGCACTTCGCTAGGAAACGTGGGGCCAGCTTCACCAATTAGGAAGGAAAACCAAAGCCCATCTGCCAGAAGAAGTGAGCTGTTACGGTTAGCAGCAGGACTGCGCTGCCGACTCTGAGCCAACAGCACGTTTCAGTCTCTCCTGCGTTGTGTTGGCTGCAAGAGAAGACCCTCAGAACACTGAAACATCTCACAGTCGCTGCCAAGCTTTCAGTGCAGTGCCAGCACCAGTATTTATGGCCCCTGGAATATCCTTACATCTTGGGAAGGTGCAGATGGTTTGTTGAAAGGCAGTGAGATATGGGAAGTAACAGATGTATAGGAATCTGTGGGTCCTGTAAGCGCCGCTGTATTACATTTATTTTGCCATGTGTAATTACTTGAGGAATATTTGACAAGCTTGACTAGTCTTTTTCATTCTTTGTGAGATATCCAATTTGCTTATTTTCCGAAAACTCTATAACAGTTTATCCACGCATGACTGGATCTGGGCTAACCGGCTGCTGGAATGTTTTCATGTATGTACAGTTGAGAATTTTCAGAAGTCAGCAAAGTGGATCGCTTTGTTAAAGAACTACGGAAAACAAGTACGCTGAACACGTGGCGCTTTTTAAGCAGACAGCTGTGAATGCGCAGCAACTTTTTTTTGTTGGAAATGCAGATTTGGAAGGAACTGCCATTTGCTGCTGCCTTCTTATGAAGGACAGATGTAATTTTTCATCCTAATAGTAGGATATGAAATTTAAAGTTTAAAAAATATGTAAAACGACATTAATATAATGACAAAAAAGGTTTCCAAAAAAGTATGTAATGGATGGGAATGACCAGTCAATCGTATGACCAGACCCGCTTTAGTCTAGTCATGCAAGGATGGTGTGTGTGTGTGTGTGTGTGTGTGTGTGTTATAGCCAGTTTTAGTGCCCAGACATAGTATCTTCATCGGTTTTCATCCTCTTAATGTGAGCACGATGGGAATGTTTGTCAAACGATCCAGAGTGACTTTAAAACAGCACTACCTTGCGTGTTGGTCCACATGTCCCATAGCTTTACAGATTATCTGCTTTTTCAGAGGCCTGCTAATGCAAACGTTCCTCTAATGACTCTGGTCCCGCAGGCAGTCCTGCAAGGTCGGCTAGTGTGTTTCTCAGGGCTTCGAATGATCCATTGTTCCTGTCTGACCTAAAACGGTAACCTTCTTGGGTTCTTCCCGGTTTAATTCTGACAGGCCCCGTTTGGTCAGACTTGGTCCTCTGTATGCCAGAGTGCTTCTGACTTGTTACTGGTGTTGGCGCCAAGGGAGCAGGGCAGCGGAGATGGGGAAACGAGATGGCCGCCACGGTCGGCAGGCACCAGTAGTCTTGCCTGGTTCTGGCTGCCGTCTGAGGACTTTGTGCACAAGGCCTGTTAAGGTACCCTTTCAGATGTCAGTTTGCATTTCTCTTGTCTTTCCCCAAAACTTTGGAGACTCCTAAGGGTGATTCAACAACTGGAAATTAAGCGCTTCCTATCCATCCCACAGATCTCCTTAGTGACTTGAGAACAAATAGCATCTAACGTGCGGCTGAGGCCGGGAAAGATTGTTATTCTTGCGAGTTTGCTTTCTGAAGCGAGTTCTATTGATCCCTCTAGCGTGCTTCTTAGCTCTCTGTTGATCTGGCTTCAAATTTTACTTCAGAAAGTTTAAGATGGAAGTGGCTCATGGCTGTCATGGCTATGATCTCATATTAAAAGCAAAGATGATAAACAAGAATGTCGATTCGCATCCAGCTTTTTCCTCAGTGTAAATCCTGAAAATGATTTTCATCACCATAAAGACGGTCCCTGGTTGCAGAGAAATTGTTTAACTTTATACAAGATGTTTAGATGGCTAAATGCACTAACTGGATTATATATAGCTGGTACAGGGTGAAATTGTCTATACTTTCCTGTTTTACCGAGGTTATTAAATAGCATGTGGACCAAAACTTCTCGGCTCCAACTAGCCAACAATGACTCATTCAGAACGATGCCGTAAAGCTGCACTAAAAGGAAAAACGGAGTGAAAAAAGTGGCTCGGAAATGACACTGGGACCGGTGAACTCAAACGGGCTTCGTTTCTGTTGGGAACTTGTGGCCGTGATGATGAAATGTGCACCGGTTAAACTGAATGTAGCCGCATCCCAAAAAACAGATGTGCCGACTTCTTAAGGGACTGAGTGAAGGGAGTTTAATGCATAACAGCGTAACGTGTCGGTCTGATGTTGTCATGGGAGTTTTGTCAGATGCATTTATGGGATTATCTGAGAACTGCGCAATTAAACTACATTCTAGATTCTACCTGCGACATACAGTAAAGGTGGGGGCTTGAGCACCTGTTGTTAGGTCTCCGTGGCAACGATGCTCTCTAGCCAGGTTAAAAATGGCTCCTGGAGCCCCCCCCCCACACACACACACACACACACTTTGACTCTGTGCTCTTTGACAAGACCGGTCAAACATTACACTTGTTTCTACTTTTCTCAAGACCTCACATAGGTTACACATGTTGTGCCATGACAGATGACCAGGTGAGAGTTCATTACTATCGCAGTATTTAGCGCGTGGAGATTTTTAATAGCGGAGCCAGAGCGACTGTTTGTCGTACTGCAAGCAGCCCCGTGGCACATGCAGGAAGGTGCCCACACTGTGGGACCTGTGGCTGTTTCTGCTGTTTTCCTGGCACCACGGAGAGGACACTGACTGCACAGACAGGACCTCACGAACCACCTTCCCATCAAATGCGTGTTGAAGCACCCTTAGTATCAACACCTTGTCCGTAGCTTCTTAGAGAAACGAGCTTTTGGCACGTTTGGTGAGACGACATGCAGGTTTGGCTTCTCCGCTCTCTTGTGGGGGGTTTGGACACTCGACAAATTCAACATTGCAGTTGTGCAGGTCTCCTCGCAGCTCTGCCCATCCATTGTTGCCCCCACTGAGATGCTTTGCACCCTCTCTGTCAAACTGTCAGGCTTCCAGACATGACCCACCTCAGCACAGACCCCACAAACACACCCATTGTGCAGCATTAAGCTTCTTGTGGCTGAAGCAGCCAGGTTTGAGTCCCTCTCTGGTCAAAATACTCGCGTTCAAGCTGCTTAACCTCAATCGATATACCTTTAAATTGGCAAACGGATGCTTGTATCGTACCGCTGTAAGTCAATGTGGGGGACGGCGAGGTGAATAAATATAAATCTAAAATGCTGTAAATGGGCACATCTGCCTATTGTTTGGTTTTGAGAGGCCTTTGACAGTTGAAATGCGTTGCCGTCCTCTGCTTAAATAAGGGCGATGCGGAGCGGCGCCGCTCACTGAGCCGGCGACCTTTTGAGTGCCGCCGTTCCCATGGGGACCCGCCGTTTAACCGCCTGTTAAGCAGTTGGCGGCAGGCGCGGTGCGATGCGAATCGGCCAGGGCCGAGCCCCCGCTTTGAAACGGGAAAATATTCCAACGCGGGGAAAACAAACGTCATTTCACGAGCGGATACCCGGCCCTTTCCTAAATGGCCCTTTCAGGTCGGCGCCGTTCGGAGCGGCGTGCGGCACGAGACAGCGTGGAGCTCGCGCTCTAAATAACGGCGTCCCGCTCGGCCCTCGACTGTCGGTTGACTGAGGATTCACCTGCGGTGAAGGACCAGTAACTCGCCGAATACACAATGAAGCTGCGCGTTCACCTGTCAAGATGACTCCTCCGTCGTTTGCCTGTGCCAGTTCCTGAGCTGAAATATCCAAAGTGAGCATTGAAATCAGACAGGTGACGAAAATGCCCTTCACTCCCACAGTTCCTAGCCGCTCTCTTGCTATTCTGGCGTCGTACCGCGGCGAGAGGCTGAGATCCGACTCTGTGACGGGTCAAGCTCTCCACGGGGTTTATTTCTCGCTTTTTCGCGTGGTGGTGGTGGTTGTTGTTGTTATAAGAGGAGGTGCAAACATACCTGCGAACTTAAGCATTGCTGCATTTTTGTTAAGGACCTGGAAAGTGTCAGTGTTGGCAGGATTACATTGCTCACAATTTGGTTTCACACCTGAAAATGAGGCACAATAGATGTGCTGCACAACTGAATTTTCTTACACAGTCGGTAGCTAACCTGTTCTGTCCGGTGCTCAGGTAGATGGAGAGATGATGGAAGGATTGATGGGTTAAAAGAAGCAAACTAACTTATTGCTTCTGCCTTTCTTTACTGATCCTGAATGAAATGGAATAAGGCTGTTGCAGCAACATACATGCGTACAAGTCAGCAGTGGGACAGTCAGAAATACAGGGACTTGCAGATATACAGCAGCATAAACAGAACAGCTCAACTAGACCAGTTCGCTGATGGGACTGGGGGGGGGGGTCTTCCGGAAACCGCAGTGAGGGCACCGGGTGTCTTGTCTATTGACTATTAACAAAAAATAAAAGCAGATAAGTGAGAATGGCAATTGCATATTGTTGTCTTCGAGAAGGGGAGGGGGGGGGCAGTGGAATGTATGCGGTGGGAGCTGAAGGGGTGTGTAAATGCCATTGGCTAACAGACCCTTTCAGCAAGGGTTCTGGTGGCAGCGGGCAGATCCATCCGCAGGCGATGTTCTCCAGTGCCGGAGCACCATCAAGTGAAGGATGTCGTACCTGCGGAGGCGCCGTCGGATCCGCAGCACGAACGTTACCCTTTTCAGGATGATGCATTTGGTAATGACAGCAGCCGAGGGAGACGTTCTTTAAGGAGCCTCTTGGCCGATAAGTAAAGTCCATAACAGCCTTTAGATGACATTGCGAGTTGATGGGAGTTGATTTGGGGAATTCTCTGTGCTGCTTTGGTATTCCATCCCGCTAAAAAAAGGTATCAGTTTGCACAGTGTTTGTCAGCTTGCCGCCGGATTGATTTTTCTGCCTGTTGTTTAAAGAATAGGACTCGCCCAAGACGAAAACCAGCTCTCCATGCCCCCTAACATGCTTTCGGCTGCCTTGTTTGCTGACGAGAACGTTCAGACCGGGGGCTAAACGGTCAGTCTGCACTTTCCCAGGGCGCATTGCACAGTACCCCCTTGAAGCAAGCTAAGAATACTGTAGTAGAAGGTGGAGCAAGACTTGGCCCCCGAGGCGATCAACTTCTGGTTGCCACAAAGACGTGTGGGGAAGAAGGGGTCATAAGCACCACTGTTTTGTTCTGGAACATGATTGAGATGGAGGGTGCTGGGTTCAGGTGAGGTAACTTGATGTGGATTTGATTTTTGTACCTGGAACATCCAAGCGTGTTGCATTTGTTCTGAGGACCAGTGTTTTCGGAGGGCCACGGATCTGATCCAGACGCTCTAGGCGTGTCGGAGGAAGTGGCGTGAAGTAGAACACGGGTCTCTTTCTGTTAATTCCTTGCTTGCTTGTGTGTTAAGCATGCAAGTGAGGATTAGTGCTGAGGAGACTGAGATGAGTCATAGATGCAACAAAGGTGAGAGAAATTCCTGATGCCCAAGAGCCTCCCAAGAGTTTCATGCATTTTGCACCATTAGTTGAAAGTCTTATTACAGAAGCATAGAGGCTCATTCATACATGGCTGATTGCAGCTGGGTTTTTATCTCTGAGAAGCCAGCGCACCGCAATATCTCAGCTTTTATTACCGGGATCCAATGTCTGCGATCCGAAGCCCCCTCCCTTATTAGAGTCACCATGGAAACATGCCATGGAAAGCAGACGGGTTGAGTACAGAAGCTTGTTCGTTTTTTGCTCCAGACGCTGGAAGTCTTCTTGCATTATCCCGTGCCGTACTCCACGCTGTCCTGTGCTCCAGATTTGTTGCCATGGTTTATTATGTCTGTCTGTAAGAGCCGAATCACCGCATTTAACCGGGACCCCAAGCAGATCAGCGGGTACGCTTTCAGCAGCCAGTTCTTTGCTTCTACGTCCCGTCTAATTTGTACGGCTCATCGGTTTTATTAATTCATTCGTGCTTACGTTTCAGTGGAGGCCCAGTGCGTGTCCAGAAGGGACATAGCCTGGGTGGAGACACTTTTGATAATTTGCCTCGGGGATGTTTACAAGTTGACAAGAACGCTGCTATGTCTTTCACTCTGTAAAGCACAGAGGCACGGTGCTGTTAGAGATGCTGTGTTCCAGCAGGAGAGTAGTGCTTGGAGCTGTAGCCTTGTACTCGAAGGACCAAGATTCTGTAGCTGACGCTGTGTAACTGTTAAATGTTCCGGTGAATGTTTATCCCATATTTACTTTCTTGTTTTTGAATGACTGCTCTGAACCGATAACCTGGGACAAGAAGCAAAAGATGTGCTTAACGTGGGGAAAAAATGCCATTGTGCTTAATAAAGCTATTTTGGGGAGAAAAAAACGGGATATATTTTCACGTGCTGGTGCAGCACTTTTTTATGTGAGGAAAAGGTGTGTTGTCTTCAAGGCTTCCTGCTAAAGCTGCTTTGACAGCACTGAGAGTATTGATTTAAAATGTCCCGGTGGTCCTGCGCAGTAGAAATTTGATACAGTAGTGAAAAAGGTGCACTTTGTCTCACAGCGTAGACACGGTGCAGTTGGATTTTTCCAGGTACACAGGCCACTTTCACCTCTTCACCTTTCCCTTTGACCACTGAGACTTTACTTGTGCAACAAGTCCCTGTTCGCTGCCTCCTTGGCGTAATGCGACTCAAGTGTATCTACAAGCCCAAAACAGGTTTTGCAAGCCTTGTTTTTGTTTGTATAAGATGATTTAAATTGTTTATCGTAACGTTCATCTCGGTCAAAGCTTTACTTTACATCCTAGCTGTGACGTTTTCAGCGTTCGTTTTTCGTCAGAACTCCGACGTGGGTTTTCTTCCAGGCCTTATTTTGACGCGGTTGTTCAACAGTCGGGTTATTTTCGTGGAAGCTGTTGGGTTCAGTAAGCCGTGGTGACCTGCAGTGTGGCGGATTTTATTCTTTGTCGTTTCTCTAGTTACAGGTTAGCCTTGGCAGGCACTTCAGTGTGGCCATTGGGTTATTTTGAGTGTGTCGAGGCGCCGAAAAACTCAGGCTGCACCTTAAGACTCACCATCTGTACTGCGGTCCTGCTCATAAAATCACTCAGCTAGCACTTTTGGTGGGGATGAAGCTCTCCACCTGCCTTTGGACAGTTTGCCGTATTAAGATGTAACTTACCTCGAAATGCCACATTTTAATTTATTGTTATTTAATGTGAGGGATGGTGTCTGAAGACAATACAAGGGTTCAATGACTAGTGGGATGGAAGTGTAAGTTTGGGAGAAAAGAGAAGGGAAGTGGATGTCTAGAGCTGTTCAGATGGGCTTTTATTTCACAGCTGTCCTTCTTCCCGCTGAATGCGGCAGAACGGAATGAGCTATGCTTTCTCAAAGCCTCCCACAAAGCCGTTCCCATCCTCGTTCCCTCACCTCTGCTAATATGAAGAACGTTTTCGCGAGGCACCTTTTCTGACTTGTTTTCTGAAGGCTGACCTCAGCTGCTTAAAATTTAGAAAGGTGCCCGGCGGACTGGTTTGAGCTGCTGGACGGAAGCGCGCTGGGCGGGAGGGCAGAGCTGGAAATGCGGTGGAGGTTGTTCAGACCGAATTGCACCAAGAGGGTGATAGCAGTGAAAGGCCCCATCTTTGATAGGCTTTAAATCCTGGGACTCTTTGAAGTTGGATATTCCTGGCAAGGTGCTGGAAAAAAGCATCGTGGTCCAGCCTTGCCGGGTCTTGCTCGCCAGCCTCCGGTGACGTGACGTAGTCCGGTCCAGGTGAGGACATGTCATCTGTCACTAAATCATAAATGACATATAAATGGCAGAAGCTCCACACTCCTGTGAATCTGAATTTGTTGCAAGACGGTCTCATCTGCAGAAAGCGAAGCAGGGTGACGTGCTCGTGCTGTGGGAGCACGTAAAAGTTATGGTACACGCGTGTAATCGGGGTGTAAATATCTTACAGTGATGCACCTGGTCGTGCGTGTTGACCGTGCAGACGTAGGGTGCGTTTTTGGGATGGGATGGAACTCGGATCTCTGAATACTTGAACCGCATCCATAGGTGTCCGGCCGCATTACAAATAAAGGAAAAAAAACAACACACTGTAGCATAGTTCTGTACATCATCACGTTGGAGAGCAGCCATCGCCTCTCACCTGAAAGACCCAAGACAGAGTCCTTGCTCCCAGGCCTTGTCATCTGTCTCTTGTTGTGGGTCAAGTCACAGCCTGTTTTGTTTCAGGAGAAGCTCAAGATGATTGGATAAATAAGCAAGATTGTGTACTTCCCTTCCTAAATGAAGTTGGTGCAGGATGTGCTTGTTGTGGCAGACAGCTCCTGCGGTGTCCAGGGTCACGTGCTGTTTCTTCCTCAGCGCCTTCCGTCCGCCCGGGTTCAGTGAGGAATCACTGCTGCTGGTTTTTCTCACACTGTGAAGCGGTTGCTGCCGTTCAGGCCCTTCAGTGTTTTTCCTGGCTGCTGCCATCTTCCTTTTCATCTCATTCGCTCCCACTTGACACACAGCCCCTATGTTTCTTGTGTTTGAAATCTTCTCTAAGTGCTTCACCTCGGCTCCAGGTAATGGATCCTCTTTTTTTTATTTTTTTTAAATCTATTTCTTTCTTTAATGTGCTTTGCTCCGAGGGAAAAACGCACTTCTCTGTAATCGGAGGCAAGGGTTGACTTCGATTTGGGGTCTGCATGTCGGTAGCCTGGCCTGCTTCTGCCAAAGCAGCTGTCTTAGTGTGCACAATAATTCCACTTAAAGTATCGCCAGACCGTGTAGGAAGGATTAAACACTGGAATGTTTCCACTTGCTGCTGGTTCACGGTACGACGTCCGCCTGAGACTCACATTTGGTTTGTTAATCCTGCAGTTTGAATGCGCTGCTTAAGATGTTGTTCTCAACGTTCATTTTGTTGTCAGTCTGCCCTTTTGTATCTAAAGGTGAAAAATGGTTGTGTTAGACGTCTAGGTATGGTTAGCGATACTGGTAATACAAAGCAAAATAACAATAGTGTTGCCACTTTACATTCGCCAGGCACTTTATTAGGTACACCAGGCCGGTACAGACTCTGCAATGCTGCAGTGTGTGGGTCACGTTTTCTTTCCACAAACTGCAGTACCAACTGAGAATTATTTGAAAACCGCAGAGTTCCGAGACATTGCTGCTGACCAGGTGCGTCTCTGCGTTTTTCTCAAAACGATACCTCCAGCCCACAACACAAAGCACGCATCGTCTCAGGATGGTTCCGCAAACACATGGGTGCTTTTACTTTCCTCCGCCTCTTCAGCAAGCAGAAAATTTTTGGGATGAGATGGAACTCGATGTTAGCAGAACGAATGTGCCAGTGAAAAATGTGAGGAAACTGTTGAGCCAGCATGGGCCAAGAAGCCCGTGGAACGCGTCAAGTACCTTGTTGCTGAATTCATGCTGTTCTGGAGGCAGAAGAGGGTCTCATCCAGCGCTTGAGAGGTGTACCTACCAAAGTTGCCGGTGAGCGTAACTCTTCACCAAATCCAGATTAACAACTGAAGCATAATTGTGTTGTTAATGTGATCAGTCTTCAGAAGTACCATTGTTATGCAGTTGCTCAGCAGATGCTGCTTCCCCGAGGGGTCGCCAACTTGAGTCATCAAGAATCTCCATATGTGCTGGTTTTTGTGCTACTTCAGCTCTTAATTGCTTTCAAAGTGTAATTATTTTGACAGTAAGCCACCTCACTTGGTCTTTTCACACCCAAGTCAGACACTTATTCAGATGTGTCCGTTTATTCTCGGCACTGCAGGTGTTGAGGCGCAGGCTGGCCATCTCAAAAGAGCAGCGTTCATAGCTTAGTTTTACACGTTATTAATTTAAAAAAGGAATTAAGCTCCGTTCATACACACCATTCCCACACCTTGTGGCGCTTGTGTCCACTTGCTTATGTCATCTGCCCACCGTAGTCAATGGGTTGTTTTGGTTAGTTGATTTGGGCTTTTGGAAGGGATGTTGAGGCACCGAAGGAGAAAACCCTCAGACCGTGTTGAACATCTGCATCGGACGTTTGGCAGGAATTAAAGAAAACGTTTTTAGGTGTCCTTCTGCCATCATTACCACAGCAATTGGATGCTGCTGTGACACCACTTTGACAAACACAAAGAACTCTCGACGGTCAAGCTTCAGTATAAAATGGGTACATGTGTTAGAAATACCGGAGTTACAGATTTCTTTGCAATTGTATTGTATTGTCTTTTTTTTGGGCACAATAGACAACATCTGCATTTCCATGTCCAGTTATTAGCTGGTAGTAAAACACACCAAATTGGGATCAGGTTCTAGAAGCGGATTAATTCAACTCACTTTCAGTGTGTTTACAGCTCATGTTGTCTGTGAGGGTTGCTGATCTGTAACAAGATGCATCGTATACAACACTTTTATTTTCAGTCATTTTAAATTAGTTTTAATGTAGATTAAAGTCAATAAGATGGAAAACCTACAACACTTTATTTATAACCCTCCAATATTTTTACAGAACCTACGGTGTGTGTGGGGAGTGGGGGGCATCTGTGAGTGTCTTTATGTGCCCTCTGCGTATGATGCCACTACTCTCGCTTCTCCAGCCAGTCAGAACGAATTTAAAAAGTTCAAAGTAATAAGGAGCCTTTTTGAAGCTTAATGAACTTGACACAAAAACAGGTTTTGTTTGGCGTCAGAAGCACCTCTGTGGCTTGAAAGACAAAGCCGTGCGTGAAGAACAAACAAACGAAGAGATGGCTTTGTAGACGGACGTTTAACAGCGGGCTGCACACGTGTACAAGTGCATCAATGTTCTGTGGAAGGTGCATCAGGAGGAATCGGTGTGCGGCGACACCCTTGTTGGTGTAAAAGAGATGGGTGGAGCACCGCCAGGTGTACAAAGACCGGGGGAGCAAGGCATATAATGCAGTGAAGACCACCTTTACTTTGATTTAAGTCAGGCTGTCTGCTGGACACCTCAGAAGGTCTGCTCCAGAATATCACTCTGTTCCATAATACTCCATAACAGGCCCAGGTGTCTCAAAGGTGTGGAGAACCCCAGGGGCACAGGTGTACCGGGAGAGAGTAGTAAATGCCTCAATTCTGTAATGTTTCCAAGATGGACCTCCCCCAAAAAGCAGACTTACGTTCGCATTATTAACAAATAATGGCATGTTATAATAAATAGTTTGCTGTCGGTACCGTTCAGCGTTTCGCAGTTTCATTCTTCTCTTCACAAGTTGTTAAACTACCGTTATGATCCCTGCGTTCCAGGGGGTGTCGTTCACATCGGGCTGTAGCGTAACTAAAAGTTGTCGTCGATCCTAAAATATAAACGCCTTCAAATGGTCCCAATGCCCTTTTTTTTAGTCTGAAGACAATTGAAGAGCAAATAGGCAGTAATTGCATTTCACCACAGCAATTAAGAATATGAAATTTGAAACATTTTTATTTCAACATAAAGGAGTTTGATATAATGTACCCTTGACACTTGTTCACATTGTTTCTGAAGTTTTTACTTTCTTTAAAGGCTTCAAGATGAGGGCCTTTGCTGGAGCCATTAGTGTCTCCTCAATGTTTTTTTTTCCCCCTCTTTTCTTTTCTCTTCTCTTTTATTGCTCTTGCAATCCGTTATGTAAATGTAAATTGAAAACCTTTGATGTTGCAGGGTCTCGGCGGACTCGAGGATGACTCGAAATTTCCCGGCGGTTGTCCGGGATGAATTTTAATCTGGCGGATGAGCGGTAGCTGCTGTCTGATCGAAGGAGTCTGTCACGGTCTGGCAGTTCCAGCCAGAGGAGGGGATCATCAGGTCCGTTTCAAAAGGTTCTTAGTCTTGTTAATTTATTGGAAACGACCCCTGGCGCATATGCACCGTTTTCTGGGGCTTATTTATGCGACCTTTTCGTGTCGTCTGCAGAGATTTATGCTGAGAAGATAGCTGTTGTGAAGTCAGCAGAGCCTTTTTGACCCCAAGCGTGTTGCATGTTTTACAATATGAACAACTTTGCCTGGAACACTTACTGTGGCCATTTCTTTTTTAACCTGCTCGCGATTTGGGGGAACTACGCTGCTACAGATTTAGTTCATCATCTCTCTGCTCCACCCCAGGCGTCTCCCAGACACGGCGGTGGTTCCCGCTCGGCTGCGGCCGGCGTTGGATGCGGCTAACAGTCGTGATGTTATCAGACCCCCCCGCGAGCGCCTCTGTGGGGTGAAATGGACGTTTGTGCCATTCTCCGGTTGTCCAAGTTAACTGTGCCACCTGTTTTTCTTGGGCTTTGTTACTGGTCACTGTTAATGGGGAAACCCCCACAACCCCCTTCCCCCCCTACCAAGTCTTCAGAGACCCCGGGCAGCAGCTGCTACTGCGGTTTAGAGCAGATGTAGACCATCGCAGCTGCCTGTGTGCCGTCCTCTTGGAAAAGGAACCTGCTGTGGTTCGCATTTAAAACGCGCCACTAGATTCAAGGTTCTGGTTAATATGGAATCCAAATTGTTTAAATTATTAATAACCTTTTTTCCTGCCTGATTCCTTTGGTTGGTCTTTTTCCTGCACGACTCGAAGACAGCATTTCTGCAGATTCTTGTAAGCTTGATCACCTGACTTGAAACGACTGCACGTCGTCCATACGTTCTCTCTTCCAGAAGGGAAAATTATGATCAGACCTCCCCGCCAGGGGGGCAGGTGTTTTCTTGTGCCGGTTTCGGACGCGGAACCGCCAGCTCTGCCTGTAGATGAATCGGCCGAGTTCCCTACAGAAGGAAAGGGTTTTAATTACAGGAGCCGGTCTCCTTGGTGGGAAAAGAAGGAAGGAAGTTAATGATGTGTTCATTATTCTAACTGGATCCAGCGCTTGATATTGTCAGAAATGTTTTCTTATGAACTCTGATGCAAAATGAGTTTGGAAGAACTCGGTTATTAAGCTAAGGAGCGACGAGGGACAGGTTTATGCGGGTGTTAACGTGGCCGAGGTGGGATCGGCCTATTAAAAACAAATCTTTGTCACAGAACTTTGGGCCAATCGGTGAGCTGTTAATGCGTTTGACTGGCAGCGCCGTGAGATAATGGGCTTCATCTTGACAGCGGGTTATGAGCAGTGTGAGGAATATTTTCTACAGTGACGCTGAGCAGAAACCGCAGTTGGACGCTGTAGGAATGTCCGCTTACATCTGTGCCCCGGTGTCCGAGTGTAATTGGTTCCTAGAAATGGCTCAAATACCAAAGACCTGGATGCTGGGCAGTAAGTTCTATTATTATGTGTTCCAGGCTGATCTAAGAAACCCAAACCAATTTCCCCCCCCCAAAAAATATCCCCAGTACTCTAAAATACCCGTTTCAGATGAAGGGCATGTTAAACACCAGCTACCTAATTGGCAAACAGTTTGAGGCGATTAATATACGTGTGTGTGTGTGTGTGTGTGTGTGTGGGGTTAGTATTTTAATTTAGTATTACGTGGGGGTAAATGAAATGTACTGACTGTAATCCACTGATACCTGGGTACTTTCCAACTGAGCCGAAGCGGATAAGATCGCCGAAGCTCAGACTGCGTTTGAACTCGGACCACAGGAGGCAAAGACTGAGAAACCAGATGTTTGGCGCCGTGTTCCCGTGCAGCTTTGCGTTCTTGCGAATGTTGAACATTCCTGACATGGTTCGGCTTCACTCAGACACGGCAGCTATGCTGCAGTTCTCCACTCGCATGCCAGGGTGGCTATCAATATATACTACTTGTTATATGAGAAGAGAAACCAAAGAAGTAAATAAAAAGGGCGTCGGTAACAGATGTACACACGCGGTTGTTCGTCGCTCCCGTTTTTGCCAGGGAAATGGTGGCTGTGTTTAAAAGCGATCGTGACAAACGGTGTGATGCAAGTTTAGGGAAGTGTGAGGGGATAGGAGAGAGGTGTGGGTGCAGAAGCGTTTTGGCTGCTGTGACAGGCAGAGGGAGATCATCTCGGCACATCTGAGGAACCGCAGAATCTTTTTTTTTTTTTTTTTTTTTTCCCAAACAGCCCTTTAATGCACGTAAAATAGTTTACTTTAGTTTTATGTCTGAAATATTTTTGAATGGGTTCTTTGATCTGGTGAATGTATAGTTCAATAATAATGATGTACAAACATCGCTGTGCAAAAAAGCGTCTGTTTTCCTCAAACACCGAACTGCTATGTATTTAGCTGTCAAACTGCAGGTGACCGTTACTGTACTATGAAATTACTGTGGTGATACTGCATTTTTACCTGCAAATAGGTGCAGGTGAACTTTTTGTTGTGAGCCAAGAATTAATACCATTCAAATGTTCATGAGATGGTCCTAAACTGGTACATTAAGGATGAACATTCAGTAAGCAGTCGGTTGCTGGTGTGTGGAATTAATTTAGTGCCAAAGTTACTCAGTAGGACTGAGAAATTCCAAAAATCAACAAATTTGAAAAGTTCATCGTAAGGAAAAGGCCTTTTCAGAGAGTGAAGTGATTTTCAATCAGACTGAGCAGCAAAAACAAATTTGAAATCAAAAACTAGAAACGCTACTGAGAAATCAATATAGGAGGTGAAAATCAGTGACTTCAAAACGGAAGGTAAATTTAATCCCTTTAATGCGGCTCAGTTTACTTTTCACCGGCATTAAAATATTTCGCAAATACTTTTTTACATTTTTAATACGGCTGTTAAATAAACATGGAGCGTCTGTTCATCTCCTGGTTTGTCTTGTTGTTGTTAATCAGAACTGCCAGGTATTTGCTTGACAAACTCCTGTGATTTGCATTGTTTGCTCATCTCCCCTGAATGGAAATGATGATGTAAAGTGGCCTGGTGTGGGATGTGGGAGGCCGCTTGGGCGGGACTGGGGCCATGGCGCAAAACAGGTTTTTATTTATATGTAAATAAACCGAAACGGGGAACGTGGGCCCTGCGAAACAGAACCGAAACCCCCTTAGTGCCGAGACCAGCCGCCGAAAAGGCCTGCGAATTATGACTCCGCCGGGGGCAGCCGGTGGCCACGCGGGGGGCCGGCGGTGTGCGGATCGGAACGTCGTGTTAATACGCCAGATAGAGGAGTGTGGAAACCCTGCTGGATTTTCCACTCGGCGCGCGACCTGCTAATTTCATATGCAAATCTGCCTTAATTGAATAACAGAGTAGCTTAATGAACAGACCTGCCTGTTTATCTTCTTACTGTGTCAAAACAGTCAGCAAAAAAGGAAGCAGGAAGGGTGCAGTATAACACTGTCGGGTTTATTTATCCCAAACACCCAAGAATAGGCTTGTACATTTATTTCTGCTGCTCACAATACTAAATTATTTGCTTAAAAATTTAATTTTAAAATGTACATTTAAACTCCCTAATGTAGACACGCTTATCCTGCTTGCAGACACACATCAGCGCTTTGACTTTGGATTCCAAAAGTGATATACAATTTTTTTTTTTTTTTTTTTTTTTTTTTTTTTTT
>UFQX01000419.1:318127-376598 GCA_900497675.1 Arapaima gigas | reverse complement strand
TTTTTTTTTTTTTTTTTTTTTTTTTTGTAGGAAAAGTCCACGTCCACATGTTTGTTAAATATGAACATGAGCTTCAGGATTCTTGCCTTTATCTGCAGCTGGAACTTTTAGCCCTTCGGTTAATGAAAGTCACTGCATGCTGTGTGTGTTGTGCTGGTGACCTGGCGCCTCTGTCACCCTGTCCTCTCAGAGGGATGGAAGTGACAGTGCTACAAAGATGTACGGAGAGCCGGGTCGGGTGAAGTGGCGGCCGGGGACGACGGGTTAACGTCCATTTGCAGGGCAGAAGTGAGGGGATCTCCTGAGGAACAGACGTGCTGTGAAGGAACACGCTCGTATTTCTAGGGTCAAGCGCTGTCGGTTCCTAAGAGGCGGGAGACGGCGTGTTTGCATTCTGCTGGCTTAAATGTAAGATGAGAGTTTCTTCCTTTTTGTTTTGACCCGTTCTCAAAGATGTGGCGGTCGAGCACTTTGTGAGAACACGGCCCCCCTCGAGCGCCGTGCTACGTGACGAATAACGTGAATCTGTATCGATCATCCGGGAACCTCGAAGAGCGTCTGGTTGGACGGTAGCACGACCTTCAGTGACGCAGGTCTTGAAACGGTGCAGAAGCGGTTCGACATCCTCGTTGAGTGCGGAGAGCTGAAAGCCGGGGTCCAGCCAGACCCCCTCCCGGCTTCCCTGAACCCTGCTGTGCCGCAGCAAATGCATTTCCTAGTGAAAGTTCTGTCACGGACGACCGAAATTCTTAAAAGGGCCAAACCGAGCCCGTTCTGCTCAGGGCTTATGAAAGAACGTGGAAAAACTGAAATGTTCCTTCAACGTCATAACAAAAGTGGCGATAGGAAAGTATCGATGATAACTGAGCGTTATAAACATTCACGCCGCGACCTTTCACAACAGCTTTACAGCACTGGCCGCAGTAGGGTAGGTGAAGACAAAAACCGCACGACGGAAATGAGGCCCGTCTCTCCTGCGGAGCACAGCGGCGTTTCGGACGGGGCTGCGGGGTGTGGTTGGACACGCGACAGCAGGCAGCGGGGAGGAACAACAAACAGACGATAAGAAGGAACCTCTAAGGGGGGGGGGGGGGGGCTTGTGACGGCCGGTCCTTGGTCCAGGATGTGTATGGCGGCAGCAGGGAGGCACGGACTTCGGAAACAAAGTTTGGATCAAAGAATACCGGCAGTAACGTCAAGTAACAGCAGACTAACTGGACGCCCACGTTTCCACATACCTACTGTGCGCATGTTTGTAGGTATGGTGAAGAAAGAGGACTGTTTGACAGAAACGTTCTAGAAGGTTGTGCCAGTGGGCCGTTTGCGTTTTTTCACAAAGCCGAGGAGCTCCTTATTACCCAGTAGCTATAATACAGTAAATACAACGTTGGCCGTGCATTGGGTACCACGGTATGTTCCGGTAACGGCAGGTGGCAGCAATATGCCGACCTCTCCCGGGACGCCACACAGCGCGAAGGGACCGCACCTGACTGGGATTTTTTTTTTTAAATTTTGTTTTTACACGTTTGCACAGTGTACAGCCAGGTGAACGCGACACTCCACCAGTCACATGTTTTATCCATAAATCTGTTGCACGTATTATTTATGAGTCAAATAAGCAGCATATTTCTTCTCTGCTGCCCACAGAAATATTTGCTATAAATGTTCTTTCTGCACCCGGCAACATTCACAGCCCGTTGTTTAAAACTTGTTCGCTTGTGTCACGTACAGCGATGGATTGTCGGGTGTCGTGACAGGTTTGTTTTTCACCTGATAAAGACCTTAAACACGGCAAACGCGAAGAAAACTCCAGACTGTGTCGCAAATTGAATTATTGTCCCGAAGAATTTAACCGCGAGCCTCATTTGTTTTCGGCGTGTCGGCGGAGCCGCCGTCAAACGCTGCTGTCAAACGCTCGCTCCTCGTGCGCGAAATTGGAGGAGAACGTTGCTAATAGAATTCCTAGGCTGGAAAGTTAATATTGAGCAGATTTATTTTCATCCTTCCAACGACTGCTTTTAGTTCAAAAATCGCTTGGAAACGCGCAGCTTTTTTAGCTAGAGCAGCGCTGCCGGGAAACGGTCACGGCGGCGCAAAAGTAAAATATTTGCCGTCCGATTCAATTACTGCAAACGTGGAACTGTAATTCAGAACCGTTAAATAAATCTTCCTCCAAGGGCCGTAGCTGCGGTCGAGTAAAAAATTCGGCAAAGCAGCGCACAGAAGACTGTTCGCAGCGAGGCGTCGCCCGTGTGACTTAACATTCAAGAAGGTGGCACAGCGCCTCCTCCACCGAAGCCGACGAGTGTTTAGATGGATCTCCTGACCTGCAGTTGTTTTTGTGACATCAGCACACGGGTTCCTGGAGATGACTTTTACCGCCGATTTACATCGATGAGGTTCTGTAGCTTGAGGTCAAGCCGTTGCTGAGGACGGGCCGCCGCAGGCCTCTCTGGCTCCCGCCGGATTAAAAATCCTGCCTCTTCCAACCTGGGACGAATTCGCACAGAATTTGGGGCGATTATGGAGTAAGAGAGCAAACGGTTATTTTGAACCCCGCGTAAACTTGGGGTTTGCCGTCAGAACGACCGCTGACACGGCGGTCCGTCAACGAGAGCCTAGAAAGCAGCGCCGTTCCCCAGCTCGGCACAGCGGGCCAACAGGGACGGTTGTTGTCGACAGGCTTTCTCAGTCGTGAACACCCCTTAGTTTAATTCCCGAATTTACGACATTTCGCATGACCGGGTCCCACGCGACGGAAACGTGCTGCGAAGAACTTATGAAAATATACACGTTGCGCGGTTGCTGTAAGGCTGGAAGCCCAGCACTGCCGTTTGGGAGACGTTCGTTTTACCGAAACGGCGAGGAAGGACACGGCGGTTAATAGTTTACTACAAATCGGTTGAAATAACACTTTGCACCTTAAGCATATTAGTCGCTTGCAGGAGCGCGGCCAAGTCTGGCTCGGGTGACCTGCCACAGGTGTGACCGCAGCATTTGTTGGCCAAAACTAAGGGAAGATTCAACAGCTTACAGAAGTGGGGCTGGTAAAAGGTCCCGTTTTGTTGTTGTTTTTGTCGTGTTTTTAATAAGATGCTCTGAGTAAGCAGCGCCCAGGTGTGTGTGCAGGCGAGTATTGCTGGTAGCGCACAGGTTTACTGAGAGACTCGAGGTGTAACGTGAAGCCGTGTGAGCGAACTGCAGTGAACGCGGTCCCGAAACGGCGCGTTCGTGCGAGTGACCACACGCCTTCTCGTACGACAGTCTCGCTCTCCTTCCCGATGAGACACACGAACGCTGGACGCGGGCGATAAACGGCGAGCGGAATAAAGGCGTCTCCACAGGAAAGACCACGGCCTGCAGACACCACCAGATGGAATTTTCCATTTTCTCTTCTGTTGAATTCAGACGGTGGGAACAATCTCCACCTTTCCGTCTGTTCAAAAGGCCTTTAAGTCAGTGCCTCCGTGACACGTTTCCGTCTCGCAGCCGTTTTTTGTTTGGTCGCCCGATGTAAAGAATAGTTTGAGAGGCAGCCGGTGACGTGCTGCTCAGGCACGGCCTTGTTCTCGAAGGTTTGACTCTCACCACCTACTGTAATACCCTTGGGCAGGGATTTACCCAGATTGGAAACGGCAGACGTTTCCCTGCTGCACAAACAGGTAAATCGAAAATGTGGGTAATTCAATGTATCGTAAGTGAGAGTAAACAGAACGCATAACAGCTTAATCTATCTGATGCATAATTTAAATAAAAAAACAATCCGAGTGTTTACGAAAGGTGTTTAACGTTGTTTATTCGACTGCCGCTGTATTGTGGGGCCCCCGGCGTGTGTGCGCGAGAAGGGGGAAACGGACACGCAGCTGTGGAGGGCGTGTTCGGTCGTTACCGCGGGAAATGGGGCGAAACGGCGTAAAACCGCGGCCGCGTGTTCCTCTCCGCCTCGGAAGGTGGCCCGCCGGCCGCAAAGCAGCCGGCCTGTTGTCGCGGAACGCGGATGCCTCCGCGGGCGCCTTAATTCCTGGGCCGTGAACCAATTAACACAGATTGATATTTCATCAGAATCAGAAATCCGAGCGTGAAGGAATTTAATTAGCAATAAAAGACGCGGCTCTGGAAATGTGATCTTCTCTTATTAATGGAAGCCTAATTGCTCCGCAGCGTGTGCTGGGGGCCGGTCAGGGGAGAGCTTGTCAAGATTTCTCTAAACGGATGGTTTTACAATTCCAGCGACGAATCGTCTTTTCCACAGGAAAATAAACAGTTTTGAAGTGTGTTTTTCGAACGGGTCTTTTATGCCGGACGAGCTCACGCACGTTTATTTAATTCTCGCGCTTTTCTCCCCATTTTTATGGTGACGCAGTTTTTACTCGCAGTTCAGGGTGAGAACCTTGCTCGCTTTTAGTACAGCAGGCGCTGGGATCCAAGCCTCGGTTTTTCCACGGCTAGGGGGTGCCGTCATTCAGCCGCTGTAAGCGATTTGGACGGAGGACACGTCGCGTGTCTGGCATTCGCACCCCTGCAATCCAGCAGAAACTAGCAGGGGGGGTTCCACGATGGACACGAGAAATAATGGCGGGTTTTTACAAATGTATTGTTGTCGACAGTCTGTTCCATCCTGGGTTTTTGTTGTTGGCACGGCGGACAGCTCTGCTTCCAGGTTTGATTCCCGCTTGCTCCCGTTTCCTTCTACAGTCCAAAGACATGTTTCCGCAGGCTGAATAAATGTAGATGTAACGGTGATGGGTTCTGGAGCGCGGCGTCAACAGCCGGGATGTCCCGAGGGGTAACATGACACATGGGTAAAGCGAGGAGTGGCATAAACCGGCATAAATATGTCAGGTTTCTTGTTAGCTTTGATTTTTGTGCTTCAATGGGTGGCAAAGTGAACGGATTAACTCACCAACATGCAAAAACTTCACGCCGCAGTTGAGTTCGTAAGTTGAGGCCCAGGAGGAAGCTTTTCTTACCAACCGTAGTCGTCCGGCTTGGTAGCTGTTTAGTTTTTGGTGCACAGCGTGACTTGCAGGCTGAAGGAGGAAGCAGATTTCCGGAATTTACTGCTTTTCTCTGACTTTATTAGCCGCCGCGTCGTCATTACAGCAGCAATGCCGGCGTTTTCCGCAAGTAGTCGTGGGTTTGCGTCATCTAGCATCAATTTATACGCCTCCGATGGACATATCAACCAAAACTGGTTGTGTCAATGTATTTAAAAATATATTTGTATGTTTCCCAAATTTTCAATGAGTTTGGTAGCAGCTGCTTCTGTCTCATTCTCCTCTGCTTTGATTCCGTCTCTATAACCGTGTGTAAAATGGCACGCCGACGGTGGTTTGAGTTTTCCGAGGTGTAACGCACGCTAAAGGAAAGCACGGACCCCCAAGGGGCACACGAGTCTCTTTCATGAGTAATGTAATGTATTCCAAGGTAAAAACTCCTACCGCTGCTGTTTTACCTTTTTGTTTTTTCCTTGGCTTCTAACACAGTTGTTTATAATCAGAAAAACGGTTCAGATTCAGTTGGCGCCGCGACTCACGTGGTGTTTGTATTAAGAATAGTTAGGCCTCGCGTTGTACGGATCAGTTTTAATGCCTTTTTAAATGCCACTTAGTTCAATTCATCCAGTATTTCTGCAGATCCCCGCCGTAAAACTGAAATACCCTTTAATTTTCCCCGATAGGGAATGTGCTGCTTTAACAGTCGTGTCGGTCGCACAGTTCACTTGTCGGCACCGTGCGCCGGTACGCTCAAACAGTCGTCTTCTAAGGACCCAGACGAACGAACAACGTAAAGCGTGTTGAGAGAGTCCCTTTCTGGCAGCCGCTGACTGGGATGAGATGAATAATTCAGGGCCGTACAGGTTGTCGCGCGTCTGCCGTGGGGTTTCCTTCATCTCACCAGGTCTTCTGTCAGACGCCAACGGGCGGCGGAAGTTTACACGTTCAGCCAGGGTTTCCTTATCGAACACCCCTTTGAAGACGGAGAAATCCCCCCTGTTAAACACATCCGATCGGGTCTCGAGAGCTGGTACGGGCAACGCGCCGTCGTCCGCGTTCATGAACCGAAAGCACCGTTTACCGACTTTTTAAACAGGGCTTGAGCCCGGAGCGCCGATCGTCCTGTTTGGTCGTAATTACGTCTACAAAGCCCCTGTCGTCCCTCCTTTGGTCCCCGCGAATGCTGACAGACTGGGTCCTCTTCGCGTTCTCCTGTCCACACGCGGTTCCTCTGAGGCCTAGAGGAACTCGCCGAACGTTCACGCCTCCGCGCTCGCGAGTTTAACCGTCGTCGTGCGATGTCGTCTTGGTGGGACCGTGCGTCACCGCGCCTCTCCTCCTAGGCGCTGTTCTCCCACGGCCAACCGTCCCCGTAAGGCGTGCGATTCGGAGGCCTCGGGAGGGGTTCGGGCCCCTCTGCCTCCGTGCTGGAGTCGCCTCGTCGTCTGTGATGTGGACGTTGCGCTTGTGAACTATCCAAGGCGAGAAACACCGCATTCTGTTTATTTCAGTTCGTTTTCTCGTACGTTTTCAAAAACTTGTTGTCGTGGGAACGTGTGGCTCCGGTTCCAGGCGTTAGTTTGCAGTAAAACGCACTCACTCGGGTGTTGGACTGAATGAATTCAATTTTCCTGCAGTGTTTCCCGCATTTGTTTTGGGATAAAACACTTCTAAGGAACACTGAAGGTGAATCGTTTTTATTTTGAGGCATTTCAAGTTAGTTTTAATGTAGCACGAAAGTAATGAAATGCCGCAATAAAATCCTTAGCGGCTTCTTGTTTATTGTGGGACGAATGGTGCCACATCTGTTGTTGACTTTCAGTACATAGATGATAAAGCACAATAGCGAGTCGCTGAAGAACGTTACACGTGTTGGTTGAAGGTGATAAAAGGTGATACAGCTGCTGTAACGGACCGGGGTCCGATCCCGGCCTCTTGACCGCCGTTTCCAGGATGGACCCTGCAGTGGACGAGCAGGTGATAAAAGAAGGACAAATAAACTCTTAGAGTGATCGGTTATTCCATCGCACCCGCATCTGGGGTTTCATAAAGAACCTTTGTATCGTTTAACTGCTCTGGCTGCGATGCAGTGGTTGGATCTGCAGGCGTCTGGTTCCAGTTATACCTGTTTGAGGGGCCCAGCGTCACCTGGATGGCAGCTGCCAAGTTGTACCTTGTTAGCGGCAGTCGGCCGCAGGGTGTCGACAGCGTCGGACACGACGAAATTGTGGTAAGAGTGTGAGGAAGCCAAATGAGGGCCGCGGTGGTGGCCGAGCGTGTTCTTCCCCCCCCCCCCCAGCCGGGCCGCCCGGCGTGGGTGCGAGATCCACGCCGAACACTGGCCCTCCAGACTCCTCCGTCAGACTGACAGCCCGCAAACACACCGAGGCAATTTTCTCCTGTTCATCTGAGGGTAATTGGACTGAACTTTGGACATAAATGAAATCGATATGAGGGAATATAGCTTTCTGCCTTCTTATGGCCTGGTAACTTGTTGAGAATCCTTCCCATATTTGGATGCGCTCTGAAATTGGTAGAAATCTGTTTATTTTGCGACCCTCATGTTATGAATGCCCAGTCATCTACCCCTGCTTCCACTTCTGTTCAGAGTCAGATGGAGAGCCTTCCCTTCAGTTCTCCTTTCCAGGAGCCTCATATGCATCACAGTGTATGTAGTTTTCTGTGAGGTGGGGGGACCATATAACACTCATTTAATTTTAATTTAACACTTGCTGTTACGGAGCCTATGAAGTGTGTGTGTGTGTGTGTGTGTGTGTGTGTGTGTGTGGGTGTGTGGAGGGATAAGCGTAGAACGGCTTGCTGAGTTGTATAAACGCCACCGGAATCTTTCCGGAACGTGGAACAGGCTGAAGCTATTTCTTTCTGGAGGTGTAATTGAGGCCTTGCAGGTTGGAGTCATAAATCACAGTCGGCCACTCGACTGTGCAGGTAGAGTACAGCTTGAGGCGGTTTGGAAATTAATAATACTGTTTAGAATTTTTCTGAAAATGTTAAAGCTGTAGAAAAGGACTGACACCGCAGGGCGCTTTCATCAATTCCAGCCTGTTTTCACTTAAATTACTGAGCGTGCGTACACACACACACACACACACACACACACACACACACACACACACACACACACACAGCAGGCCCTCAGCTGCTCCTGTTATGTCAAATTAGTCCAAATGCCAGAAATGTTTTTAAAATGCTGTTGTAATTTATACTACAAATGTATATAGTGTAAAATAATGTGATGATCTGTAGAGATGGTTAAAGCTGTAAATAAACAACCGGTTTCTGAGAAGCTGAGTTATGTCCCTGTCCGGTGGCCTTTGAAAGAAAGTGAGGCTCCTGGTGCATTTCGACGATGTACGTGTGCTATAAAATCTCAATTTATTAATATGTTTGCATTGACTGACTCGATTTCAACATACAATGAACTTTTATTCGTCTTTGTTTATTTTGTTATTTTCGTACTGCAAGAAAACTCCACTCCCGCTAAAAAGATGAGCTAAACGATAGACTGTAATCCAGAACTTTCTGAAGGAAACCACGGCATGGCCTGTGATCTGCTGCTCCGCTTGTCATTTGCTCAGATCTTTGCGAGGCGCAAATACAATAACGTATTAATAATGCCCCCCCCAACGGTTCTGGTATAATTTATGTTAATATACTTAACCCCCCCCCCCCCAAATTATTTTGAAATGTCTTTCCTCGACGTACGATCGTCTCCTTAAACCCCCGTGAAGACACTGGAGTACGTGGTTTGACCTTGTTCTTCACGTGAACTCACTTTTCAGATGGCTTTGGAGGTGCTTACAGAGGCATAGAGGTAGATCCCGGGCACCTTATCTTTTCCAAACAGCCACATAACTGTATTTTATACGTGTGGGTGACGGAGCTGTGTGCTGCCGAGGTGGGAGAGGACAGCGGCAGAGGAGAAGAAAAGACCTTTGTTGTTTAGTTTAACAACAAATCAACCCAAGTGCCCTTAACTCATGACAATGGAAGTTTAAGGCTGTGTGTGTGTGTGTGTGTGTGTGTGTGTGGGGAAGAGAAATGTTAAGCTACAAACGTGTTTTGTTAGTTAAAACCGGGTTTCTACTGACTGTTATTGGCTCTCTAACAAATGTTTTAGGTTGATGGGATGTTTTGTATTTGTACAAAGTGTTTTCATCAGACCTGTTGAAGCGGACGGGCACTTTGAGTTAGAATTTCCGAGGACACCGGCGTTTCCATTTAGCTTTTGCTTTTACACCTTTTTCCTCACTTTTAACATTGATCCCTGTTTAAAACGTGTGGGCGACAGCGAAACTGTAAAATGATCAGCAGTAATGTTCTCAGCGACCAGCCGAGTAACTGAACTCACTTTGTGTTTGCAAACAAAAGTTTCCGGGGGGGGTGTAGAATGGATTTAAGTGAGCCGGTGGCACGCGGACAACAGCATTAACAGAAGCATCCTGGCTGGAATTGCTGCTCTTTATTGAAGCTCAGTAAATAATTGTTGCTGAGCTGCGTATGCGGCTTTGTGGGGTAACGGGGGAAGGAAAGGGGGCAAAAGGTATCTATGTATGTATGTATTTGTTTATTAATTATCGAAGGTGTTTGTACGACACCTGCTGAACTCTGACCGAGTCGTGCGTCACGTGAGCCACCGGCACAGAACCCCTTTCAATGGATCATTTAGCTTTGGGAAGTTTCCCGAAAGGCTGTTAAAAAGTCAAAGCGGGGCTCTAACAGAACAAAAAGTGCGGAAGTGTGTTTTACAGCGCTGGACTTCCAGGCCTGGCTGTGCTCTTCACCAGTCTCGGCAAAAGCTGAGTGGTGTTGGGTTTGGAATAAAGAGAAACGCGTGAGCCTGTGCAACCGGTTCCGTCATTTTATACCTTTCCCACACGACGGGATTATTATTCGGTGCAGCAGCAAGTCCGCCTGTTCTGCGGCCATTTCGTTTCACGTCCTACTTGTCTCCCACTCCGCAAAACATCCAGATGCTCTCCTTGCTCCATAAGCAGCTCTGAAGGCTCCCAGTGAGTCTCGCCTTGCGACCAGGGCACATATAAATCACTGCCATGTTTATTATTACTCATTCTTGTAGCTAACAAGGCAAATGAATGAATGCACCTGGAACGTTAGAAGAAAAGTTAGAAATAAAACAGTCGTACACGGTTTGCTGAGGCCATCATTACAGTGCGTTAATATACCTTTTAAGCTGGTACTTTAAAATCATTTTAACACTGAGAGCTGTGTTTTCGTAAGATATAACGGTAACTTCATTCAAAATCCTTCATGCCTATACTGGCCTTGATGAAGATCTGAAACTGTCATATAATATGTATGTATTGTCATATAATAATATGTATTGTTTTTCAGCAGCGCTGCAGAAATATGTGCAGAAGGGGGGCGGCAGTTTGGATTCCGAGGGCTTGACAATCTTGAGTCCCTGTGTAAAGACAGGCCATAATTTGCTATTAAAAATTGAGAGCAATAACAGAGGAGATCGTTTTTTCACGTTTAAAATCACTTGCAGACATCCCCTTTGACGCTTGCATAATGTATTCATTAAATTGGGAAGGTTAAGGAATTGAATTCTTGGAGAGAATATTATTTCTCCACTTTTAAATTAGATTCGGAGGCTTACGTGACGGCAGGGGGTGGGGAACAGGAGACTGTGCGTCACCTCCCTTGCTTTGCAAAAAAAAAAAAGTCGTGTTTTGGCCACCTGGACAAGAGAAATGGGATTAGTGTCGCTTTTCATCACTGTCATCTCTTAAATACCTATACAGCATTATCATGTGTTTAATATGTATTATCGTATGTTTTCCGCTGCTCATGTTACACCGTTAACTTGTTCTCATTGAATTAACGTCTTTTATCACCTGCATTATTTAACGTGGCAGAACTAAAGGTGTGACTATATGACCATTTTTAAAACAAAAGTAATTTCCAGTTTGTCTTTTAGTTTTATGTTTTTAATGACAGATTCTTTGTCAGTGGCCGAGTGTCCAGCGGAGGGTTGCTGAGCCTTTCCGGGAAACCGGGGTTTGAGCCCAGACTCTTCCTGGAGATGTTTGGTAGTTTGGCTCGTGGGCGTTTCAGAGTAAATAAATGACTAACAAGACGTGTACGTGTTTATGTGTGACAACTCGCCGGTGTAAGAGGTGCTGTGCGGGGGTCCAGGTGGTCGTGCTCCTGCTGTTGTACCTTGGAGGAAGATGACGCCCCAAAGGAGGCGCAACAGTATGAATCACTTCAGAGAAACGTGTTGGGTAAACAGATTAATAATAATACACCCATCCGCCCCAGTATGAGTCTTACTTGCACATTTTGGCGTGTGGGTGAATTTTATTTAATACCCGTTACGGGCCGATTTTCCGCCCTTGTGAGTAACAAGAGCCGATCTTGTGGGAATTTTTACAGTCCGCGCCACGAATGTAGCTACATCTCCGGTTTACGAGATTCCGCCTCACGTCCGCTTTCGCCACCGAGTTACGCTCCAAAGCAGAGGGGCGCCTGTGCTGAATAATGGGCACGATAAATAATTCAGCAAATTATTTAATACAATAAATAATGAATAATTCGGTCGTCGGTGACGGGCCGCGGGCGGCCGAGGATGAAGATGAAGAAATCTACACCTGTACTTCCAAAGTGTGGCTCCTCGTAAATGCAAATGAAGTTGTCACTGTTTTCTTTATGCTTTCATTTTCTTATGGATATAATTGTGTCTCAAGGTTCATTCAGAAGTCAGAAATGAAGATCACACTTAGTTGACATAAAATATATAATTGGTTCCAGGCCGTCTGAGCGGCGCTGAAATAAATTATCACACAACTGAGCCGAAGAGATAGGTCGCGCCTTGGAATTTATCCAACTTGAATTTATTACGAGAACAAAGAGAAGTTTGTATTAGAACGGCGAAAAGAAAGTGTGTTCATTTCGCGGGGAATAATGAAGTGTCATTTCCCGTGACGAACGGCTGTTTTTGTAACAGCTGCGTGTTCAAAATAAATTCTCAAATTGCTTGTCACCTTTTTGAGAAGAAGATGGAGATGAATTTTCCAAGAGCGATAATGAAGGCAAGCAAAATATCAATAAAGATGGTCGCCACAAAAAGAGTGGAAGAAGAAGCCGAAAATGAGTCGATGCTGCCTGTCCTTCGAGGAGGACGTGCCAGTAGGGGGTCTGGGAAGGGTGTTGTCGTAATACGATGTGCCGTATTCATGAGTTGAATTGTGCCGATTCAGCGGGAATTGCTGCTTAAACTTGGTTTAGGAGGACTTGTTTCATAAGCAGGCCATTGACAGGACACACCCCCCTCTCAGTAACATTATCGTAGTGGGTTTTGCTCAAACTTGCTGCGGAGAGTGACTTTGTGGTTTCATCAAGCAGAGAAGCCTGTCACCAAAGCTGTGTGAAGGGACCCCGTACCCCTAAATATTTAATAGCCAATTCAGAAGGATCAGCATTTAATAAACTAGCCGTAAGAACTTGTGTGTTTTGGAAGTTCTCTGTTTTGCTGTGTAACGTGGTGTTGACAGAAGAAGGTGAACTGTTCCGAACTTTTGAGCCACAAATTTCCAAACGTGCAAACATTTCCGGGTTTATTTATTTGCTTCAAATTCCTTATTGTTCACCATTACATTTTCCAAAAATACTGTTGCAGAGTAAAAATGACTTTTTTCCACATTATGCCATTAGTTGGCAGTTAAGGGGGGGGGGGGGAACAAACTCGGAACAGAAACAATCAGCTGATAGTGGATGGTTGGAGCTGCTTCTTTGTATTTGTATATGTGAGGTGCACGTGTTGACTGGAATAGTTGGTCTGTTTCTGACATGTCTAATAAATGAAAGCTCTTTTCATACGGTAACTAAAACCGACCAAAAAATATTGTTTTTTATTAACCTCGAGGGAAGGCAGCCTCACATTTTCCGCAATTGAGTCGTCGGACCCCCTGTCTTTCTTTGAAATTAGGAGACTTATTCCCTGGCTTTCGGGCCGGTAGGGCAGGCCGGGGTACGAGCTGCACCGCGTGTCCGCAGTGTGACCAGACAGGAGCCACGTGGGGGGTTACAGGAGCCTTGCAGGTCATCCCTGTGGGGGCAGCACGCGTACAGGGGCGCCGGGAAGGCCGCTTCTCCAGCAGATGTTGACACGGTTTTTCGTGCGTTTTTCGGATTCCCACCAATAAAGCCGTACTTCACCCGAGAGCCTCTCCGTTGTATATGGCGTTTTGTGCCTGTGGTTACAGAAAGGTAAATTTGCTTTTTGTCTCCATTTATTTTTCCTCCTTGGTGTCCATATCCATTCTGTGATCTGTTCTGCCTTCAGGAACCCGAAGAGCTCGGGTTCAGGCGCCTGCTTTCGCACCCTTGACCAAGATACTTACCCTGAGTGATACGGGGAAAATTCCCCAGAAGCATAAAATGGGTAAATCAGTGTAAGGAGCTCAGTATGCAAACCTGACACTGTGAATCTCCTTGGAGAAAAATAAGACCCTTTCTAGTCTTTTTCTAGGAAATGTTTTCGACCGGCATCATCTAATTTACATGAAACAATAAACCCCCCCCCCCATAAATTGACGTTGGCATTTATACCTCATTCCACCCATCCATTAAATCTGTTACCCTGTGCCGTCCTTCGCAGTAAAATATGTGGGGGCGTCTCGTGTGACAAGGGACATAATTAAAAGGCCAATTTGAAGTATTCAGATGGGATTCCCTGCAAAGAGGAGAGTGTGTGTGTGGAGTGTGTGGGAAACCTGCGATCTTCTTCGCTTGCACACTCGGGTGTATTAGGTGTGTGTTGTTTAACGGGCCGCGAGAAGAGCCGATCGAGGGCTGATGCCGGGGGTCCGTTCGCCTGTTTGGGAGCAGGGTTACGTTTCCTCGGCGTTGGGAAATGAGCGGCGCGGGCGTCAGAGCCGCTTTCCTGCCGCGTCCTTTCTCACGCTCCTGCTCCTGGCCGTTTCTGCATCCGAATTCCTCACCTTTTCTCCACTTTCTCACCGTTCGCGTGATGTTTCCTACGTTTCCCTTTCCGCAGTCGACGTTCCCTCGTTCAGGTATCTTGTTTCAGCTGTTAGTTTTCAGAAAGTCTCACACACGCGTCTGCTGTTCGGCTTTCGCCAAAGTTCCACACGCTTGACGTTACACACCTCGTACACGGAGGTCAGTACCGGGTTTTCGAGCTGCCAGTGACACCGTGACCTGGAACGTAGATGTATTAAATGTTGATGTAGGGTTACTGGGTTATTCCTCAGTTATTGTCCCTCCAACAGATCATCTATTCTGACTATTTCTTATTGCCCCTCCTATGGTTGTGAGAATTACCTGACAAGTAAGGCGGCGTCATGGCTTCCAGTTCTCATGTCGTAGTTCACACGGATCTCCAGGTCTCCTCCAGGTGTTCCAGTTTGAAACATACCTGTTTCAGGTTGAACAGTGAATAAATTCGTGTGTGTGTGTGTGTGTGCTGGACTGGCACCACAGCCCGGTGCTTCCAGAATAGACTGTGGACCACAGCAGCCCTGCACTGGCCAGGCACCTGTAGATAAGATGGATGAGCTGAACTGAAGTAGGAGCATTTTAAATGATTGTTATTTTTGTTGTGATGTAAATTAAGTCTGTTGTGTTTGTGCCGTTTCAGGATGAAAAGAAAAAGACCCCGAAGAAAAAGCCTGAAAAGGAGACCAAGTTCAAAGAAGCCAAGAAAGTGGTGAAGAGGAACTTCAAAGTTAACATCAAGATGGTCTTCACAGAGACGGGGGAGGTTGGTCTGCATTAGCATTTTTATTTGTGCTTTTGGGACAAATTTGAGTTGGAATGTGAGTTTAATGCAAGAGGTTGGATGATACAGTCATGATGTGTTGGACCTCTGAGGCTCTTCAAGCTTGTGGTCCACTGTTGGGTGGGTTTTACAGTAGATATCGAAACCATTGCCAACCCACCTTTTCCTGCTAATAACAAGTAATTTTTGTTAACAGTTTGAAGCTGCTTATTTTTGTTCTTTTTTACGCTGCATTAATGTTAATCTTTTTCCTCTTTGTGCGGAAAAAATGAGTTTTAATATTGATTAATTTGTCTGCCACTTTTCTCCAAAGCAGCTGACAGGGTTACGCTGCTTACAGGTACACAGCCTGGTAATTTTTACTGTAGGCTGTACTGGTACCATAGCAGGAGGTGGGGTTTCAAACCTGCTACCTACCTGCCCCCCCCTTAGTTAATGCAAGTGTCATGATATGTCAGTCACCTGTCCGACAGATAGGTTACACACACACACACACACACACACACAGAGACAACTGTAAGAAGAATAAAGGAGTAAATTTCACAAGCAGAGCCACGAAGCACCTTTTTAGCACATTGTCGCTGTGGTGCAGTAACCCAGTTTGCAGTCAGGGTGACCTTGTGCTGCTGAGCGCCTGTCCTCTGGGTGAACACACTCCGTTGTCGGGGCAGTTTGCTTTATTTATAGCCGCTCGGCCGAGCGCTCAAGCAGGACACGCCAACGTAACGGGAGCGGCGTTGAAAACTCGGCCGGCAAGATCCCCGTCCCTCGGCCGCAGGCCGCCGGGATGCGTTACTCCCGTCTTCCCGTTGTTCAGCGGCTTGTTTCCATTCTGCAAATTGGCCGAGGCCTATCCCTCTGTAGGACCGGTTTTCATTGTGGCGTAGCAGAATAAGCCATGTTACATTTACGAACAGATCGAGTTACAAACACACTCTCGCTCCCGCGGACAGCGTCTAACAGCAGGGCCGAGGACTGGTCGTCGCAGCAGCCCTGTTTCCCGAGCGCCTTCAGTGACGCCGCTCTGCTTTCTCGTGCTTCCAGATGGTGCAGCAGTGGCCGCCGCTGCAGAGGACCGCCGTGCCACCCGGCCCCGACGAGGACGATGACGCGCCCGGCATCAACGTGGAGGAGGCCCGCGACCGGCTGCGCAGGGAGGACCAGGCGTTTGACAAGCAGGAGTACAGGCGCAGAGTGAAAGAGAAGCACCGGGTGAGCGATGTAGGGCCCCTCCGGCAGCACCGGCACCCCCTGCGGTGGACGGGTAGAACTACACTCCCTGCAGCCGCCTGGCGTTGAGGAGCCAGCGTGTCGGGGTCCGTTGGGTGTGGAGCAGATCCTCACACGCCAAAGGCGGCTCCAGTCTGAGTCGGGGGTCCTTCATGAGCATCGCGGCAGTTTAGCTGCTCTGTTTTCTCATTTTATTTCTCCAGTATCTCTGAAAGACCTTTTATCTGCCGGGATGTCTGTCGAAGCTTGCCGGCTGTAGCGTCGGGGCACCGGTTGGTTTGCACAGCAGAACGAGAGTGTCTGCGCGAGTCCTGGCAGGTGTGTTCCCAGATCATTAATACAATACCCCGCAGGCACCTTCCTCCCGTCGCCAAGCGTGAAGTCTTTGTTACTCTGGGATGATTGAGGAGCAGCAGCAACCACACAGGGTTTTGAAGGAACTTCCCAGCTTCTGGGATCCTTGTTCTAAGTACAGTTTGGGTGCAGGATTTTGGTCTTAAGTGTGTGTTGTCTCAAGTATTCATTGAAGAGAGGAGATGGTGTATGTAGATTCGACAATTTGGCTGTCTTCCTCCTCTTTTATTACTGCACCCAAGACCTGCCTTCTTCACCACCTCGAGCGTTCTTTGGGGCCCTCCTTCCACACCGTCACGCTCGGTGGCTCGGTGGTTCTGTCGTTTGCACGTGTGCCAGAGCCACGTGAGCCATGAGCTTAGCTTTGCCCTGGTGCCATTGCGGCCCGGACGAGTTTCAACATGACGGGGCAGAACAAGATAGGGATGTAGCCCTCAGGCTCGGACTCCTGCGTTTCTTCACCCTGTGGACAGATAGCAGATGCCACATTTTACACGTAATTTTGCAGTACCTTTATATTCATTTAAGCAAAAACAAAAGGGGCCATTTCGCTAACGGTGCCAATACAGACGCAGGACAGTCGAGTCGTCCAATTCGTCCAGCGCCAGGCGCTCGTCCTGCACCTGACCGCGTGGGATTGAGATAAGCGCACAGACAGAGGGCGTGACGCACATGTACGAAGCCGTTGGGAGATCGAGACGAGTGGGACTGAAAGACAGGAGTATTGAGATCCATTGAGGGACTCAGCAGTTCTGAGGGAGCTGATTACACAACATCAGGGCCACAACTGAGGAATTACGCCCTTCTGAATTTGGATTCCCTGCTACGGTGACCACCGAGCAGGCGGGGGTGGAGGGCCACAGGGTGCGGAATTTGGGTCTTCCCTGTAGGTGCGGATCGCTGTCTCGCACCCGTGGTGTTGAACGGGGGGGCCAACGGAGACGGGCGTACAGGTGCGAGAATTCAGCCCCGTTTTAAAACCTGGCGGCTTATTGGTGGTGCCCTGCTTGGCATTTCTGCCTTAGTTACTTTCAGCAGAACATGCTGAGAAGAAGAGGTCCTTTTGCTCTCCAGATGGATCCACAATTAGCCTTTTTGCACGTACGTTTGCACTGAGGTCTTTTTATTTCTTTTTTTAGTTTCCTTGGCACTCACCTCTAAAGCACAGTAATGATAATTCGTACTCGGCGTAAATGTCAGCCAGGACTGTTCAGATTGAGGCTTAAAAATAGTAGGAAAAACACGGTAGTTGGAGAGAGACTGTGGGTTGAGTCACCTTCTCAGCATTGAGAAGCGCTGCTGCTCCTTCTGCTCAGGCAGAACTTTCTCGTAGTTTTGCATGTGGGAAACAAATAGCAGATGAGGCTGCTGTTACACAAGAATATTTACTTAACTTTCCTCCACGCGGAAAGTTGACTTTTGAACATCCGCTTGTTTTTGGGCCTCTTTTACGGTCACCCCCGGCAGAGGACTGAAGGCAGCGAAAATGGAAGGGGTTAGATGTGTTTTAATGGTGTCGTACGACACAGGTGCGTGAAGCGGACGCAGACGTTAGTCATTTTGGCCCAAGCGGCTGTCGGCCCCACTGTCTTTGTTTTTGTGCCCCCCCCCCCCCTCAGATGTAGATCATAGATACCGAGCATCTCTGAGCAATAGCTGCTTCGTCACAGTGGCATCAATAACACAACCATAGCGGGCTTCAAAATCAACCGGGACATTTCTGCCCGCGTTTCATTGAATCAGCCCGAATATCGTGGCTGTAGGGCTGTCACGTTTTCACCGGCCTTTAAAACAACGCAGCCCCTTCATCGGCCCTCACCAATAACCCTTCCTGAGACCTGACTTCTGGCCTTCAGCAAAATAAAACATAAAGCATTTTGAAGACTAATTTAATGAAACGTATAGAATTGTCTTGAAAAGTATCATTATTACAAATGACTTTATGAGGTTTGATTTGCTCCTCATTTGCTGTTCTACTACGTCACCTCGGTTCTTTTACTGTAAACCCAAGTCGAACCCCGCAGCCCGGGAGCGGTGAGGCTCCAGCGCTGCCCGAGTTCAGCTGACCCCTGGGCTGGGAAACGTCAGCCGTCACTGACTGGACCCATCGCGATGACTGGTTATTCCGTCGCCCGTCGGTCCCCGGGACACATCATCTGCACGGCGCGGCCTTTTCAGGAACCAGCTAGATGCAAGAATTAAGTACCACGTTTTGTGTTACCCCAGTATCCTAACACAGACAGACAACAGATGATCTTCATGAAAGGGAGGAGTGACGTGCAAAAAAAAAAAAAAACATGGTTCCTTCTGACTCTGTATTCCCAAAGAAATATTTCTATTATTTACTGAGAGCAGCTTTTTTTTTTTATTAATCATGTTTTCATTTTGCCAAATGACCAACCACCATTTCTCTCTCTCGAAAGTTGCATGTCAAAGTATGTTGAAGTATAATACCGTGATGCACCGGACTGCTCACCCCGACATCCGGTGACGCGCAGATGGGCCGTACGGCAGCTCCCCGCTGGCCCTGGACCGCGGCTTTTCTCCTCCGGCCCCCTGGCAGGGATCCCGGCACGTTTGTGTTACACCAGGCTCGGAGGAAACCTTTTGAGATCCCGACTAACAGCGATATGGTGTATGAGCCATTTATAAGGGACAGTTGGTCTTCATCCAGAGTTTGATCCGCTGACGGCGAGTCGGTGTCCCTCGGAGTGTCCGGGGTGCCCTGTCATTATTTCCAAAATAGACGCGGTTCCTCTCTGTCATTATCAGCTCCTCTGTGTCGTCCCTCAATCTGAGGCTTTAATCCCCTAACAGTTTCTTTCTGGCCTTCTCTCTTTTCCCGTCCTCCCTGCGGCGTGTGATGCCAAGGTCAAGTTTAATTTAGATTTTCCTCCTCTTTTTTCCCGCCGCTGTGCTGAAAGGGTCAGCCTGTGTTTTATTTGCGGTTCATTTTCGGTCCCCCGGGATGCGTGGCTTGCTTTCCATTACTCCTCCGTGCGCCTGGGTTCTCCTCTCTCGACGGACAGCAATTTCCCGAACCCCGTGGGGGGCCCTTGGCAGCAGCGTTGCCTCTTCCCTCGGCGCCTGACAACATGATTAAATCTGGGCCGCTTCGCACAGGAGCCCTGTTTAGGACCGGGGCCGAGCCTCCCGTTTGAGACGGCCATCGTGAACCCGCCTCGCTTGGTTGAACGCTGTGAAAGGATATTGAATTATTTGTGTCAAAAGTTCTAATTTAGATTTATTTTCTCCCTTTTCCCCCGTGTCGAACAGGAGAGGAGGCTGAAGGAGAAGGCTGCCAGGCGAGAAGCGAGCAAGCGGCAGAAAGAGGTGGGTTTGCCGGCCTTTTCCTTACTACACGGCCAGCGATGCGAAGGGACGTAAAGCGAGTTACCCTTTATTGCAGCGGGGTAGTTTCCACTGTATCGGTTCAGGGTAATTGCCTCGATTGAAGATGCTGCAGAAGGAAGACCGACTGAAACCCAGGTTCGAGTGCAAAAATGGGTCCAACCGCTACACCACCTGCTGGCCCAAAACATCCGCCACGGCTGACTGCTTAATCCAGCGCAGGGCAGCTGTGGTCCGGAGTCTGTCCAGGGACCAGTGGGGGCCGGGCTATAAAGTTTCACCCTGGGTGTGCCCTCAGTTCGTTGTGGAGTGGCGTCTCTCACACACGCACACACACTCTGAGCAGCGTACAGTGACCAACGGAGCTGAAATGCATGCCTTTGGACTGTGGGAGGAAACCCGCAGGGAGAACGTGCGAACTCCACGCGGGCGCAGCCGGACTCGAACCCGAAGAGCCCGGCCGCTGATATTTTCCACGTTTTCGTGAAAAGATTTTATCGGATAATCGTCTATGCGCTGTGACGTTTTGTGCAACGCCGACTTCCGGCTGTGAGTTTGAACTTCAGACAGGGACTTCTGAGGACGTATTTCTGAAGGCTCAGTGAGAAAATATTTTTCAAACAACTGCCACCGGATTAAAATAAGACATTGTGTCTCATAACTTTAACTGCATTTTACGTCAGGTGAACGTTAGCTGTCGTGCTAATGCCCACGAGCAGGTAAAGTAATAACGGAGCAATGACCCTAATAACCCGAGTGAACGATACACCCCCGCCAGGGCACGATGCGCTCGACCCTCCCGTACGGCGACTCGTGAAACTACACACCCTTTTCTTCCTTGCAACAGCTTTATTATTCAGCACAAAGGCGTTTTCACCCTTTCGCACGTCGTCCTTCTACCACAGCAGGCATTTTCTCGTCCGCCAAGCGCCTCTCGTACCCAACCACTGTATCTTCTTGCTGTGTCTTGTGATGTATTTACCTGCCACGTTTAAGGTAAATATTATAGTTGCACCGAAAAGCAGATTCCTTGCTGTTATTAATGTTAACTCATTCCACACTAAGCTGCTTCCGGTGATTTCCCTTTTATACAGCCAAGTAATTTTTACTCTATCGGTGTAGGGTAAGTACCTCGCTCACCGCTTGCTACTGCGCTCCAAACCTGGGTCCTTCACCTCCCTGCAGCCGTTATGAAAATCACTATTAAGTCGTGTATTTAAGCAGCGATCTGCAATAGGAATAGATTTCGACGAGCGCAAACAAAGCCTTAATCTCCCAACCATCGAATGCCAAACGTTTGTGGGTAGCGCTAACAGCACCGGGGGGTGAGATAGGCGGTGAACTGGTCGGTTTTTGTATCATGTACCACTTGATCGACAAGCTCCCATGCAGGTTGTACCCACGATTCACTCAACCGGGCGAGAAGTAGTTAGAAAACACGTGTGTGTTATCATTGCGGCGCATAAAAATACCCCTTATTTGTGGAGTCTGCTGCTCATCTCTGGTGTGGAACTGTGTGCAGCCGCGTTTGAGCTTGTGGTTGAACAAGAGGAGCATCTATAACGCGCAGAGCGAGACCCACCGCCGAGACCCCTCTCTGCCGACCTGGTCGGGGAACGGACGCTCTCAGGGAGGAAATAATTATTTCTCGGGGTTTTTTTTTTTGCATGTTTGAATTATGCATACGGTATCCAAAGATTGTTCTCGGGATAAAATACGCGGCGTGCAGTATGGGTTGTGTAACCAGTACCGGGACAAAGTCGCCGGCTGATGAAATTGTCTCTGGGAGCACCAAGCTTTGGTGACGTTTGCACCCCGTACTGAGCGTTTAAAAATCCATCAGATGTACTTAATTTGCTGGGTGGAGCCTTATTTTTCCCTGCTGCAGATCTGTGGGGGGAGATGAACCCGTGTTGGGGGGTCCTGTTGTGCCAATGGAGGAGTTGCGCCCCCCGTTAATACGGAGGGCAGAAAGTCGGCCTCAGCACAGTTTAGCCCGCGGGGGTATATCATGGTTGAGGGATTTTAAGCGCCGAATAAAAAATAAAGGTAGGAGTTGACTTTGTGGATGCAGACAGCTGCTCTCATTGTTTCATTTCCTTCTCAGTTTTGTGCGCCTTTTCCCTCCCTCCCTCACAGATCACGTGACGGTGTGACGTGAACGCTTGCCCCCCCCCCCCCCCGCCCCCCNTTGTTTCATTTCCTTCTCAGTTTTGTGCGCCTTTTCCCTCCCTCCCTCACAGATCACGTGACGGTGTGACGTGAAAGCTCCCCCCCCCCCCCCAGCAGTCTGCGAGGCCCTCGGTCACTAGTCCTGGAGCCTCTGTGTTGACGTCCTCCTTACTGAGCTGTAATCCTCCCCCCGGGTGCAGTAAAGAGCCTGGTTATGACCTATACTTTACCTCCCCCGTCAGCTTTCACACCCGTCCGATTTCAGGAGCTGTTCGCAAGACAACAATAAGTAAATGTCAAGGTTTAACATGTGAAGCGTTTCCAGGTGAGGCAGTCAGGATATCTTGTGAGTAGATGCAGAAAACGCTCGAATAGCCAGACATGGGAGACGTTTCACGTTTTGGCAGGAAAGCATTTCAAAGTGAAAACACGCATGAGACAGTTGGTGACATCCCACAGTTTCTTTTTTTATTTCGCCGCTCGTTGTTAAATCTCTCAATATTTTGCTTTGTTTTGCACCTGGCTGTTGGTCAAGCATTTCAACGGTTCAACCTGTCCAGGAAAATTGAAGCAAATAACCTGTCCCAGGAAGGCGAAGAACGGTTCCGTTCTGGCGGCCGGTGGGTAGAGCTGCTAGCTTTGGACTCCAAAGACCCCTCCTGTTGCTGCGGTACCTTTGAGCAACGTACTCGTCCCGGATCGAGACGCTGGACGCAGTAACGAATAACCGTGACGAATTTGAATGCGTTTTAATGTTGATATTATACTCCCCACAATGAAGGGTTGTGACTGAGGCTGTGGAAGACGGTAGGAAGGAAATGCGGAACTCGCTTCGGTTACAGACGACGAAGAGCAGCCGCACGGGGGGCGAATAAAATACTTGCGTAGAGCAAGAACGTAAATGTGAAAGCAGTTACCGGCGCGTGAGGTTTTTCCTCCATTTCTGGGCACTGACCAGCGAACGAGAGGCACGAACGCTCCTTCAGGCGTAGGGCAGAAGTGAAAATTAGAGCGAGGCCGCCGCGCTTCACGGGGGAGATGAAAGAAGCATCAGAAAGGAGGGCAACGCTGGAGAAGAGCTTCCAGGGAGACGTCTTAAAGCGAACGCCGTTAAGAATCCCTCTGAAAAGGGCTGGTCGGGAAGGTGCGCCGGACGTCGGGCTGAGAGGCCAGAAGCCGCCGCTCTCCGGCTGACGTTAGTTAGCTGGAAAAGGGTCTGGAAGAAGAAGACGAATTGGTGGGAGGTTTATTAGTTCGCTGCGGGGGTCAATTTAACGTGTGCGTTTCGCTTTCTGAACCAGGAGGTCCAGCTTCTCCAGTCCGGCTCTGTCCTGACTTCACTAAGAGGCCCAATTAGAGCAAGAAAGGTTTTTCTTTAGGGCTTCAAGCGCTCAGTTAATATCCCATGGAAGAACAGTTTCCTCTCATCTTACGCTCTCCTTGTTCTCTTCCTTCCTCCTCAGGTCTCCTCCGTGTCGGGGGAGCAGCAGGTGGCGCCGAAATGGACCCGGGTTTGAAAGAAACTGCGAGCGGTTTAACGCTTAAAATCGCACTTTAAAGAAAAGCGCCAAATAAATAAATGGACGTGCGGTTCGGGTCGCGCTCGGCAGTTTTAAGGCGCCGCGTGCTATTTTGTCGGCTTCTTCCCTGAGGACATTTGCGTCGGCCCTTTTACGTTCCAACCCGTGTAATTCAGTGTTTGCGTCGACCCGAGATGTGATCTCCTCCCGTCGCCGAACGTGGTCAGCGGCCAGAGTCGGTGCTGCCGCGTCGTTCATTATCCATAACCCAGTCTTTTCCTGTACGAGATAAACAAGCGAGGGACCGTTTGAGGCCAGAAGAAGCACAGCAGCCTGGAGATCTCCTCCCGTTGGCTGGAAAGCGTATCGGGGATCTATTACCCTCCGGTGCCGGCACAGCTCTTGAATATTTCAGTATTAATATTAGAGTTTCTGCAGTGTCAATATAAAGCAGTCCCTGCAGTACGAGGACCCTGTTTGTCTTTTCTTATTCTCTTCTCATTCCCTTCTCTCTCTCTCTCTCTCATCTTGCTTGCTAGAAATGTCCATTTGAACCTCGGGTTGGGTTCCCAGCTTTATTGCTGTCGGAGGTGTTCTGCTTGTTTGAACGATGACTCCCCCCTTTTTTCCTTTTTTTTTTTTTAAATTGTACTAATAGATACTTTGATTTAATTTTTTTAACATGACGTTCTCGTTTCCGGAAGCAGCTGATCGTGTGAAGCTTTGATTCTGTAATTGAGTAAGAAAGCAGACGCTTTCCGGGTAGGTGTGTATCAGTAGAGTGAGCACGTTTGCTGCCTGGTGCTCGAAGGTCTCGGGTTCGGGTCCCACCTCCTGTAGCCCCCCAAGGAGACGGTCTAATAAAAGTACAAAGCTGTGTAAATGGTTGTGTAGTTTAACAGTCTTGAAGGAACAGTTAGGTAAGTAAATGTGAAGGAGGTTGTAAGACCATCAGTTCAAATGTGAGTCTTCCAGTTGCTCCTGGAAACGGGACGCAGTTTCACCTTTTCGTTTGTAATTTTGCATCTTTATGTACTTGAGAATTTTTATGAGTAATGCGGAAAAGAACGAGTTGCAGTTGGAGGCCACTCGCCAACACCCGTTCAGGTGGAAAATGTAGGTGGTCCCGCTAAGGGCGGGATGTGGCCCCCTTTGGGTGGGGACGGCTCGGTTGTGGCTGCTGGTTTGAACGAATCCAAAGGCTGCGCGTGTTTATTTCTGCGTGGAGATAAATGTTCCGTTCCCTAAATTTAAGGTCAGCGTCAAACTGACTGTCTTGGTCGGCCTCGTCTTCTCGAATTAGTCCGGTCAGTCCACTGTGCCAGCTGGGTACGTGATCTGTCAACAGACAGAAATCATCCGCAACTACCAGGCAACCCGTATGGATGTTTGCTCCGTTGTCACGGAAACGCCCCGAATTGCGCAGAGGTGCCGTCGGGGTGCGTCGGCTCTCGGCTGCTGCGGCCTCCGAGTCCGCGACGACAATAAACGGTGTGACAGACAGATGGAATTAATTCGCCGAGCTTCCGCTCTCGCCATCTTTGATACCCCCCCCCCCCACGATTGCACGTGCGGTGCGTTTCCTCGCGAACGGGAAGGATGACGCGTCGTCTTTCACTTTTGCGATGCGCGTGTGTATACACCCCTTCAGCGTTCAGAGAGGCAAAAACGCTCCCGTGCAGGTTAGTGTGTTTATAGGCGGATTGTGCGTCTAAACGGGGAGCGGCTCTCACGGTTTGCAGTTGGCAGAATGGCGCTGGGACAGGAAAAGCGAGGGCGACACTCTTTGCCAGCCCTCCCCCCCGATGACGTTCGAGCGGATAATTCGTGCCGCGTCGGAAGGGCGTCTTCCGTCCGAATGCTGGTTTTGGGACGCGGAAGGACAGACAAAACAGACCCAGACCGAACAGAAGGAGTTTGACCGAGGCGGCGTGTTAACAGAAGCCGCTGTTGTTGCTGCTTCAGGTTTTGAGCACATTTCTGTGATAATTTCCGCTGAATATGTGTGACAATTTGCCGGGATGTGAAACGTGAGGCTGTGCGGCGTCCGGGGGGGGGGGGTCCAGCCTGCGATCTGCGTCGTGAACCCCAGAACACGGCTGTCGTATGCGCATCTCACGAGGACGTCCGTATTTTTTAATACGGCAGCCGTCACTGCGTTTCGCCTGCTTCGCTAGGAGGGGTCGCGTCTATTTGAGCCGTACGTGAATGAGTCTGCCGGGGGGCAGCGAACAGTCGTCTGACAGGCCGCGGCATCGGTATTCACGGCCGCGGCCCGTCACCCAGTCACCCAGTCACCCAGTGGGTGGACCGAGCTGTCCATCGATTTCGCCGCGCCGTAAGGCCACGGCTGTCCTCCTCCTGATTGCTAAGCGGTTCTCTTTCGGCCCCCGAGCCGAGATGAGACTTTAATGACCAGCTGCGTTGTTCTTTATGCGGACCGTCGACCGAGTTGTTCACGGCGGCAGCCAAGCAGCAGACCTCTGGCAGGAGCGCGCCGTACACCGGACCTCGGGCGGCAGAAAAGCCGAACAGCCCAGGACACGACGGCATCATTCAGTTGGGTTTTTTTAAATTGTTTTTAAAATATTAATTTTGCCTTGTGGTCTGATTTAGTTGTGTAGGGTATTTAATATTTTAGTAGTAACAGATTCGGTCATCTGCGAACCTGAGGCTGACGATATATTTGTACGGAGGCACAAACAGCAGCAGGATCAAAAATAAAAAATCGTAATAGGTGACACTTTAAGTGTATGAAGGATGTTCACACTGTTAAATAAAGTAAAAGGTCTGGACTCTTCTGTTAGTTTAGGAACTGGACGCCAGCGGTGGAGCCTTGACGTCCCTGTAAGTGTGGATACGGGTTACATCGTGTGATCGACGCGGCCCGATGCCGGTACTGCAGCTCGGCCCGTCGGGCACCCGTGCCAGTTACCACGTGGCCCTCCAGCCTCGCTTCCTCCTGCTTCTCGTTCCCGGGGGTCCGAGGGCCTCCCAGCCACGCCTTCCTCGTCACCGCGCGTCACCCCCGCTTTCCCGAACCGTAGCTCCGCTAACCTTTGCCCACAGAAGACCTCTGCCGCGTCTCTCCCTGTTTGTCCTTCTCCTTACTGCTGAGTGCAGATTTTTGATCCTCGCATACTTCACTCAGCCTTTTCATCAAAACCAACAAACTCGCTCGCGACGTACTGGTGCTCCGCTTTCTCGGCTCTTGATTTAAATCGGCCACAAAGCTCCAGAAGGAAACCCAATCGATACCGTCACCCGTTTCGTCGACAACACGTGTTCCTCGTCCGCCCCCGTGGTCCCGTGTGTGCTCGACGCCGGATAGAAGACAGATGACCGCTGAAAAGGAGCCAGGCTGCCACCTCGGTGTCACGGACCTCACTTTTGCCATAGATCACTGGGGGTCGGTGTTCTTGTGAGAAAAAGAACAGATTTGTTTTCTCCTTTGCGTGCCAGCAAGCATACAGCCCTACTGACTTCTCATTAGTTCAGTGCCTCACGATGCAGACGTTCGAGTTGCAGATTTTCATTGGTGACGATTTCCCAGAATTTCTCTGTCTGCGTTTCTGCTTCATGCCGTTAGTTGGCAGCAGAACGGCCTCAGAGGACCAACGCAGGAGCTTTAACGTGGCCCACAGTTGCCCGTTTTTACAAGAATCGGACGCTTTGATTTTCGAATGTCAAAAGTGACCCGTAGCTGACCAGCGGTGGATGTGCTTTGCGTGACCAAGCGGCGAGCGGCAGGTCATGGAGGTCACACACCTTTATTCTCACTCATTCAACGGGTTCGCGTTTTAATGCAGCTTCAAATCCAGTTACAAGCTTCTGCTCCCGCTTGTGTTNCGAATGTCAAAAGTGACCCGTAGCTGACCAGCGGTGGATGTGCTTTGCGTGACCAAGCGGCGAGCGGCAGGTCATGGAGGTCACACACCTTTATTGTCACTCATTCAACGGGTTCGCGTTTTAATGCAGCTTCAAATCCAGTTACAAGCTTCTGCTCCCGCTTGTGTTTGTAAGTTGAGGACCCGGTGTGATGTTGAAAACCTTATACAGGTAAACCCCGGTGTCCGCAGGTTCGCTGAGATTTTGACAGCAGGCTCCGCTTTGCTGAGCCCCACTGCAATGCGGAGCCGAGACCCAGCTAATATCCTGTCTCGTGTTCACTTTGAGTCTGCGTGTTTGCGCAGTGTCTCTATTCTAATCTCATAAGTAAACGTGATGCTAAAAAGGTAGAAAAGCTTGTGGAAAAAATGATAGATGGAAATAAGGCTTGAGAAGCACATAGATTAGAACTGAATATTGAAGTTGAAAGAGGCGAGTCGCCCACCGCATCGCGACTCTTCCCATCACTGCTGGCTACACTAACATTACAGTAAACTGTCTTTTGCTTATTTTAAGTTGTTCATCACGTTTCCTTGACACCTTAATGTTAGTAACAAAATACAAATATTACCATACAAGTATATCGTCGGCCTCAGGTTCACAGATGACAGTTTTTCTTGGGATCGGTTATCTTCTTCTGCATTCGTCTTCAATGAAAAGACTAAGCAGAGCCCTTAGAATCACGGCATCACCCACAGTTACTAAAGGAGCAGTAGTAGCAACCAGTAAGCTGTCTGCGACTGGTGAACACAGCAAGTCTTAGAGTGACACCTCTGAATGTGACCATCTGGTCATTTGAAGAGTAGAAGAACTGGAGGTGATCTAGTCTATTAAAAAAAAAAAAACCTCTTAGCTGCAGTTCAGCACAGGGAGGGATGGTGAGCTAATGGGCTGCTTGTCATGTTAACACTATTACTGTGTGTTAATACGCCCACTTGCTCCACTCGTGTCCATTAACACTTAGTGTGTAGGCTTGNGATCCAGTCTATTAAAAAAAAAAACCTCTTAGCTGCAGTTCAGCACAGGGAGGGATGGTGAGCTAATGGGCTGCTTGTCATGTTAACACTATTACTGTGTGTTAATACGNGATCTAGTCTATTAAAAAAAAAAAAACCTCTTAGCTGCAGTTCAGCACAGGGAGGGATGGTGAGCTAATGGGCTGCTTGTCATGTTAACACTATTACTGTGTGTTAATACGCCCACTTGCTCCACTCGTGTCCATTAACACTTAGTGTGTAGGCTTGGAGGTCACCCGCACGTTTAAAAGCAGAGCCGGGCGCTGCGTACGCTCGATGGCCACTTTATTAGGTACACGTGGTCGGTACAGCTTGGTGGTGGTATAATGGCGAGGAGAATGTCTTTTGGACACACACTATCTGCCACTAACTGAGCATCATTTGAACACCGCAAAGTACCAAGTCATTGTTGCTGACAGGCGCGTCCTTTCGTGGCCGCTCTCGTCTTTCTGAAACTGATGCGAGTAGAATGAACGTCACCAAAAAAAAAAAATCTGTAGAAGCCGCGTGAAGCCGACGAGCCAGCAGGGCCCACAAACCAGGTGACTTGTGTCCAGCACCTTGTTGCTGAGCTGGTGCTGGTGTGGAGGCTGAAGGGGGTTCCTCTTGGTGCTGTCTGGATGTAGCTCACAAATGGCTGCTGATGCCGACCGCACAACCAGCACTGTAAGCATCGAGTCCCGCTGCACAGTTTGAGGCTCCTGTCCTGACAGTGAAAGTATGAGTCTCTCATCCTGCCCCGACGTGCTAATACCCTTTTAAAAAAAAAAAAAAAAAAGGTGGGTGCCAGTCAGGGTCGACATTTTTAGTGTTGTGGAGCTTCAGGCAGAGTCACCGCACCCTTTGCCAAGAAAAACAGGCTTAAAATAACCTCCTGGCCCTGAAGGTGCCGCACGAAAGTTCCGTGTCCAGACTGATGCCGAGCGTCTGCATACCCGAATTCACGCTTTGAGGCCCTCGCTGGGGTGTTAACTCCCCGAACAGTCATGTGCTGGTTTCTGTTGGCGTAAACGTTGGGTTTCCACTGAATTCCCTCTGAATTGATCGTCCGGGCCGAAGCTGCGCCCAGAAAGAGATTGCAGGCGTGTATTTAAAGAATTATCGATTTAATTTTCCCTCGCTCTGTTTCTGCTGTAACTTCTGCGTCTCTTTTTTTCTCCTCCCCTTCATAAGCAAGAACCGACTGCAGTGATTTACTTTGATCTCTCTGGTTTGCTCGCACGTCTGGTGTCCGGTGGGGGGGTCGGCCGGGTTTCCCTCTGCTCTCCGGGCCCGGGGGACGGTAGACGCCGCGGGGCACGACGTCGGGGCCCTTTGAGGAGCTGCCCAGATGCTTCACGTGATGCTCTGCTGGGCGGGGTGAGGTTGATCAGATCAATAAACTCACCACACAGCATGAGCTGCAGAAGAAAAGCTGGTTTATCACAGGCCTTTTTTACAGTTCCTAAGCGCGGTAACACAGCGAACGCGAAGGACGTCATTTATCGACGCCGGTCGAAATGACCGCGTGTTTCACTTACGAAACTGAACGAACATAGCGGCAAACATCTAGTGTGTGTCCAAAAGACATTCTCCTCACCATTATACCACCACTGTCCTGAAAGGTCTGTCAGCTGTAGGTGAGCGTCTTTCAGCCCGTTCGAAGTTCCGATTAAAGCTGTAGTTACGGGTGGTGTAAATATGAGCGGTTTTGAAAAGCGCCGTGCACTGAACTTGCTCTTTTCTGAGCGGATGCAATGATACAAATATGAAGAGGTTTCGTCAGTTTGACGGACAAATTTATTAAATTGACTGTTTTTTTTTCCTGCCACAATGTTATTGCACCGATTCTCTGAACTGTCAGTCTGTCTTTCTAATGGCTCGTAAACAGGGCACCGAACCAAACGCCGTGGCTCACGTGTCGTCGTACGTGCGTGTGAACCCGGTGACACGACACGTCCTCCCGGTTCGCACCCTCTCCGTGGAGCGTCTCGTGCTTCTTCACTCCATAAGCTGAGTTTAAGGTCCCCGCCCCCCTGCGTAATAATGCAAAAAATAAAGCGATGAATTCCGATTTGCATTACAGACGCTCTGAGTTGTCCAGTCAGATACGGCCAATTTTCCCCTTTGCTGACCCTCACCCTGAACGGTCAGAATGGCCTGGCTGTCGGCAGCCCAGCGTACAAACGCAGCGTCATAAGTCGTCTCGGGCGCCAGCTGAACATACGGGTATCAACAACGAAGGAATGCTGTATTCGGACAGTACTGCGTTATACGTGACACGTGAGCTTATCACCTTCCTTGGCTTTCAGACCTTAATATCTACCTTTTTATTTCGCTTATTGTCACGCAGACAGCTGGTGTCAGTTAAATAACTGCTTTCGAGGGAACCGACGCCAGTACTATATACACAGCAGCGGGTTCTTCATCCGTGTCATAACCAAAAGGCCCTGCGAGGATCAGTCAGGTGCTGGATCTTCTCAAATGTGCGAAGTACGTGTAGGGGACAGCGGTGGCTCCGCCCGTCAGAACGACATATCACAAAAATAACCGCCGAACCGCAGCAGTCCGCCGTCTGGCCCGGGAGGTCCGAGCGGACCCTCTGGGTGGAACGTAGGTTCACGTAGGCAGGACTTGTGGAAATTGGTTCCAGCCAAGGACTCCGGTCCGGCTTTGAAAGGCCGGACATCTCCGGGAGGTGAGACCACAGCACGCAAACGTGACCCCCCCCACATCCACGCTCCTCTGAGGCGTCGCAGGTGGTGCTCTGTTCCACTTTATTTGTTCTGTTAGGAGAACAGCAGGATTTATCTGCCCTGAATTACGAGGACCCGGCTGATATATCGTACCGCACCTGACCGCTGCCAGCTCCCGTCCTCGCGGGCTTCTGCGTCGCAACGGTTCCTGCAAAGCACTTCCAGAAACACTTGAGACGTGTAGAAACTCAGGAGTGATATTGTTTTTTAAAGTGACAGCCGGCATCTATTTTGAGCCGTGAAAAGGTCGCCAAATAGTTTCCCCCGACATACAGCGAGCGGCGTCACCGGCGAGAGGGAGGCCAGAGTTATTCGCTGCATTCGCTCTCAGACCTCCTATACGCCGTTTTAAAGAGCTGTAACGCCGTGTTGTTCTTTTAATTAAGTATCGATTATCTGATCGATCCCCAGTAATCCCGCTGAACAAGTCATTTTTAAAAAGCGCCGCCGCGTAGCCTTTTCTCCTCCCAGTGCCCTGCGTGGACACGCTGCGGTCTTGTCACCCGAAAACACTGCACTGCCCGCATCTGGGGCTGCGGACAAGGTCGCCAGTTGCCCTGTTCGTAAGCGGGTGGATGGGCGTCCGGTGTGTGGGGGGGGGGGGTCTTTCTCCTCCTCCTTAGTCTAGATTAATGGAATCTGCAGACTGTCACGTTCGCTGTAGTCACGTCCCACTTTGAGGAAGACGGAAGGCCGCCCGTGTGCCCTGTTGACGCAGCGGCACTGAGAACCCTCGATTCACCGTGTTCCCACGCAGGCTGGATCCTGTGCGTTCGGTGTGCCGTGATGGCGCGTAAGACGAAATGCCCGCAGGTGCAGGATTACAGACCAGATTATGCCAGTGTTGTTGTCACTGGGGCACGTATTCCGGCAGCTGCCCTGTACAAGGGGCAGAACGGGCAGATAAAAAGTAGTCGACGGTGACGGCCTAACGTGGGAGGCGTGTCGCGCTCACGTTTGATGGTAGTGACCATCCAGAGCCTCAGATGAGTCTACACCCTCTGTGAAGCCATCAACGTACAAAGGAAACGAGGACGTGTTTAAAATAAATAAATAACCCGGCGAACAAACGCATCATCGGCGGGCTTTCAGACGCCTCTGATGGGTTGCAACACACAAAGGCAAACTGGCAAATGAGCTCGAACAGGAATGGATGTGATTCTCCTCTTTCACGGGGAACAATAGCAGCGAGCGGCAGCAGAGCCGCCGTCGCGTTGGCTCAGTGCTGCGTGACAGTGACGGTGACGCAGACGCTTCAATAACAGGATTCGGCGGAACCTCCGAGTCGCTCGCGTCGCTTGCGAGCCCACGTCAGAGTCCGTCCGTGGACGGACAGGACAGACTGACCAGACCCTCCGCGTGTGTTTTTCTAGCGTCAACAGTTATATTTGTAGGACTGAACAACAGAAGCCTGCTCACCTCAGCCTACTTTTGAACCAGAGCTGAAAAGAATGAGTTTTCTTTGCTTTGTTGTATACTATGCTGTGTCCTCTTCATTATATTTAGTCAGTCAGTAGGTGTGGGCACGAGTTAGTTGTTTTGCTGCTACCCAGCGCAGTGGGTGACCGAGTGCCGCCTTCGTGCCGCAGGGTCAGGCACCTCCCCTGATCGCACCTCCTTGTTCGCTCCAGAACAAGCGATAGTCGTCTTCCAAGCCTAGCGCTCATCTGCCTCCCGAAAGAGCCACCGAGGCCCGGGGGTCCCCAGCACGCCCGTCCGCCCCACCGAAACTCCCGCCGTCCGCGGCCGAGTCGCCCTCGCTCCGATGCCCAGCTCTGAGCTCCCTTCGGCTTCCAAGTGCACTTGTTCAGTAAAAATAAAGTGCCGCTGGTGCTCGCAGCTGCTGCAAATGCTGGGCTGGACACCACCGCGCCGCAATTACACTGCAGGGATCCGGCGGACACGTTTCTGGGGGTTTTCGTGTGTTCTCTGCCTGGCTACAGATTTTCTCAGGATTTATTATGGTTATTTACCGTGCCGCTCTCCCCCCGGCCGTGGCTGTGAACGTCCCGAGCAGAAGGTATAGGGTAGGTGTGCAGCTCGTGTTCACCTGTTGCTCGGGGCGAATGCTGGTGGGGTGTCAAGATTGCCGTCCTCTTTGCGGTGGGATCAGTGTGAGCGGTGTGTTTATATGCATTATCAAGGGACCCCGGGGGGTGGACTGTTGAGCGTCTGAAAGAGGATGAGGAACGCTGGCTCCTGATTGGCTCGGCGGTTTGCCGCTCACCTTGACTCTTTGCCATCGATGCTGTAGGATGGTCCGGCCCCGCCCCGCAGAACCGCAGAACCGCAGCTCCTCGCTACCGCTTTTGTGCGTCACTCAAATCTTAGAGCCGTCTTGTTTGGGTGTAGATCGTGCGCCTTAGAAGTAGCTGTCCAAAGGTGTCTTCGGGCGATTCTCTTTTTGATGCGGTCTGGGTGTCGTTTTCTGCACCACCTGAGAGGAGAAAGGAAAGTCTGTCGTAGGGCGACGAGGGTCTTGACGCTGATGCGGAGTGTAGACCGGAAAACACGCCGGCTACACTAACTTTAGTCCTTGTGAATTACCTCTCCGTTTGCTTTAGATCTCATCTTAGTAGATGTTCAAGTGGCCTTCGTCGTAACTGATTGTTGACCATTAAAAGCTCGCCGTTCGTGGCATTCGGTTGTACGTTCGGAAGACCGCCAAGCTACGAGCGCCTCGCTGAGCAAACAGTCCGACTGTCTACAGAAAAACATCATAGAAGTCGCAGAACTGAGGAGGACCGTTGGCTGTGGTCTGGCCTTCTCCCCGGTGGCGGCTCCCAAATTAGCCGGTTATGGAAGAAACATGTTGATGGAAGAAATCTGCATTGTGCACCAGCCCACAGAGGAATGTGCACTTCAATTCTGGCTGTCCAACCAGGGGGCCGTGGGACTCGGATCAGGACCCCCCGGCTCCACTGAGACAAAGCAGCACTGTGGTCCTCACTTACTATACAAAGAGAATATGGTAGAAATGCTGCCCAGATCCTGCTACAGATCCTATGGTCAGAGGTGCTCTTTTTTTACATTCTTGGGAGTTAATATTTTTTTTAATCTAGTCCGACAAGAACACTGGCAGGGCTGGTTTAGGCACCCGAGTCTCCTGTGCTGGACCATGTGGTCCAAGGAGATTTTGGAGAGATGCCCTCAAAGTGTTCTCAGTACTCTTCACTGAGACGGACCACGAAAGATGCAGGGAACTGTTTCCTGCAGCCCTGTGTGTGTGTGTGTGTGTGTGTGTGTGTGTGTGTGTGTGTGTGTGTGTGTGTGTGTACACTGTCCTCAACTTATGAGCACATTTGGGAAGTGTTCATAACCCAGTTTCATAGAATGAGCAAGTACAAGACGGTCAGCAGAAGCTGAGCGATACAGGTGCTCCTCAGTCCTCACAAGTTGGATTGTTTATCCCCCCGAAGTAAAGCGACGATGAATTAAATTTTTGCTGTAAGATGTTTTTGTTCCGTTTTCCTCCGTCGCTTGTTCTGTTCGGGATCCTGGAAACAGGGCGCGAGGCGGGACAGCCGCCCGTCGCGGGACTTTGGTTACATTTTACTGACGTCAAACAGCTCGTGTCCCAGTCTGGCTGCGTTCAGTTTGCTCTGTTGCCTGTGTGATCAGAGGTTAGTTTCCACAGAAACACAGCTTGACTACAGCAACGATGAGTTGAAAAGTAAACAAAGCTCTTCTTTTAACGTTCTTATTGACGTCCAACCACATTAAAATTGAAGCCAGTTTAAAAGCGCAGAGTAAAAATACGCTGCCTGTTCACAATCGATTGCTGACTGATTCATCCCCCAAGCAAGCGCAGCTTTACTCATCCCGCTGCATCTCGCCCCGCGGAAGCAAAAGGAGTCGATCCAGTCACCCGCTCCTCCGCTCGCCTGCGTTTTCCCGCCAGCTGAGGGTTGGATGCACAACAAACGAGTGTCGAAAATGTTCACATCCTCAAAAGTCTGTCCCCGAGAGGTTCCTAAACCCAGAATCCGGTGTGATTCTGTTTATGGACCGACAGATACTGTGTGCCAGACCCACCTGGGTGTTTTACAGGTGTTCCGCTTGTGTGTTACTGAATGGGTGGGTGTGTATTATGGGTGTGTGTTGCGCGAACCATCTGGCAGTAGCTGCTGTAAAAGTGAGTATTTTAGAAACAAACTTCAGGTGTTTGTTATGAACGTTGTGGAAAATCCCTCCGTCGCAGATCTGTTGGGCCGTGTTCTGTGTCTCGCACCCAGGTGATGGCCAGGAAGGATGGAATGTGCACAGCGAGGGACGGCGATCATACCTCCTGCCTACGAGCCACACCTGGGCCCCCCTGGGCGCTGCTGGCCCTTGTCGAGGGGAAGCACTGCTCCTTAGGGAAGATGTAGGAGATTCACCCCCCTCCCCGTGTCCTGTCTCCTGCAGGAGAGGAACGCAGGGCCTGCCGATGAGTCCGAGGAGGAGGTGGTGGCCTACTTGGACGGCGGCGACGACGGAGAGGAGTTTGACCCTAGCACCTTACCGGACCCCGACAAGCAAGAGGACTCGGAGCACGAAGAGCAGGGCAGGTGAGAGCGGCTCTGGGAAAGTTCTAAACGCTCCCACTTACTGTAGCGGTTTAGGTACCAAAGGCTGTGCCCAGGATGACGGGTGCGGTTCCCGTCATATTTCAAAACCCTTTCTAGGTGTCACAGGAAAAAATGGCCGTCGAGGTTCCTTAACTGGCAAAGCAGTTTAAAAAAATCACTTAATTTAAATATCCAGGTAATTCTCCCTTTTACATTCTCAGCGCAGAATTGGAAGCAGTCGTGTTGTTGGTGCCGCGTACGACATCATCGGTAACAGTGTACTGGGTGAAACGCAGCGCGGTGTGTATAAAAAAGTAACGTGCAGGACGGTTGTTTTTGCGAAGCGTTCGGTGACAGCCTGAGACACGCCCTGCCACTGGTATTTACAGCCAAGGAGGCTGTGGAAACTCTGCGCTTCTTCTAGCCAGTGACTCACGCGCCTGGCGGCGGTTCGCTGCGTTAGTCTGTCTTCTCTTTCCACCGAGCTGCGTCTTCCCGCTCGGAACGGATGTACCGGCCGCCTTCCTCAGGATTGCCATCAGCCTCAGCATCTGCGCTCCCGAGCGGGACGGCGGGCAGCTGCTGCGCCACTCGCTTAATCGCGTCTGCCGTACGGGCGACGCCGTCGCCGCAGCGCATCCATCGATCAGCTTAATAAGGGCCCGTCAGTCGGTGCGTAGACCCGAAGGACCCGGGTTCCAGCGTCCAGCGTACCCCCTTGTCCTCCCCACCCCTCATTTCCACACCGGCTGCCCACTGAGGCTCCGGGATTTAAAACGGCGCGAGGAAGCAAAGTGGTCCTTGTGTGCAGGTGTCATTATTACATCGTAACGGCTTTGGGATGTTGTCTCTCTGTCTTTTACACACGCACACGGGGGGGTGACCGTGCCCTGATTTACACGAAGCTCTGCCGCATACCGAAGGGAAACGGGTGGTGTAAATCCACTGCCGTACAGATCTACAGCCGACCTCCTCTCTGCCGCCGTTTTATAACCGGTATAACCGCAGGCGTGTCACGGGGTTAACGTCGTCATTTATGTGAGGTGCATTTTTCCTGCTCCCGTCCCCCCAGAGGCAGCGCGTAAGCTCTCGGGGGCGTCGCTGGACAGCGGAGGCGTTGTTGTGCCTCGGCGCGGACCTGGCTGCTTTCTGGCGCTGTTTACGTTGCGTAGATTTATGAGGCCGATGAAACGGGATCCTGGTCTTTGTGTCGGAGTTCTGCAGCAGCACGTCGGGGACGCGGCCTGAGGGCAGACGCCAGGCGCGAGGTCACATACACACCTGCCCCGCTTTCCTTTGTCACGCGCCTCTCTCGCTTTCTAGAAGTTGCCGCTCGATGGATCTTCGCACAGTCTGCTCCTTCGCTGCACGTTTGTTGTTATGGTTATTATAACAGCGCGACACCCAGCACTACTTTTTAGCCGACGTTCCTCCGAAGCGGCCTGAGCTGCTCGTGCAGGAGTGTCTGCTGTAGGGCTTTGGGGTCACTGCCTTAAATAGGGGGGCGGCAGTGAGGCCGTAGGTCAAACCCGGGTCTCGAGTGGGAGGCAACAGCTCAAACTACTGCGCCACCTACTGCCCCTGCTGAGAAATGACACCTGCAGCCTCACATTTACTTGTATAAAATGACATACTGTGTAGAGTTTCGTAACTCTGCCTCATCACCGCGCTCTTGACAGATTCCTCCAAAGCCCCCTTTTCTATCGCAGATAAGTTCTCGGGTTCCCGGGTTCGAGGCCTTTGACGGTCCCCGTCGCTTCCGCGCTCGTCTGGAGCCGTCTAACAAGCACGTGCAGCTGCTGGATGACATGCTCACCTCGCATGGGAAGGTGACCGAGGCCCGCGTGTGGTTTGCCGAAGCTCCTTCGGGGGTTTTCTCCTCTGGCTGAAGCTTGCGGCTGGTCAGTCGGGTCCGCGGCGGTCCCCCAGCGGTCCAGATGCCGTGGCGTGGCTGCAGGGTTGATCGAAACGTTTAGGGATGGAACCTATCTGGGGTCAGGGACCTTTTTTCCCCCCACTTTAAACTGCCTTCCTTCCCGTTGTGTTCACTTCTCGCATTTCTCCCGTGTTGCTCATCTTCAGGGCAGCTCGCCGGTCACCTCCTCGTCGGGTGGCGATATGTATAACGCAACATCACTTGGACCTGCGATCGCGAGGCTGGGTTTAAGCCACTGGGCCGGACAAACAAAGAATTGGGCAGAAAGGGGCTCCGCTGCTGGTGGCCCTCAGTGTTGATGTCACCCCCCACCCTCCTCTCCGCCGCGGTCCTGTGGCGCGTCCGGAGGACTGATGTCCCCTGTCTTCACAGGGCCGTCGCCTCTGCCGCCCCGCCTGCGAGACCCCTAACAAAGACAAATGCCGCCAGCGGGAGGCGCCGCGCAGGTGCGGCCCATCACTCCCCCGGCTGCTGTTCCTCTCCTCCCAGCACCAGGTGCCACGTAGCAGGATGCGGAGGGCACTTAAGCCGCAGGTCTACCGCGGAGCAGCGTCCTTCCCAAGTTGCACGGGTTTATAGACGAGTGTATTGTCTTTTAATTCGATTCACGTTTATTTTTTTAAGCTGCAACAGCGGCTTTTGAGTTACATGCCGGTGGACGGTGTGCTGGAACGTGTGCGAACAAATAGCGGGTTTGACGCTCCTCGTGTCGCACCTTCGGTCTCTGCAGGTGTTTTTAAACAGCCTCACAGATCCAAGCGGCACAATACGCAAATCAAGCGTCTGCCGCGAAATAATTGACAGGAGGTGTACGTTCCATACAAACCGGTATAGATTTTTACCTCGCTCAGGGATGAGCGATAATCTGCCGCCGGTCGGAATGGAAATACAGTCGCAGGTGAGCTGTTTGAATTGATTAAATCGGCCCATTAGGCGTGAGCAAGCGAGCGGACCGATACCCGGGGGGTCGGGTATCCTCCCGTGACCTCGGGGGGCGCACGTGGAGAGACGTTTTACTCGGCAAGTTCACCAAGTCGTGAAGGGAGTGACTCCCTTCGGCGGCGGGGGGTCCAGTCGGGCGTTTGTGGTGAGATTTTGAAACCGTCGCAAATCACAACGTTACTGCCTGGCGTCCGATTCCCTGTTTCTGAATGCGTGTAAAAAGACGAGTTGTGTTTAATCTAAAATCGGCGTGTGGCGCTGAGATTCCCGCATTTTCCTGCCGCCGTTTGCGCGGTATCTCTGTAATTGACTCTTGTGGGTTCGATGAGCTCCCTGTTTGTTAGGGAGATAAAGAGGAGGCGTCTCTCCTGAGATAACAGGAGTTCATGAGCTAAAAATGCAGAAGTACCAATAACAAGCTGGCGCCAGAAAGTGGCCGTGTCCTTCGAGAGCCGCCAGTCACTTTCAAGCCTTTATCATGCATTATAATGCAAATGAAAATGTGATGCTTTCTGTGCATCTACACACACACACACACACACACACACACACACACACGTAATATCTGTACGTATATAATGTAGAATATTATAGCACGGTTGTGTCTGCTACAGCTTTGCTGCTTTTCCCCTTATTCCGTCCTCATGTCCCTGGTCTTGGAGTAACATTTAAGAGCGAAAAAAGTCGTATATTTATAGGAGTTTGTCGATTCCAGGAAAAAGGTACAATTTCCCGGAGGTCAGAGGGGATGTGAGACCAGGCTGTGGTGGCCAGTCCTCCTCTCCAGGAGACCAAGGTCTTTGTCATTGTGCTCTTCTAAGCCCCCCCCCCCCGGAGGATCAATATTGACTCTTCCCAGTGTGACAGCGACCACTGGAGCTGTTAACATGGAAATGTGCCATATTGGGAAGGAAACCATCTCAATAACGGCATTAATCGTAACCAGGGAGGGAGTTTAATGAATTGTTGAGGGACTTTGGGCCTCGAGGTGAGGTGTACGTGCAGGTATGTGAGCAGACGCCGTGTTTTCCACCGGTCGGGTGTTTACTGCCGACACGGATCAGGTGTTTACAGGCGTCTCGGCCTCCGAAGGCCCATTCCGTTGGTGCTCGGGAGCCCCCTCTCGGGGGGGGCGACGGCCGCAGCTCACATCTACCAGCATCTCGTGCCCTTCATACACACTTCTGTGTACCTGCGCGTTGGCTTCAGGTGTGTGTAGCTCATCCTTGTTGTCACGATGACCTCGAGACAGTTCGACTGCTCTTCGGAGGACTTCTGGGTGCAGACGGTACACCTGTTAGCACAGCACACGTTCTGCGCTGACGTTCACGAGGTGACAGGATGTTCAAAGGAATCGTGGGAGGGGCTCAGACCATTTCTTAATCACTTATATTAAAATGCGGATATTAAAGGTACCTTAATGCACAATTATGAAACTGAAATACTTGAAATGTGTAACAAAAATAAAAACCTGTCTCGCCCTGTAATGTTTATTTTTCTTCCTCCATTATAAATAAGCTCTTACGGCCCAAAAGGGCGAGAGGCTGGATGGAGATGCAGGTCATTTGTCACTTGTCACCAGCACTGGGCATGTGGACGCTGTGCTGTACAGCCTCCTGCTGAGCGTGGTACTCGCCCTGGATCGATGCAGTAAAAATGACCCTGCTGTAGGAAGGGAAAATCCGCTGGGTTGTGAGTGACTGTGGAGAAAGTCGTCATCTGAGGGATTGATGTAAATATCACATGTGCTGCTTGAGCTGTGATAGTAGATTTATCTCAGTTAAGATGGTGATGAACAAAGATGCTGCTGGGCTGAATACCAAGGCTGTCATACGTGGGGGGGCTGACTGTGTGTGTGTGTTAGACCCAGCGTCCAGAGCTCTGCTCCTCTTTGTCTCTCAAACAGAAGGGACGGATTTATTACGAGTGAAAAGGTGTGTTTAGTTTGGATGTCGACGCTGTTTGTTTAGCCGTGTTTATAAACTTTACAAAATCGATTTACTGCGAAACGCTGAAGGTCCGTTAAGCCTGGAGAGATGAAGCCGAACTGCTGCGTTTCTGATCCTCGCTTTGTGTCGTTTTCACCGCCGGGCCCCTCTGTCCTCCTCGGCCGCCGCGGACAGGCATTTTTATTTCTCCTCAGACTGGCGGAGAGACGGAGATAAAACATTTTATTTAAAAGGACTCAAATTAGGTAAATATTTGTCATTAAGCACATTAAACTGCAAAGGTTGTCAAAGTATGAAAACAGTAACTGTGACGTAATGTCAGGTGACTGTGGGGGGGGGGGGTGCTAAAAACTAATAACTAAAAATAATGTAGAAGAAATGCTCTGAAGGTGTGTAAGTGACTGTTTGCGCCAGGAGGAGCCGGTGTGAGTTTTCCTTTCGGCTGGAAGTTCCCGGCGGCCGTTCGGTTGCCGAATAAACGTTAAAACGTGAAGCCGTTCAGAAGAGTACAGGTACAAGTATTAGCGGAACTCGAGTCCAGCAGGGAAGGGCTCCGATCACCTGAGTCTCGTATTGTCGCCCCTACCGCAGCGCCAAGAGGAGCCGCCCCGGGACCTCCAGCGAGTCGGAAGACGACGCGGCTCCGGCGGGGAAGAGGAGGCCCGGCTGGCGGGAGGCGCCCCCCGCCGAGGCTCTGGACACCGGCCTGTCGCTGGCTGAGGACGAGGAGCTGGTCCTGCACCTGCTGGGACACAGTTAGACGCCCCCCGTGCCTTTCCCACCACTGCTGCGTTTGAACAAGTGCCAGAGATGCTTTTCATATTTTTGTAACAGAAGTGAAGTGCAGTGTGTGTGTGTGTGTGTGTGTGTGTGTGTGAGTGAGAGAGAACGTGTTTATACAATGAAACGTCCCAGATGTCGTCTTTCCAGTCAGTGACTCTTTCTAACACAGATGTGGATGTTTGTGTGTTCAAACTGCTGCTCTCGTAACGGCGGCTGAACGACGCCAGCGAGCCGCTGGTGGTCCAACGTGAGCTCAATAAATTTCATCAAGGGTCATCAGTCCCGTGTTGTGATTCATTCTTCCTGTATCCACCACACCTCACTTCTACTTCCGTTTGTCTGTTTGTAACTCGATTTGATCATAAATCCACCGACTGCGTCAGTCAAAAAAGCCTCAGCGTACAGACCACCCCCCCCCCGGAAACTGTAATAAAAGATTCAGTTAGACCTTATTCCACTTCCTTTGGCCGGTTGGACTTTGCAAGGCTGCTGGGTTCTAAGCCCCCCCAGTATGTACACCGCTCATGAGGAGCAATTTCTGTTCAAATCCACACCCAGGATCCCACAATCGCAACGTTCTTCACTCTTTCCTCCACATCTTCTGTAAAAGTCTCGGATACAGCTGTAAAACTGCACGTCATTTTGAAACGTCGTGAACTTCCAGCTATGTTCATGCCAATCTGTTATTTTGTCATTTTCAAACTTTAATCCTGTCCAGCGTCCCTCACCTTGTCAGTCCCGAGGAACGTGAGACAAGCTGCTCCAGTCCCACCGTTACTCTGCTTTTGTTTGACACTTGAAGGAAGCAGCAAGTAAACAAACAGGGAGATCTGCTCATAAACCTTGAGAAACGTGCAACTGGGCAAGGGTTTCAAGACAAGGAGTCGGTGTCGTTTCTGCTTGGCTGCTGGAACTTCTGCCAGGCGGCGACTCTGTCTGACGGCACCGAACTGCCACCAGTTACCCAGGTCGTGCAGGAGCAGCTGTACCCGAGGAGCAGGTAAGAATGAAGGTGTAAAACCGGGTTGGGCAGGGAGCTGCTCTCCAGGCTTATGGCAGATTAGAGCACCGCTGGAACGACCTTCTCAGCAGCTTTGTTTGGGAAAGAGGATTTTGAGGAGAGGAGCTGCGAGTCAGGTGGTCTAAATGGAAATACTGGCTCTCCCAGGCGTGGTGTGAAGGTGCTCATGATAAATTCTGCGAGCACTTTCATTCTCAGGGGCTTGCTGAGAGGAGGATTTTCCAGCCAGCTCAGTCAGGGGTTTCTGTGGGTTTATGACTCCGTTGCTGCTGTCACAGAAGGGACACCGACAACAGCAGCGAAGCCCTTTCTGAGCAACACATTTCCATAGCTGGTTTTCTTGGTTCCTTTGAGGAGAAGTTGGCTTCACTTGTGAGAAAATAACTAGAGATCCTTGGAGGTTCTTTCTCCAAGACAGGAGTCACTAAACCACTGACCATGTGAAGGGCAGCTCACTTCACAGGAGAACGAGAAAACCAGCCAGGAGGTTTGTTCACGTGTCTGTAAATGTGAACATCGTGTTTACATTCATCTCACGTTTCTCCAAACCACCTTACAGTGTCAGTATTTCCAGCGATTCGCTCATCCATACAGCTGCACATTCTCTATCAGTGAAGTAGCTGCATCTGTGGTACAACAGTAGGACATGGGGTTTAAACCTGGATCTGAACCACTGCATCAGCTGCTGCTCCACAAGGAGATGTCCATCACTGCTGCTGACGCTCTGCAGCCCAGTCCAGGTGGAGAGAAGCGACCCAAGCAGGAAGACCCCCCCCCCACGCTAGGCTACACGTTGCTCTTTAGTGTTTTACTCTCATCACTGCAACCAAATAACCAAACCTTTTCTCCAGGGGGGGTAAAGCAGCCATAAACCCCCCCGTGTCCAACGAAGTACCCCAACAGAAAAACCCAACAACCGCCCGGTGCCCCGACTACAGCGAGAACCTGGAGGAAAAGGAGCAGAAAGAGACTCGCCCTTTTCCAGCAGTCGCCTCGTATTGACAGGAGTAACAGGGAGGAACTTTACCCTGTTTACCCTCGTTCACCACGGCTCACACCTATCGCCAACAAACTCACCTGCTTCACCTGTCCTCCTTCCCTAAATGACATCACAATTGGCTGCCCAATAGCGTCCAACTTCCGATTCGCCTGTTAATGAGACACACGTGCGCGCGCGCTCTCACTCTCTCTCGCGCTCACTCCGTCTCACTCCCGCTCACTCTTTCTCACTCCGTCTCACTCGCTCTCTCATACAGCCATATCGTCGCTTGGACGCACGCACGCACGCACGCACGCACGCACGCACGCGCGCGCTCTGACGCGCAGACGCGCGCTGTGAGGTGTTTCGCGAGGAGGCTGCGGGCGCGAGACTGAGGGAAATTTCCCGCTCGTTGGTTACACGCGGATCCGTGTTTTTCCGCTTTTCGGGCGAGAAGATGTTAAATTTCTACACTTATGTCGCGTTTCTGCGCTGCACTTTTTTGAAGTGCCCGCACTTTTGCACACAATGACCGGAAGTTGGGAACTTTTGGTTTTTTTTATTTTCAGTGGTTTTAATGTCGCTTCACACTAACGCGAGCACATGAACGCGACTGGTGTCCAGGTCCTGCGTGGGGGGTCCCCGTCACACAGGGACGCTAAACAACATCCTACAGCAGATTTTTATTCCACAGCTTCATCTGATGTTCTCGGCAGAACATAACGTCCAGCTTTGTGTATTTAAACCTTTGACTGACTGTAACGCGGAAGGAAACTGAGGCGCAGACTTCGGCCGCCGGTGAAGATCCAGTTTAATTCACTCCAACTAAAATTACAGAAAACATATCAAACGTACAAATGATGCAAAAGAAAAGCGTCCATTTCTCCTCCTCCTCTTGCGGACCCCCTGCAGCGCCGCTCCGTCCCCTGGATTTTCATCACAGGTAATTTCTGGAACAGCAGCATCTCCTCGGTCCAAAGGCTGCGGTTCGGGGGGCGACGGGCCTCGCGTTACAGCGGCCCCCTGCAGAGAACACATATGAATAAAATAGTGCCGAACGTGAATCCATTCATATCTCCTGTCTGCAGGATTAACGAAATTAAATGTAGGTTTATAAACACGACCTCTTGTAAGTAAAACTACGAAATAATATTTATCACTTTGAACAGCGAAGAGCTCATCGTGCAGATGATCTTTAGTCTGCACCTCTTTCCACAACAAACACCTCCGAAGCGGACGCTTAGCTTTTATTTGTCTTACATGTACGAATAAGATTATATAAAATTTCCAAGATCTTATTTGCCATTAAAGGTCCAAACTTTCTCCACGGAATAATGATCAGTAGAACATGGAGATTTGATGGAAACATCTCTTTCAAGGAGGGACCTAATTCTTTTATTTTGGGGCCAGATAACCAGCAGGCTGTACTTTCTCACACACACACACACACACACACACTAAAGCTCTGAGTGTCTCAGAAAGAATCTGATCTACTTACAGAGCCCAAGTAACTAGCAAAACTGTTAGCAAAGCAGTTATGAAGCAACAGATTTATTCTTGTATCTCACCAGGGTGGTAGATAATGTGGACCTTCCAACATGGAGAAAAACTGAGGATCACAGATACCAAACACATTCGCTCACGGAAACGAGATACTCCGCAGGGCGTCTTCGCCCCCCAGGCTGGAGAAGACAGGTAAAACTCCAAGCAGAATCTGGATTCTGTGATTTGGTGAATTTTAAAGGTGGGGAATTTGAAACGGCCAAATTGGGAAAGTTGCCGTCTCACAGAGGATCCTCGAATGTACCAGTAGGCCCCAAACCGCATGTTTCTATTTACCTGCATCTTCCTGGAAAAAAATCTGCCTTTTTTGTCTGCATTTGCAGCGTCTCTACACCCTCGGCGCGGGGCGTCCGGCCTTACGACCTTCGCCCTCGCTGGCTCCCACACGCTCCCTCCGAGTACCTGGACCTTTCCCTCCGTTACCTCGCGTCCCCGTCCTTCCGCCCAAGGCGGGATGGCCGAACCGGCAGAGGACCTTCCCCGAGCGGTCAGACAGGCAGCTGAGCATCCAGCATTTCTGTACCCTGGAGGAGCCCATCGCTGCACGACGTCACTCCCCTCCCTGGGAGGAGCGCCGGAGCTCATCTGCACGCACCGCTCGGCCTTTCTCTCCTCTGCAGCCTCACCGCCCAGAAAGGATCAATCGCGGCTCTGCGGTTGAACCTCGCCTGGAGAAATCTGCCATCCTGCTTGCCACTGAGGGTGATGTTTCTGCAGAGAGCGGCGACTTCTCACACCCGTTTGGCAGCGGAGCACCAGCCCTGGAGGGAAACGGTGCTTCCGACGTGTCCGCGACAAAGGGCCACAGCGGCCGAAGGCCGAGGAGATAGAAACCCCCTTCGCTCAGCTCCTGCCCGCGGCGTTTGGGAGGGTTTTAGGTCGGCGTCACCAGGCACAAAACACGCTGGCCCCCCACCTCCACCCACAGGCCGAGCGGGAGGGAGAGGGACACGCGTGGCCCTGTCAGCCGTTTCACCTGCCACATAACGTCCCTACAGTGAAGACACCCGGCAGCCGTCGTGCACCTGTGTGGTTTTTCTTCCTTAATCCAGCATCCGCTGAGGTTTCTTACCTTCAGTGATGTCTTTTGTGCTGAATCAGCAGCTTGCGGTTCCGCTGCAGAAGACAAGGCCGTCCGAGGGGGCATCTCCCTCCCCTGAGCCTGGGTGACAAACAGTGTTTGCTGTTGCAAGTGTCTGACCACGACACCAACTTATGTGAAATATATACAAATTATTCCATTAAACATTTATTAGAAATGCCCCCCCACCTTCTCCGTGGCGCCAAACACGGTTCCTCCGCATGACCTGGGTCTCGGGGTCCTGCCGACTGGAGCAACTCTCACCTGCGCAGGAGCTGTAACCGACTCTTTTCAGCAATCCTCAGGTGTCCACGACACCTCCGTCACACAAGGGTCCTCATACAGGTCCTCCGCCCCCCCCCCCCCAAGGAGCTCCCCTCACCTGTCACTGAGCCGCAAACCTTCACATGCTAAGACAGTAAGAAAACCAGGGATGTGTGATTCTGACCAGTCGATTCGAAGCATTAAAACAAGTTATTCCACAGCCTGCAACCTCAGGCATTCAGTGCAAACATCTCATTTCCTTCCTCATCTCTCCCTTTTATGCCATCAGGTATAAACAAAGATCCAAACCCCCCAGGGAGCCCGGAAAACCCACAATGGGCAAAAATTGACTCCCGTCGCTGCACGGGGAGTGAATAGAGTGCCGGCCTTGAGGGGGAGGCGTCCTGGGTGTTACACACACTCCTCTGAAAGGCCAGAGGCAGTAGGGGAGACGAGAGAAACAGCGGTCATAAGAGGAACGTGGAAATAAGGCTCCGTGAAACAGCAGCACTAACACACCGTAAGACAGCAGGACCCTGAGAACCCAAAAGGCCTCCCAGCCACCCAAAGTCCATCGTGTGGGTTTCAACCAGCAAACGTCCACCCTTCTAGCCCTTCAAGGTCTAGAGCCAAATACAGGACACGAGGCTCTTCGAGAAGGTCCATCGAGATAATTCCACAGGGCAACAGTGCGAAGGGCGACCAACTCGGAGGAGATGGAATCGATGCTATCGGCAGGTTCCTTCCCCAGCCTCTGACGGGGTGTGGCACACGGGCAGCTCTTCCACAGCCGTGGGATGGGAAGGTAACCAAGACGAAATGCTTGGTCTCAAGATATAGAGCAGCGGGATCTTCTCAAGGGTTTGGGGGGACCAGATAGCGCATCTGATATGAGGCGCAACATAGCCGAGCTTCTCAGGAACCACGAATGGGACCTTTGGATCCCATTCAGCGTGTGGCTGGGACCATGACAAGGGTTTGGGCGGATCTTGACAGGAACCTTAAAGAAGAAGACCAGGAGGAAGGGATGAGGATGTCGCAGAAAGATCAAACGGTGGGAAATAAGTGATGTGAAAGGGAACGGCTGTAGGAATATCAAACCCTCATCACTGAGCTCATCTGAAACAGACATTTATAACGCACTGCACGTCCTGAATAATAACTGTCACCTCTGACCGAACATCTCGACGTTTTGTAGAGCAGGAATCGCACGTCTTGTGTTCTTGAAGGTACCAGAGAAGTTGTTTCAGTTGTCTAGACGGAAGAAAAGAGAAGTGAAATTAGGGAAGTGCTGAAGAATGAGCTGCAGTAGCTAAAACTCAGCAAACCCGGCCTAGAAAACACAGAAAAAGGTTACGACTGGCAAAGGTTCCGTGGGCAACTCGGCCCATAAGCTAGCAGATACCAGCGGGGAGCGAGAACCCAAAACAGGAATAGCAGGTGTGATCCTGCCTCCTGCGTGATGTTGCTTCATCAGACATGTATTTATTTATTTTACAAACGCTGCAAGAGTATGAGATTGGAAGGAAGGCTAAAATTTGGCCATCTTCTACAGCCCTGGTTAGGTTAGTCAACGGTCTGGTGATGAGCTCCATGACACATCGTGACGTGTCTGCATTGAGATCTCCTTCAGTATTGCCCACAACCTCCACTGCTCTCTGTCTCCAACGCGGACTAAAGGTGTTAGATGTTTCCCTACATGATGAAAAACAGCCTTTTGTGTTTAGCCAGAGAGACACATTTCCCTCCACCCCCGTCTGTCCGTCTCTCCGCTCTCACCCTCAACACGCCTCCGACCCCCTTCGGCACTTTCCTTTATTCTCCAGCAGCCCAAACACACAACCCGTTCCTCCTCAGAACTTCCAAACCTTCTTTCTCGTCCTTCTAATACTTTGAAATACTTAAATTTTTGCAACTGCCCGTCTGCCGGGTTCCTGTTTTAACCATGTTTTCTGCACACGTGTGTCAGTGCATCACTGATCCAGGCCGACTGTCTTCTTGCTGCTTGGCAAAAGGGCCCCGGTTTTCCACAGACGACAGGGGAGACTCAAACCAGCAACGGACCAGACAAAAGGATGCACGTACGTGTAAAGTACCTCGGTGGTCCGGGTGCCACTGCAGTGGGGCGGACCCCCTGCGTGTTTGGGAACAACATCAACAACAGACCTAGTTGAGTTGATGACCAGGCGCCCTGAGGTGTGAGCAGAACAAACCGAACAGCGGAAACGAATCCTGAAGAGTTATACGGAGGTCTCCAGATCTGCTGCTCAAAGCAGGACCAAGATCTCAACCTTCAGGAGGTAAAAATCTGTCCACCGAGATCCTCTCCTCACAGGAACCTAAACCATCCAACGTGCAGCGTGTTCCGCTCTGCACAAACCAGCGTTCTTCTGACGGTTTGCCATCTGCTCGGCCTCAGCGGCACACGACATCAAAGCCTCTGTGACAATAACGGTGTTTGTGCTTCATCAGAACTTCTGCCTCTCTGCACACGTTCGGTTTGGTGACCCATTCGGACGCCGCTTCAGCCACTGTGTCCTTCACCGTGAGGAACTCGCTGATCTTCTGCAGAACTTACCGGAGTTGAGTATTTGGGTCGTTTCTTCAGCGTTTTTTCTTCCTCTATTAATTCGGGGTAAACACTCTACTCGGGGGCACAGCAGCCGGGGGGCTCGAACCCGCGCAGGACGGCAGCTCTCTGCCGCACCGACTGCTGACCCCGTTTTAACACCGATACAGTGTAATACATTAATTATTCACATTCCAGCCGATACTGAGCTGTATTTCATTATTTATTACATCTTCAGCACCATCCCAGCACAAACAGGTGGTTGTTGCTTTTAGTTCTGTACTGGTGGTCTTTATTTGCAGAATGACTACGTACACCAGCCACTGTGGCCTGTAGGGATTTCTAGAAGATACCAGAGCTTTGTTGGGCCTTGAGGAGGCTGGTAGAGATGGGCAGAGCACTGTAGAGGTTGGTAGGGCATTTTTTACCAGTTTGTGGTGCTTTGTGACACTTGGGGAGTTTTGTACAGGGATGAACTTCCTGGAGTTCCTCTGGTTCATAACAGCCTCACGTTACAGCCCAGTCTGGGTGCAGAGAAGTGACCCGCCCAGGAAGACCCCCCACGGTGGGCTACACGTTGCTCTTTAGTCTTTTACTCTCACCAGTGCAACCTGCATGTTACGAGATCAACCAACCACCTGTAATGGTTGAGCAGCGTGAGGGAGGTCCTCGTGAGGAGATGTTCTCCACGAAACAACGTCGCCCTTATGTAACCTGTTTGTGGAAATTACAACAAACCTTCAACCTCAACACTGTGTCCTTTTCCCGTCCGCTGTTCTCCGCTAAAATTCACACTCCAGCGTCACGTGGGCGTCACCTCCCGGGCCGGAACCTTCCGCGCATCCGTCGGCCAGCGGGGGGTCGTCGCGATGCTCTGCCTCCATCTCGCCCCAACACGCCCGGCGAGGCTCTCCCCCGAAACCTGCCGATGAGAACGTTCCCGTTTTGGTGCGTCTGTCACACACCAGACGCGTTTGTGTCGCTTCACTCTCGCTGCTCACGGCTGCGCCTGCGGAGGAGAAACTTCCCTCATAAAACAGCGACAAGTGCTCAGCCCCCCTTTCATCAGCCCGTACCCTACGGCACAGCTCCCAGCGTCGCCCGAGGCGGGGGGGGGTCTGCGTGTCTATATGTACGCACACGCCGGACGAGGGCTCCGCCGATCAGCTGCTCAACACTTTCACACCGATTTGCCTCTTCGCTGCCTCTGCAAATCTCACCCCCCGCGTCAGCAGGCGTTTCATCTGGTTCAGGTTCTGCTCCGACATGAAGGCCTTTCAAATGTAGTTATTAACCAAACCGGCCTCTGGCAGCCCCTTGCGAGGAGGTCCGCGGGACCGGCTTCATCGTTCCCGTCTGCCAGCACCTCCTCGTCCGTTTACCCAGCGAGAGGGTCAGCGAGGAGAAAACCGAGGCCTTTCAGCCTGTCAGGGCTCGTGCTGACCAGACCAAGAGCTCCTGGGAGGAGTGGGAGACGTAGGTCTGCAGGGAAGCGCGGCCTGTTGCCCGCTGTGGACGTCAGGAGACAGCGCAGGCGTGAAGCTGCAGTAAAGTGTGAATTTAGTTAAGGTTCGGCGAGACCCTGTAAACGCGGTCAGCGAAACGCGGTAAAACACCCTCCTTTCAGACAAGCCGGCGATCGCGGGGGCCACAGGCCGGGCCGTCGGGGGGCATTAGGACGCTCAGCCGCCTCTGTGTCCTCCGGGCGTTCGGTTAGCAGAGCGGGACGCAAAACACGACAATTTATTACTTCACGTCTAATTTCCTGCATATGTCGTGCGACTATTTTACACGCGCGGTTTCTGAAGACCAACTGCTGTTCAGCTGCCACCAGCTGCAGGCGTTTGAGGACCAGTCTGTCAACAGGCCTCTCACTTCTTCACCCTCACCAGCATCCAGCTCCCCGGGGGGGGGGACCGGCTCTCTGCCACATCACCGCCCCCAGGGGACACCTGGCAACAAAAGCAGCACAAAGTGCAGATGCCAGTAGATACAAAATTTAACAAGCAGCACAATCTAGTCTGCTGGAGATTTCAGTTGTTTCATTACACTGTGTGTGTGTGTGTGTGTGTGTGTGTGTGTGTGTGTGTGTGTGTGTGTGTGCACGCAACTCAGAATGCTGCTAAATCCAAAACACTGCAACACAGTAGAAGTTCACCAGACACCCCATGATTTATTCACAACTTTGGTTCCATAAATCAAATAAAGTCATAATGAGCTAGAGATTCATAGCAGGACTTTATTCAGGTCAAACACACACACACACACACACCAGTCCGTCTCTGGACTCATTTCATCGCCTTAAAATAACGTGGAAACACGTACAGCGTTTATCAGCAACAGTCCACTTTCAGCTCAGTAATTACAATAAAAAAACTTCACTTACAGTCGAGAGAAGCAGAAGAGACGTCTCAGTTTATTCACTTTCTGCAAATAATACAAAAAAAAACAGTCAACTGTATGACTTTTAAAAATAATTTACCATCAATCTGTTCACTTTTATTAAACACTTAATCCTGAGCAGTCAGTGCCCCATAGCCTGTCGCTGGGCTGTGAAACCAACCCCAGGGGGGACACCAACACATCACAGGGTCACCCCCCCCTCCATACTAGAATTAACAATTACCTGAAACATAGCTTTGGACTGTGGAAGGAAACAGACCTGCTAAGAAACACCACACAGCCTGAGGTGGATTTGAACCCACAACCAAACAGCCCAGGAACTGAGCCACTGATTTGAACTCATTTTCAGCTACAATTAGTTTAAATTGTTTTGAAAAAAAATATTGTTCCTACAAACTCCTATTCATTGCTGACTGTTGACTGATTCATCATCTTGTTACTGATCACCAAATCAGGCCTGAACTGTAAACACTGTGGCTGTGAGGTGAACAAATCTGGTCCCTCAACCCACTCTGCTACACCCCAGTCCAGGTGGAGAGAAGCAACCCAAGCAGGAAGACCCCCCACGCTAGGCTACACGTTGCTCTTTAGTGTTTTACGCTCATCAGTGCAGCCAAATAACCAAACCTTTTCTCCAGGGGGGTAAAGCAGCCATAAACCCCCCCCCTGTGTCCAACAAACTACCCCAACAGAAAAACCAACAACCGCCCAGTGCCCCCACCACAGCGAGAACCTGGAGGAAAAGGAGTGGAAAGAGAGACTCACCCTTTTCCAGCAGTCGCTTGTATTCACAGGAGTAACAGAAAGGAACTTTACCCTGTTTACCCTCATTTACCCTGTTTACCCTGGTTCACCACAGCTCACACCAGGAGCAGCTCAGCACATCAACACCAAACACAGCTCAACTCCTTGTGGCTCAGACCTCCACCCCCCTCCTTCAGGTCCTCGTTCTTTGTCATTATTGGCTGACCAATGGCGTCACTCCGCCAATTCTCAGCAGAGCCCCACCTGCTGGTGACCTCACACACACACACACACACACACACACACACACACACACTGTTCTCAGTGTGTTTCGCTCATATCAGCCGCACATTTCTGAGAACAGACCAGGGAAGAAAATACAATGAAAAACAAACAAACACACCTGAGATCTGAGGCTCTGACTGTTTAGTTTTCACACAAACAGGTGAGCCCTCCCCCCCCCCAGTGGAGTTATGACCAAACAAGGCTTTTTCATACAGGACCAGGTCGTGAGCAGGTGAGTCATCGCGGGAACCTGCAGCACGAGGAGCCGCCACACAGCGGGCGTTTGCTCACCTGCGCAGGTGGCAGTTTGGCTGAGCAGGAGGACACGCCTGCGCACACGCGTGTGAGGGGTGGCGGAGCGAGGGTCCCCAGCTCAGCCGTTACCACGTTAACGTCTACAAAACTCCATTACTGCTGACGTTGATGGACGGCTGCAGCCTCGGCTAGTTACTCAGCCCCGGCTTCCAATTCCTGTGGCGAAATGGGGATTGACTGGTCTCAGGAAACACGTTTCTCCGCCACGTTTGTCACTGATAAATGACTCAATCATCCTGTCACTTAGCAAAACTGAAACGCACCAAAATGGTCCATCTCGCTTTTCTTTTTTTGACGTTTTTCATTTGCATCTTCAAAGTGCTCGGCGAGGTGCTCCATCCGTCTCGGAGGAGCGGGAAGGCGGCCGTCGCGTCTGGAGGTTCCGGTTAAGAGCGGCCGGTTTATTAGGCACACCCGGCACCGCGGCTCTCCGCCGAGAGCTCCGGACAGAGTCCGCGGGACCTTCGGGCGGCGCGTTCCGCCTCGTCCCAAACACGCTGACCAGCGTCAGGTACGGAGACTCGGGAGTTACGGTGCAGCCACAACCTGAGATGAAATCGTGAGAACATTTGCCAACCAGTTCCAAAACTGTGGGCTTCATAATCCACCTGAAGGACCAAACAACTGTGGATACAGAAGAACATTATGCAGCAGATTCAGTTGAACACTCTGGTCAAGGCTTCCTGGTCCTTGATCCAGATGAAACACTCAGGTTCTTCAGCTCTGCGGTTGAAACGTGAACTTGGATATTATTAACATTCATTTAGCTCACACCTCATTTCTTGAGAAGTTCAAATGTTAGATAAGCACCTTTACAACGATTTATCCACAGTAATCCAACTGTACCAGCTGAGGGTAGAGGCTTCATTAAGACATTCAGATTACAACCCAACAGCGTTAGCCACTGCGCCCCCTGCTGCCTCTGTTGGGAACAACCGTTTTCACAAGGGTTCCCAGCTGAGAAGACGGTAAATACAGCGGGAAGCATGAAGTGTGAGTGGGAGCAGACGAGACGCTTCGCGGGTTGGGCATCGTCTGCGCCGCTGAGTTCCCATCATGCCCTGAAACACATAAACACAAACGGCAACATGGCCGTCGAGGGAGTAACGCTGGTTAAGCACATTAGGCTGAACAAGAAAGTTTGTCTAAAAATAAGCTGTGACATCCTGGGACCTCTGGTCCAGGAAGGGAGGCAGCAGCTTTTATTGCTTCTTCTTGCCAGTGCAACCAAAGTGGAGCGGAATGTTCCAGCAAATAAACTGATTGAGACATGAGAGGAAACGTGAGGAGGACCAAACCGTGTGTTAGCAAAGAAGCCGGAGATCGAAACGCAAAGGGAAAAGTCGACGCCGCGGGGAAAACGCAATACCGACACAAGAAAGGGACAAACCCACAGCTGCACCTCCATCTCGCCTTCTTCTCACCTTCAGGAGGTCAGCTGGACCCTTTCCTCGGTGGGGGGTCTCCTGCCTGCCACAAATGGACAGGTGGGTACCTTTTACTGTGTCGGCCGGTGCCGTGCATCCCGATCAGGTCCTGCTGACGGAGGACGAAGGATCAGAATTTGGCGAAGGCGCCACGAGCTCCCTGGGTGGCGTCACGGGCCGGTGGCAGCAGTGTGACGGTGGCTCACGTCAGTCCCCCTGAGACCCACCGAAGAACATCGGTGTATCTGAACGTCACCGCTGAGCGAGGTCACCCCTCGCGGCTGTAAGCGGGCCGCGTGTCTCGGGGCAACTTTCCACGTCAGATAATCGACTTTGTAACGATTTCATGCGGGAGAACGATCTCCCCGCGTCGGTCCGGGGCGAGTTCCTTCCTCAAGGGGCGTCCCGACTCCAGAGCAGTGGCTGTGACCACCACGTACACCTGCTTTGAGGAGCGTGAGTTTCGGGAGGCGAACCAACACCCAACGGGACCCCCGGTTCCTGCCATCTCTGCAGTAATTGAGATGCAGCAAGTGCAGGACACGCAGGCAGAGAGAAAGGCGGGTGACTTCTGACAGACCACCGCCTGGTCCTTCCCCGCCACATCTGTGCACATCGGGGGGAGGGGGGGGGGCACAGGACACAGGGACGAATTTTGTACATCACGTGCGGCGCTCAGGGGTACCGCTTTGTCGCTGTGACACACGGCGGGGGGAGGGGGGGTCGGTCTTGTCAGCTGTGTGACTGTTCTGCAGTGTGAGCCCCTCACGTCCCCGCACGCAGCTCCCACACACCCGCCACCCGCTCACGCAGCTCTGAATAATAATTGGAGCTCCGCACAAAGCGGGAACATCTCGGCACCCCGCGCCGCACCAGGGGAGGTCGGGAGAGGCGGCTGCGGCGGCGGCATCGCGAATGTGCGGCTGGTCTCCGGGGGAGCTTGTCGTCAGTAGGTGTGTGAATGGAGAAGCGCCCCTACTTTGCTGGGATACGTCACTGCATCGGTGGGATTGGCCGCCTCCTCGCGCTGCCCGAATCACATCTTTTGCCCGCTATTGTGCGGTTCCAGCCCGCGCTCGACTCCGGATCGTCAGGAACCCCGCAGCTCCCGCAGGTAAGGCGCTCGGATTCCGCTCGGCCGCCGTCGCGCACGCACGTTTCGCCGGGACGCGCAAATTCGGCGGCGCCGGTCGTTTTTCCGCGCCTCGCCGATGCGGGGCGGACCCAGCGCCCAGAGCTGCCGCCCGGCTGCGGACGCGCGACCTGCGTTTGCTCGCAGATGCGCCACTTTCCCCCGGTCGCTCCGCCTGGACGCGCCCGCGGACCCGCCGACCCGCCGGGACGCTGACGCCCGCTCTTCTCGCTCTCTTTTAGGCTCCTCCTATGGGAAAGCCGAGGCTCCCGACCCCCCTGGACCGCTAACATCCAGCCGTCCGCCCCGCCTGCGGCACCTCGCTCCAGGACCCGGCTGCAGCCCCACCTGAGACCGCCACTCATGAGCGCCCGCGCGTCGGAGGGTCCGGCGCCTCCCGTCCCGGCGTGCAGCTCCAACGGCACCGCGCGCGCCGGCGGCCCGTGCGCGGCCCACGTGGGCCCCCTGCTGCAGGCGCTGTCCTCCACGTCCGTGCTCATCGTGCTGGTGGCGCTCATCGTGGGGGTCGTGCTCGTGTCGCTCGCCACCTTCCACGTGCACAAGGGCAAGATGAAGCGGCGCAAGATGCAGCGCGCGCAGGAGGAGTACGAGCGCGACAGCCGCAGCCCGAAGCCGGCCAAGGGCGCCAAGCCGGCCGCGAGGCAGTGCGTGGTGGCGCGGGCGGCGCCCCCCCCGGTGGACCCCGCGGACGCGTCCAGAGCCGACGGCAGACACAGGGATGAGGGCAGCGGCCCGGGGCTGGAAACTGTCGCCCTGTGCTGATCGCGCACAAACTCTGTAAATAGACGGGAAAAAGCGGCACATTCGTAGAATTACAGTATTATTATTATTATTATTATTATTATTATTATTATAGGGGAGTCATAGAGTCCGTCCCACGCGCGCATGACCAGTCGTCACTCTTCATTCGCCCTTCTGGAATCCCCTACGAGCCACATGGCGCGAGCGCACAGCGTTAGGACGTAAACCCTCCGTCCCCACGAGTGGACGTGGGGTCTCTGCGGCGAAGAGGACCGGCGGGGGGGAGGGTGGGGGTTGATCGTTTCGGCGGGGGGGGGGGGACTTGTTCGGTGAAAGAGGTGACTGTTCTGTAAATAAGCCGAACCCTCATTATAATATCGCGTCTAGTTCTGTTGGGCTGCTGGTTTTAAACAGAAGCTGTGCGCTGCGGGGAGTGCGGGGAGTGCGGGGCGCGAGCGCTGTCCGGCTCTGCCGGTTCCGAACTGAAGAGGCAGCGCCGCCCACGCCGCCCCCCCCCCACGCGAAGGATCGCTTACTATATACTATATATGTACCATATAACCGCACTATATGAACGTACACGTATAGTAAGCCGTCCGCGTGCTGCAGGTTTCGCGTTATATACACCTATAAATATACACCATATATAACGTAACTACCTATTTATACACGTATCCATAGTTACGTTATATACAAAGGACAGATTGACGGTGGTTTAATTTTGCGCTGTTTTTATACACGAACTGAGCCGAGATCTGCGGTCCAACAGAAGCGTCTCCTCGACAGGCTGGTGACAAACGGCTTCTGTCGTCTTTTCCTCCGCTTGTCTCCGTGGGCTCGCGCCGGCAAGGAGCGGGAAGAGACGGGGCCTCCTCGGCGGGGGGGACACCGACGCCCTCCCTCGGTGACGATGGCTGAGCTGTCGCACTTTTCTGGCGACACCGCGTCCCTGTTTCGGTCACTTTACCTGCGGGGACACCTATGCGGTCGTGCAGAGCGATTTTCCTCGTTTGTAGCGCTGCTCGAATCTCAGTTCCCTTTGTTTTCTCGCACTCGACTACATACGTGGTTATTATTACTTGTTTCGTTTATAAAGGCAGGTATTTATAGTGTGACTTATGGCGAATAATAAAATAGAACCATTTTAAGCATCATTCTTGGTTCTGGTGTTTGATTAATGTTCACAGCGGACGTGGTGAAACCGAACAGACTGGAAATTTTGTGCAGCGCTGATGTTCCAGACCTGGACGTATTTTAGACCCACTTTATACGAGACCACACATCGTGTTGCTCTCCACTGAAGGTTCAAATGTGAGCATAAAGGTGTTTTCAGTCACATCACAGCCTCCCGAACCGAGCCGTAACCCCCCATTGTTCAAACGTGTCTCGAGGGTTCGGGCCTCCGGCAGCCGACCGGGGGGTGGAGCTCCTGAAACTCGAGATGAATTGTTTCGTTGGGTTGGAATATTGCAGTTCTGTAGAGGCGGCTGCAGGGAAGGAAACGGGGCTCGAGCTGGCGCGTCGACACGGCTGACTGGCCCCCCCGCCCTCGGTCACGTCGAGGCTCCCCGCGGACCTCGCTGGCCTCCCGTCACCCCGTCTTCCTTCCTGGAGCTCCGCGCCCGGCCGGGGCGGGTGGCGCGGAGCGTAACGTCTCCCAGTGCTAATGATGCGTTAGCTGCATCGTCGCCACGGCCCACGCGCAGCCCCCTTCTGCGGCCCGCGAGGGAAACGCGCCTTCGCCGAGCGTGGAAGACGTCACCTTGGCCGTTGAGGCTGCACCCGATCCCACCCGAGACCCCCGTTGCCTCCTCTGCGTCGTACCGTGTGCTTGTTGCCCGAGATCTGGAGCAGAACACTCTTCTTCTACAAAATATCATCTGTTTTTATAGGGCAGCTCAGAAGGTCACACGTCAGCTCCGTGTTTCGCATTCTAATACATCTCCAGAGCTTTCCGGGTCCCAGCTTGTGCGGTTCTGAGAAAAAGTGGCTCCCCATCCCACCTCTGCTTCCCCGGACCGGTGCTGTGCAGTCCTGCTGCTAACCGCGGGAGGGTTTGCTGAAAGTTTGAACGTCGCTGTTGTGTCTCCTCTGATGGACTGCCATCCCATCCAGGGTGTAGTTCCATAGCCTGGTGCCTAATAAGTCCAAGATGGGCTCCAGGCCACAACCCTGACCAGCAGTAATTATAATGACCGTATGGATGATGGATAGATGGGTGGGTGGACAGCTGGGTGGACGGGTGAGTGGATGGGTGGATGATGGATGGATGCATGAATGGATGGGATGTGTTATGTCCAACCATTCGTGTTTTGGGCAATAACACCCTGTGAAGATCCTCCTGTGGAGACCCACCAAAGCAACATTACTTCCCAGAGTCTGTGGCCCCAGATGACCCCGACATCCACAGGCGATGCAGCAAACAGAAGACCCTCCGGCGCAGCTCCCAGTCTCCGTCTACAGAGCGAGAAAACTGTTGCTGAAAAAGTGCGTTTCCCCCCTCGACGGAGGTGCTGCTCTGCCTGCGTGTGAACCTTCTCAAAAGCGACAAGCCGCGTGCAGCTGCTTTCTTCCCTGCGCAGGGACGGAGCTGCACTTATGCAACCGATGAGCAAAACCACGCCGGCGACCCGGAGAAGCCGAGACACGTTCGTCTTGCATCTGCGTGGAGGTCGAAGAGACGACAGACCGACCCGCGGGGGGGGGGGGGGGG
>UFQX01000419.1:262832-318076 GCA_900497675.1 Arapaima gigas | reverse complement strand
GGGGGGGGGGGGGGGGGTGTTCAGGGAATTATTATTAATAAAGCGAAGCTCTGATCCCCTCGCTGACATTATTGGGCCCGTTTACAAAGCTGAATGTTTCTGCTCTCGCTCCCTGAGGAAAGTGCTGTTCAGGGCGGCGCCTGGGACCACCGCAGCGGGGGGCAAAACGATTTATTCTGGCTGCCAAACACGGAGCAGACGGGTAGACGAGAGGAGAGCGGGTGAGACGCCTCCGAGGGCCTCGCCGGCTCCTCCGCCGCGCAGAAGGACGGATTTTAACCCTGAACAGGCGGGGCAGGCAAACCGACAGTCTGAAACAGAGCAATATCCTTTCTTTAGACCCCCCACTGCCTAAAGGCACAAATATTAGGGTCGAGGGACCGAAATATTTTCCGTTTCGTTTCATATATATTTGTAAAAACTCACCGTGTTGTAAACGGGGGATCTGACACAGCGGACCACCCATCTTACTTTACACTTTTTTACCCCTTCGGTGCCTTAGCCAAGGCTAGCATAGTCAGAGTGTGGAGTGGGACTCGAACTAACCACCATCTGTTTACAGGTTCCTGCTTTGGATGGAGATCCTATTTACCGCAGCTCCGGATACACACAACTGTTACAGGTGTGCGGAAGTGCGTAGCGGAAGCGTTTCTGTGTCCCGGACTAAAAACTCATTTTCAACCTTAACGCTTCTTTGCCGACATCCGCGACGTTTTGAGACATTTTCTGGTCTGAATGAGTGGAGCTCCTGTCCCACAGGTGGCACCGAGCTGACAAGATGCAGCGAGGATGGACTGAGGGAGCAGCGCGACTCGGACGGGGGCCGAAGGTCAGGTTCACTCCCTGCCTCCCTGCCTCGGCAGCCTTCCCAGGAAGACGTTCTTTTGTGTTACCAAAGAAGACCTGCAGGAAACTGTCATTATCTTCTCTACCACGGGAGGCACGAGATGTTTTTGACCTGCCAAAGTGTTCCATGCATCTCCGTTTCTCATCTCCCTCCACTGGCTTCCTGCAGCCTCTGTTAATAAGTTCAGCACTCTGGTCATGTCCTTCAAGAAGGATCTGTACCCAGATACCTACAGGATCCGATCACCCCCAAAAGCCCAGGAAGAGAAGTACGCTGTTTAGGGTCCCACTCACAAGGGGTCCAAAGTCAAGAGTCTTCAGGTTGTCCGTCTTACATTTCATTTGGCTCCAGTGTGATGGAATGAGCTCATTCTGTACCTCAGGACTGCTGAACTCCTTTCAACATTCAAGAAGGTTCTAGAAACCCGGACCTAACAGGGGAGGAAGAACATTTCTGGTCGCAGCGGTGACAATAACACCGACGTGTTACAGGCACGAGCTGCTGCAGCTCGGCTTCGCTGCGGGGGGGTGAAAGCCGAGCCGCTGACGGGCCCTCGGGTTGCACCTGGCTGCTGGATCAGAGATGAGTCCCAACACGCGCGTGGAGGGCGTCTGCCCCAGGAGAGACGCTGGCCCGTCTTTCGGCACAAGCTCTCGCATGACAGCAACATCGCAGCGGAGGGCTGAACCGGCCCCCAGCCAGCGGAAAGGGCTATAAAGGACCTGCTCTCACCTCGGAGCTCCTGCCTGCAGTTGAGGACTCAGACTTCAGATACCTGGACCCCATTTCTGTAGCTGACATGACACAGTCCAATGTGAAACTCCACGGGGGCGCCGTGAGGTACGGGGCCATGTACGGAGGCAACCGGCTCTTCTCCGGGGGCCGGAGTGGCGGCGGCGGCAGCGGTGGGGGGTTCAGCTTGGCGACGTCACGCTCGCTCGGGATATCAGGGGTAGCGGGATCTGGACCGGGCCTCAGGGGAGGGCTGGGGCTGGGGCTGGGCAGGAGCCTGGGTTTGGACGTGGGGGCCGGGGCTGCGCTGAGCCTGGGGAGGGTGGCCGGCGCGGGGGGAGGTTTGGGGTTGAGTTTTGGCGGGTTGGGAGCCGGACCCTTTTCGGCCGGCAGGTTGGGGTCGTTTAAGGCTGCGGCGGCCCAGCTTAGACCTCTGCTGGGGGGCCGCGTCTTCAAAATCGGGGGCTACGGCTACAACCCCTCCTTCTTGGCTTCTACGACCACGGTGGCCGCGGACGTGAGCCCCAGGCTGAATATCGACCCCTCGCTGCCGTCTGTGGACACCGTGCAGATGACCCGCATGAAAGAGAAAGAGCAGCTGCAGGTCCTGAATGACAAGTTCGCCTCCTTCATCGACAAGGTAAGACGCCGCGCGGACGGCAGGAGGGCGATCCCAGTTCCCCACGGGGGCCAAAGTGCGTCGGATTTGGGCACCTAATTTGGCAGCTTTATCTAATGATGCAAATAACAAATAAACTGCCGACGCATCTTTTATTTTACCTTCATCCGGCGTCTATTAAACCCCGACATCGGGGTCCGTTTACACGCTTAAAGCTGAGCGTTCCGAGATCCGGCTTTAAGGGTCGACTCCCGTCTGACGTCAATCTTTTCTTTTAACGCCGACGTGAATCACGGGGCTTAATTTTGCAGGTAAGATCCATTAGAGCTTCTCCTGCAGCCGTGTCTCGATTAATCTTTACAAAAGACACCGTTCTTTGCGGTGGTGAGTTAATCGCATTTCTTAATAGTCAACATAACCTTGGTTCCCCGTCATGCTTTCCAGCAGCTTTCATGTATAATGCATGTTCTAATTACACCGTGCAGAAATCGGAGCGATAAATCAAAAGAAGGTGTCAGTGTTTGTCCATGTGCTGCTGCCCCGTCACTGGCGCTGTTTTTCCAGATGTCTGAGGTCATTTCCCAGCAGAGCACGTGGTCCCCCTGACTACAACACGAGCAGAAGCAGCGCTTTCGTATTCTGGCCACGTAACTTTTAAATAAGACTGCCGAGCGGGAGGAGAATTAAATGTAAGGGCAGCCGAGGCTCTCCTCTCCAGCAGCTGCAATAAATCTTCTGCAACACGGCGGCGGTGGAGTTTAACACGGTCGCAGCAGCTCGGGACGCCGTCGGACTGCCGAGCGGCCGGCCTCATCCGTTTGGGCCCTCTATCCAGCGCACGTTTATTTATTCCAACTGCCTACCCTAACTGTCGATCCGCGTCCGACAGACCAGGTCACTCGAGCAGCAGAACGCGATCCTGAAGGCCAAGATCTCCATGTTTACCAATCCCGATCAAGGCGGGCCGGCCAGCACTTCCATCCTCCTCACCTCGGCCATTGGAACCTACAAGACGCAAATCGACAGCTTGGCTGCTACCAAAGAAGCGATCCTGGCTGAGATCGAGCACTACAAAGGCATCATTGGTGACATCCAGTCCAGGTCGAGCCGGTTTCTCCATCTCCTCCGTGCCGGACGTCCTTTAGAGCAACACGCCCCACTGAGCGTAAATCTGTGTCCAGCGGTCACTTCCATTTCTCCCCCAACAGGTTTGACGAGGAGACGGCACAGACCAAGGCCTTGGAAGCGGAATGGACGCACCTGAAAGAGGTCTTTGCTCTCTTTACTGTCGAATGAGGAGAAACGCGGTGGAGGTTTCAGCCTGCCTCTCACCGCCAGCCTGTGTCTGTACCTGCAGGATGTGGACAGTCTCTACCTGAAAGTCTTTGAGCTTCAGGCCAGCATTGGTGGACTGGAAGACCAGATTGCCCTGGCCAAGCAGGTGTACGACTCTGTAAGTAGGTCCTCGTACTCTGAGCTTGCCGACACCCCCCCCAGTACTGATGGATATGCTAATGACCCCCTCGATCCTTCGCTTTAGCAGACCGGATCGTGACACGTGTCGATCCCGGGTGATTTTAGACCCCCCTTCACTGCAGTGGAAAATTCGTACACAGGGTCAGGTATTTTTCCCCCGGTCTGTTTTGTGGACGAAGGGCAGCAGAGGTTAGAGGTGCCGCTTTGCAGTTGAAGGACACAGGTCCGAATCCCATTCCTTCGTGCGGTGCCTTTGAGGAGGGTATTTACCCCGAATAAAAACAAGAGCAAACGACCCCCCCACCCTTTGCGGTTATCCGCGCGGTTTGAGCGAGCGACAGCAAGAGAAGAGAAGAGAAGCAGAGCTTCAGGATTCCCTCCTGCCCCTCTTAGGCGAGTGCCTCCGTGAAGCTGTGCGATACTCCGGTACCCCCTGAAGGACAATAGTGCTGGCAGGAGGTGCCTTTAAATAAACACGCCCCACTTTTGTCTGGCTGCAGTTGCAAAAGGATTGTGTTCACTGTTTAAGCTGGTGGTATATCAGGAATTAGATGTGTCGCTGTACAAGCTCTCTGGAGACGCCGCCCCGCCAAAGCACTTTGTACTATTAAATGTCTTCCCATCAATCATGGAAATTCAAATTATGTGAAAGCCTCTCAGCGCTATCTGGCGCCCGGCTCAGCTGAAACCAGCTGGGGAGCCGCAGTGCATGCTGATGAGGCCATCGGGAAGGCAGGGAAGGGAAGCACGGGGGGGATACGTGTGCGGCCCCCGGGCAGGAGGAGGCCTGCAGACCGGTCCGCTTTGGGTGCGACAGGTCGAAGTTGCGTCCGCATAAAGGTTTGAATGGCTGAAGGTTACCGCTCCGGCCGCAGACGTCCTGTGAACCTGTGGTGTTTGTTCTGGGCCCGCAGAAGGTGAAGGAGGTGCAGAACATCGTGACGGGTGGCGCCAAGTCCGCCATCTCCATCTCGGTGAACAACGCGGCGCAGGCCCACGACCTGACGTCGGCCCTGGCGGACGTGAAGGCGCACTACGAGGCGCTGGCACAGCGCAGCAAGCAGGACGCCTACCTGTTGGTGCAGGACAGCGTGAGGAACCTTCCACACCTTCTCCTCCTCGCTCCTCCCTGCGCTTTCGGGGGAGGAGCCTCTAGCTACTGCTCGCAGTCGGTCACGCAACAGTAACAACGAGCCTTTCGCCTTTAACACCCTCACGCCGGCGTCTTTAATCAAAAAACAAGTGAAGCGGAATAATAATAATTGATGCCATTTTTAAAAAATTAAAACATGCAGCACGCAGCTTAACACTTCCACTTGTCGGCAGCCCACCCTGCTTCTGTTCCTCCCCCGGACAGATGTGCAGATGACAGAGCGGTGCCTAAATGCAGCCCCCTCTTTGCGTGCGGTGCGTGCGGTGCGGGGTGCCGCGCGCGTTTGGGCGGCGTGAGGTTCGTTTCCGGCTCTTCGTGGCCGTAGCGCAACACTTCCGCCACCAAGTGGACGGTCGCGTTACTGCAGGGAGCGCCAGAAGAGCAGGGCATCACCTGGGCTGCTCTGTCATGTGCTTGCAGCTCTCCCTCATGTCCCTGAACACCCAGCCCAGCAGCCAGTCCCTCACCAACATGAACGAGGAGCTGCGCGTCTACAAGCTCCAGATCGACTCTGTGCAGAGGGAGATCGACAGGATAAAGGCACTGGTATGGACCTTACGCGGGAACTCGAGCTGCCGTTGACCCGAGACCAACAATGCAAACTATGACGCAAATGCAAAAAAAAAAAAGCCACTGTATGAAGTGCTTTGGTCAAGGCTGGACATTTGGCACTTACCTGGTGCTACCTGTGTCCACAGAACCTCCAGCTGCAGGGACAGTTGGACGAAGCGGAATCCGACTCGAGCTCACACGCAGAGACGTACCAGGACCAAATCCTCGCGCTCAAGTCCCAGCTGGACGACCTCAGAAAGGTGCGCCGACGGTCTCCGCTCCTGAGGTCCCCGGTCACCCTCTCCCACCCGCTGCTTCCACACGTGTGGACATCGGTGTTCTCGGGGCCCTTCGTCCTCTGCGACACTCTGCTGACCCCACGTGGAGCTCTGCCCTAAACAGCTTCTTTCCCTCCCAGCAACTCGCTCATTATGGCCAGGAGTACCAGGAGCTCCTGGCCAGCAAGATGTCTCTGGATGTAGAAATCACCGCCTACAAGAAACTGCTGGACAGTGAGGAGAACAGGTTGAGTATCTGCATCCCAGATCCTCCTGGACAACTTAGTTACTGTACATGCTTCGCATATGTAGAACGAAGCAAGTTTTGGAAAACGGCACCAAATGAGTCAACTGTGCGGCCGACTGGCTTCAGAGCCGCAGCCTTATTACAGTCACAGTTGTTGTACAGAACAGTACTGTTTACCTCAGGACTCCTTACAGCAGCTGCCATCGGTATCGCATCGCTGTGCAGCTACACGGCGACTGAATACGACTCAGATATGTGTTAATTATGTGCTTGTGGCTTTTCAGGCTCAAGTCTGGCGGCAGCATCACGGTGCACGTGTCCAAGTCATTGGTGGGAGGGGGGGCTGGTGCTGGAGCTGGAGGTGGAGCCGGTGCCGGTCTTGGCCTCGCAGTGGGAGGTGCCGGCCTTGGAGGTGGAGGAGGGCTTGGCTATGGGCTAAGTTCTGGTATGGGGCTCAGCCTGGGTGGCGGTCTGGGTGGTGGTCTGAGTGGTCTGGGAGGCGGTCTGGGAAGCGGTCTGGGAGGCGGTCTGGGTGGTGGTCTGAGCGGTCTGGGAGGCGGTCTAGGAAGCGGATTCGGTCTGTCTGGAGGAAGCAGGAGTCTGTCATCAACCCTGAACAGCAGCACACGTGAGTATAATAACTGAAATGTCATTTTCCTATTAGGTTAGTACATTTTCAGGAATACCTGATAATTGCACCACAATATATTTATTTGTTTGTGCTGAGAAATAAACTGACAGACTACTAGAGACACCAGCAATGGCTATACCACACATTAATGGTGAATAGGATAATAATAATAAAATAATAAGAAGAAGAATAGTGGTAGGTAGGTAGAGGAAGACATGCATAGACAGACAGGGACAGATCTGTAGGGGGAATAACAGGTAAATATAACAGTCATGTATATTATATAGAAAGGTTGTGGGATATAACCCTGCACTGCACTGGGCCATCTCCTGACAAAGCCTGTGGGGCGATTTCGCAGCCGAGGGACGGTGGAGTGAAGGCGAACCTCCCACATTTGATTATTTTTTTCTATACGTGGAAGCATCTCGAGCGTGAAAATGAAGTGTGATGACTTGGGCCCTGAGGAGAGCGGTGGGATTCCTGACCAAACGTGTTGTTTCGCTGCCTGATCCAGATGTTCTAAACTCTCTGTTGGACAGTTTCTGCCTCTGTGTACTGAAGAGCGACACAGGACTCGCACATCATCCTGACGTCTCCAGCGGGGGCCACAGGAGACGAGGACACGTCCGAGGAGAAGCCAGATCCGCAGAACCTGCCACTTTCAGCCTCTGTCTCTGCACCTTACGCAGCTCCTGCTTCTTGCCTTTTTTTACAAATTCAAACTGTGCCAGATTGTAACCTTTAAAAATAAAGTCAATTTTCAGCAAACCCCTGGTGCCATAACAAGAACAATGAAACAATGAACAAATTTTGTGCTACGTTATATATGCATTTTAGGCATTACAAAGACTTTCAGAACAAATCAATGTACATTTTTTAAGTTTCTCCATGAATATTGTTCCCCCCGGAAAGTTTTAAACCCACCTCCAAGCCCAATAAAACACGATAAGAAGTTACTGGCGTCTCATTAATAATGCTGATCACAAAATATAAAATCATTAAAAACAGTAAAAATATTAATTTTAACACGTAATAAATAATTATCTAGCAATTCCAAAGGCAGATAAACATCCTTTTATTAATTCAAACATGCAGAAGAAAAAAAACGATGCTAAAAATATATTTTGTAAAATTATATGTAAAATATATTTTAAAGAAAACACTTTTCCAGAAACCTTTTGTTTGTAACTGGATGCTGGGTCTTTGCTGAGGTTCCAGCAACAGCCTCATATTATTGATACAACACCTACTGGGTGAAAGAAGGATCAGTCAGTTCCTCCTTTAGCTTATTTGTTCAGCACAACACGAGATGGGTTCAAAAAGCTGCAGAGCAGTGATTTAAACCCACCCTCTTCTCTGGTGCTGCAGTGTAACAGTATTAGTGTTCATATTCCCATAATTCACCTAACAGGATAAATCTGCTCTGGAAAATCACCCGGGTGGGTGGGCAAATTCCTGTGCTGAAAGGACCAAATTGCCTCCAGTTCTTATGGAAAAAACTAAGTGCTTCCCTGACAAAAACACACAGAGTTGCCAGTTTATGAGGTTCAGCCCCCATCACGCAAACTGTACCTTCACACGGGCAACACGTCAGGTGACCACAGAGAGTGGTGCATCTCAGACACGTCGGCTGGTGCTCAGCTCTGTCAGCGAAACAGGCAAAACCAGTGACCTCAGTGGCTGTGAACGTGACCTGACGGTTGCCGGTTGGCGTGTCGGTTCCAGCGTCTCCCAACCGGCCTGAGCTTCTCGCCCACAGCTGCTTCAAGGGTCACCGAGAACAGTGTGAAAAGACAAAAAGCACCAGCGACTGGTGATCCTACGGATGAAGACAGCTTGTGGATCACAGGAGAACAGCGAGGATCAGGCGAAGCACCAAAGACACGAGAGACACTAACAGAACGAGAAACAGGCTAAAAGTTGCTGGCCAAACTGGAGGTGCCTCAGTCACAAAAACAAAAAAAGAGCAACGGTGTCAAAAATGATTTGAATAACATGGAAAAACTGCATCGTAAAGTAATGCGGAGGACCAGCGATCGTTGGCGGCAATAAACCGGTAACTAAAAAACACACGATGGCGGCTGCGACTCAGCTTCAGCAAATTTGCATTGTGGTTTGGAAAATGCTTGTATCCAAAGCTGATGTGCAAGAACATGCAAAGGTGGAGTATGGAGCACTTGGACTGACAAGCGGGGTGAGGTGTGTTTCTATGTTCAGAAGATACGTGGCGGCTGCTTGCAAAGGTTGGACGGTACGAGGCGCCATCTCGTGGGAGTCGGCGAGGCCGACTGGTCTGCGCCCACGAGCGGTTTCGCCAACATCGAGATGGAGTCGGGATCCTCCTCGGGCTCCGGATTTAAACACTGAACCATTGTGGGAAGGTCTATTGCTCTGTGTTCAATTCGCTTCTGCCTCCTTCAAGGAGGCTGTGCTGAATGAAGAGTCTGATGTTCCTCTTCACAGCTTGGGAATTAGTGGCAGCGTCACTTGAAGGACAGTAAAGGTTTGAACTCCCACTTATTGGTTTCATACTAATATAACATCTGGTGCTTCCAGGATTTTGTCTACTGCCTATAAATAACATCTCAATTGTGACAAAGATCCATACTTTAGAATGGTCTGTCCCCCGTGTACCTACACCTTGGCACCAATTGACACACAGCTTCCTTCATTTGCATAATGAATAATGAGCCTGTTCAGGTATGACAGGCAAAGTCTGTTCTTATCTGCTGAATATGGAGCACAATTGTTAAACTTCAAAGAGCTTTTAATATGAAGTCAGCGAGGAGAAAGCAGGACAGGGATGAGTTTATGACAGTGTTCCTCCTCATTTCAGTTTTAGGAGTGAAATCCAAAGGTAATGCAAAAATGTAAAAAACCAAAAAAAAAAAATCTAAAGTGACATATTCCAACCCATAGCTTTGCTTCCATTTCTGCAAGGACATCTATAACTTCAGCTCATCAGAAGAAAAGGAACTGCTTTGGCTTTACTAAGTTTACACACAACAGAAAACCTTCAGGCGACACAAAAAATTCATTTTCACAGCAAACACATCCAATTCCGTAACTATCACATATTCTTTTCCAAAGTCCCAGGTTCACCTCCAGGCTCTAGAGGGACATAAAGCAATGAGGGTGAGGAAGGTGAGCACAGTGACGTGACTGACACCCCGAGAGCATCACACTTCCCTTCATTTATTAGCAAAGTACAGAATCCAATAAAGATGTGTGTGGTAGAAAAAATATAATTATTCCGCTTTTATGTAAGGCACTGACAGTTCAAAGCTGTGTGTGTGTGTGTGTGTGTGTGTGTGTGTGAGAGAGAGATGGACTGGTGTAATATCAAGCCTGTGCTTCTGGGAAGAACTACAAACCACTGCAATTCTGCATCAGAGAAATGACAAACAGATGGATGATTTTATAAAGAACCAAAACACCACCAGGTTACACTGAGTTCTTACAATGAGACCAGAACAATCAAACAGTAAAAGTTTGACAGCATCTTGCCAGTTAAAAAAAGGCTGAAAATACATACACGTGAGGCTGACAAACCAGAGCAACATACAGAGAAGGTGAGCTCGGGCCTGTCGCAGACTCGACTGCAGGAACCCAGCGCCGGCTGCCTGGCGGACGTCACCGTTTCCCGAAAACTCACCTCGAGGTTCCGGTGGAGATCCTTTCCCTGGAAGTTCAGCAGTGGAATCTGCATTTACTGAGACACTTGGGGAATAAACTGGCAGCACAGGTGTTCTTTATTCAAATAAAAATTCCGAAAAATTTTGTACAATGACTGACTGACTGTCCTTTATTTGTCCTCGCCCTTCTTTTTCTTCTTCTTCTTCTTCTGCTGCTGCTGCTCAGCAGGCTGTACTTTGGCCTTCTTGGCAAGAGTCGGTCCTGCTCCCTCAGCACCGCCCTGCTGCTTCCTCTTGTTCTTGTTTTTTTTCTTCTTCTTTGCCTGCTGGCCCTCCTCTGCTGCGGCCCCCCCAGGTGCCCCAGGGGCGGCGGCGGATGCTGCCCCCTCCCCCGCTGGCTCCTTCCCTTGCTGTGCCACCGGCTTCTTGCGGTTCTTTCGCTTTTTGGTCTCTGGAAGGAAGCCCTTCTTCTTCCGTGTGGCCTGTGGGCCCTGGGAGTCGTCTTCTTTCTTATTCTTATTCTTCTCGACTTTGGGTTTGCTGTAGATCCAGGTAAGAGTTGGGAAACATCACACCAGTTTAACAGAAACAGAAGCCGACCACCTCACATTCAGAAAATCCATTCAGAAATGTGATATTTTTCGTCCTCGCTATTTAACACTGAAACAACTCATAATGTATACTACTCACTAGATCATTCATATTTGTGGAATATGAAACTAATATGAAATTGAAATGTCCAAAATATGGAAACGTGGAGAAACAGGTGCTGAGTGTATATTACACTACTCCAACTGGCTGCATTCTGTGTGCAAATGAACACAAAAACCCCCCAAAAACTGCAATGTGTTTGTAGAATAAGATACACAAAATGGACATTTTAGAAGGATGATGTAGAGAAGAGTAACGTAAGAAACTCAAATTAACTAAGAAAAACCGACTGCAGCGACTTACAGGATTCCAAAGTGCTTGAGCACGTTCCAGTACGTGTCCTCCATTTTCCTCGTCTTGCAGAACCCCTCCGTCTCGATCAAAGGCTGCAGGGTGTCTTTGAGAGGTTCCAGGTTCACCGCCAGGCCCTGAGGTCACATGTAATGATGGTGAGGATAGCGAGACGACCGACACGCCGACAGCATCACTCGCTCCCGGCCACCCCCCGTTTTCCTCACCTTCTGCTGGACCTTCTTCACAAGGAACTGGCACAGCTCCAAGGCCTTGAGCACTTTCTCCTGGTCCACCTTCAGCTTGCACTCGGCCACAGGCCTCAGAGTCTGTAACACACCCACACACACACACACACACACACACACACACACACGCGCACACGCGCACACACAATAGCAAGGACTACAGTTTAGCCATCATTTTGTTCAAAGTATCTTCTGCCCTTGATAAACTGTTACCTCTTTTGCCAACTGGCCAAAAATTCCTCACGTTATCATCAAGTAAATTTTCTATGACTATCATGTTTGTTCAGGTACTTAAGGAGCAGCAGCTCAGATCTGCCGCCCTCCACTGGCACATGAACCCCATCTGTTGTGATAGTGTCTTGATCAAGGTGCCCCCCCCACCCAAGATGATACAGTAAAAATGCCCCTGCTGTATAAATGGGAAAGTCAGTGTAAGCAGCTGAGCACAGTGTGTTGGTTTGTAGGAAACTGTCAGCTAAATAAACAAAAGTACATTATTTGACTGTTTCCTTGTGTCTGTTATTTCGATATATGCACCGAACCCTCTTTCTGTGTAAATTTTGCCCACTTTCACTTAAGTATTAAAAAAAAGTTTTGGATGCAGTAGCAAATACAGGCCTGTATATAAGAAGCTTTCTCACCAAAGGAGTTTTTTAAAGTCTACATCTGAAATAGAGGTAGGACAGAGGAGACATATTTTTATTTCATTATATTTTGTTTACCTTCATTTTACTTCAACTGTAAATGAGAAACGCAAAAGTAAAATAAATTCGCTCGGAGGGCCGTAAACAAAACCCCCACGGAAGCGTCTTGTGTAGGTGTGTCGGACGTGACGGTGTGTGATTTGCTCTATCCCAGAGACCCAGAGAAAGCGCATCTTTGGAAAGTATGAGAATTAACCGTATTGTTTGATTCACTGGGGCAGAACGGGTTTGCAACACAAACGCGCACGCAGTCTGTCCGGACGCTCACCTCCACCACCCGACCGAGCATCTTCTCGCACAGGTCCCTCCACCGGGCGTCGGTCAGCAGGTCCTGAACCTCGCGTGTCTGCAGACCCCTCAGCACCATGGCACATGCCTCTCCCTGGGGTACAGCAACATGCCCAGACTTGGTAAATATGCACAAAAAGCACCAAAGTTGCAGTGTTTTCACAGTGGTACTCAGTCGGGGGTCATTTCAGTGTAATGATCACGCAGGGCTGTGCGCCAAGTGTGACCTTCGTGGGGGTGGGAGGCGTGCGCCATTGAGCAAACGCTCGTGTAGAACAGCCGATGATGGCGACTGTTCAGAGAAGACACTTTATGACTTTTTGTATAGACTATTACCCCCGGAGGAAAGAAATGAGAAAAGGAGAAGGGGGCCGAGAAGATGGAGTACGTGTGTTACCTGCTGGTGCTGCCTCACGCCGCCGCTTATGTTTTCCACCGCCGTATCCAGCAACCGCACACACAGCACCTGCATAGCACAGGCAGAAATGACACGCAGAGCGATACAAGATGCAGCTGGAACATCTAGACCAGCTCTACAGCATCGCACACTGGTTCATTTAGCCAGGACACATTTTCTCCACTAACCTAATGAGGAACACACCCCCTCCTCTTATCAATATTTGAGTTACAAACGTTCAAACATACAAACAGTTTCCCCACTTAATTTTTAACTGCATTTACTTTGCTTATTTGTTTATTTGTTGTATTTTCTGCCCGTTGCTGACTGAGACCAACTCAGGTTTAAATTCCCAGCCATTAACTGCCAGCAAAATGAACTAGAACAGTATAGGAGCATGGGAGGGGAGTGGGAGGAGTGTAGGAGGGGAATGGGTGGGGGTATAGGAGAGGAGTGGGCAGAGTGTGGGAGGAATGTAGGAGGAGAATTGGAGGAATGTGGGAGGAGTGTATGTGGGAATGGGAGGAGTGTAGGAGAGGAGTGGGCGGAGTGTGGGAGGAATGTAGGAGGGGAATGGGAGGAATGTGGGAGGAGTCTATGTGGGAATGGGAGGAGTGTAGGAGAGGAGTGGGCGGAGTGTGGGAGGAATGTAGGAAGGGAATGGGAGGAGTGTGGGGGTGGCTTTGTTCATCTCACTCCCACAATGTTTACAGTTTATGGACTGAACTGGCCAACAATTTGCATTCAATAGGAGTTTGTGGAAGGAATCCAATTTCCCTTATCAGCCATTTCACATTAGTTTTCAGTTTACTGTAGCTCAAAGTCAATAAAAATATTGGAATAAAAAAGAATTTTTATATATTATAGCTGTACCTGAGAGTCTTACTGAACCTATTCTGTGAATTTATGTAAGTTAATTCAGTAATTTTAATCCTGTTTGAAGGTTATAAAAATAATGAAGCATTTCTTCTGGTGAATTTTTAATGTACTATGGCTTTATCTAAGAATTTGACAGAACCCACCCAGGGAATAAATCGAGTTGGATCTGCGTAAATGTTTACAGACTGTGACTTAGCAGTAAAAGTGACTTCAGGCTTACAAACCAAATCAAGTTACAGACAGACTTTCAGTCTCAATAGTGTTCCTAAGTTGAACGGCCTGTGTACAGAGAAGGAACACATACAGTTAAAGCTACATCCCTCAAACTGTGGCTTGAAGCTTTTGAAGGTGGTGGTTCCCAATTCCAAACATCCAGGTTTGCAGGTGGGCAGCTACTAGTGAGAATGACAGTAGTTCCATGTAAATAAAAGAAAACCATGGAAAAACTCACAGGGAAGCGAGTGAAAAGGTCAGCAAACATCCCCCCGGTGAGGGTGCTCTTTCTGTGAGTCATGTAGGAACAGAGGGCTTCTCTGTACAGATTGGTCACTCTTTCGACGTCCATGCTGCCCACAGCACCCGCCTACAGCAAGACCACATCACATTCACCTCAGTTTTACCACAGATTCACACTGTATGCCAACCCAACATAATGCAGCACCATGCGAGAAAACATTGAACATCAAGTTGAAAAACCAACCTGTTCTGAGGAGTGGACAGTATCTGTTGAGGCTTCAACCTCTTTTCCATCCACAGATAGAGATGCAGGGCCTCTTAACACTTTCAGCAGGTACAGAGATGCACTGAAGCGTACCACAGGAAGGCAGAATAACACCACATTGTAAATGATATTTGTACAAAAGAAAATCTTGCAGAAAGACAACCATGTGGCAGGTTGCTAACCTGAAGTAGTACAACGACACGGTGGAGTCGGAGAGCTTCTGCGCTCTGGTGAGCACTCTCTCAATCATGTTGTGCAGCTCCTCTTTCATGTCAGAGATGTTCCTACAGTAGTGCTTTGCTTTGCACAGCTGGTTCCTACAGTGGGACCACCAACAAGGTGTGAGTGTGAAATTAATTATCACTTTTAGTTCAGCGAACAACGAACAGGCCCACGGATAGGGACCCACCTGAAGATGTCTGCTGTCTTGCGGAGGAAGTCCTGCTCCTGCTGGTTGGTGTCCAGGCTCATGGTACTCTCAATGACCCCCAGCAGCGGTTCAACGACACCCAGCACCAGTGGGCTCTCAGACTGCTTTGTTAGGAAGATTTCCAAGAGGTCCAGGACCTGCAGCCAACACAAGCACAGCGAGGCAAACCGTCTTTCAGAACAGAGCTTTTCATTAGATACTTAAAGGTCTGCAAGTTCATATCAACATTTACTGTCAATATACCTGGTGAAGAACTAATAATGTATGTTGAACTGACTCTTTCACGCTTTATTCTGACCTGCAAACCCTCACTTATCTCTACCTTTCTCACACTGACAAAAATTATGTCTGAGAAGGAGAGCATGTTTTGCACAACATGTTTCAGGGAAACTCTTGTACTTCAGCTTACAAACAAAGTTCATCCACAACCTGAACCCTTCTTCAGTCTACGTACGTCACCATCTCTACAAGTTTAATAGCACAGCTCTATAGCGGACCACCAGCCGGGAGACAGCAGACAGCGTGGAAGGGAGGCCAGGCAATTTTTTTTTTGATCTTTTATTAAAAGGAAGCGACATTAAAGTTTACTTGAGAATATAAAGACATATCTTCTCCACCTCACGGTCGCTGTGCTTCGCTTTACGGATGCAAGACGGCGCCGTGTTTGTCGGCATCGCAGTTTGCGACAGTGATGTGTACCGCTTTTTACTCACTGGGTAGTTCCTGTGAAAGAAAGTCTCTGCTCTAGCAATAATAAACTCAAAATATGTTGGATGAAATCAGCCCTTGAAGCTGCTTATGTTGTGTTGATGGAATAAGTTTGTCAACTGGCATTTAGCATCATTTTATGGAAACCAAGTATTTTTTTATTTTCAGCCATTTTAAATTAATTGATGTTAATAAAAATCTTAAGTCTTACAGCAGATTTTTATTTATTATATCTATATACAGAACTTTCAGAAGCTACACTGGTAATAAACTGAGGCAGATCTCTCTTACATGTTAACAATTTTGACTGAGTAATGTGAAAGTGGACAAACTGCACAGGCTGACATGATGAAGACACATGGTTGTGGAGGTACATTAAAGCAGATTTGATTTCAAAACTGATTGAAGATGTATACCTTTATCTTGAAGTCCCTTACAAGCATCTTCTCCTTTCGCTGCTTTTCTTTCTCATCCTTCTTAGCCTGAATCCTCTTCTTCTGCTCGGAGAAGAGGGAGGCGATGCTGCTGTCCAGCTTCATCATGGCCTCGTCGTCCAGCTCTTCCTCGTCACTGCCGTCCTCCTCGGTGGCCTGCAGGACAGAAGCCCTTCTTTCAAAAACTGTACACATATCCATCTCCGGACGCATGTCAACCTGGGTGCAGAGAGACACGTACCAGTGCGTTCTGGCCCTGAAGGACCTTCATCAGCTCCAGGCGGAAGTTCTGGTCTACATCTTGCTCCTCTTCGTCATGGTCGTCATCCATGGATTCATCATCAGAGTCTTCTTCTGATGAGTCACAGTCCTCGTTCTGAGGAGAAGACTCACCAGTTATGACCGCACGTGTAATGTACGCTCAAAACTCTCCAGGTGTGAACCAGTAAGTATCACCCACACAGCTGTATCTGCCATTATGCAAGTTGTTTCACGCTGACTTGCTAAACAAGACTTGCTCTTTCTCCTAAAGTCTCTTGGGCTCACCTCCCACTGTGAGTCACTTTAGGGATAAGCATAAGCGGAATGGTATAATGTAACTTGGTCTCTGTTATTTACCGGCATTCTGCTTTTCCACCAAAATCACTCCAAGACTTTTCACATATTTTACTAGATTTGCTACTGGTGTGACAAGATCTGCAGTCTGCAAACCTTCAATTACTACAAATATGCCTAACAGAGTTCAATTATTACAGAAATTACTATAATATTACCAAAATATGTACATTTAAGCATCTGGCAAATACTTTTCTCCAAAGCAACGTGCTAATTGAAATAAACAAAAGGGAATCAGTAACAGGTTTTAGATGCATAGACAACTACAGCACAGCCAATGTCAGTAAAAAAATTGGTTTATAAATTTAAACACTTACAAAATACATACAATTTTAAACCTCCAAGTTCATCTGTGTATGAGGGAGTCTCAGTACTGATATGTAGAGAACATACCTCCCCATCACCGTCATCGTCATCTTCCTCGTCCTCTTTTTTCTGCTTCTTACACCTGTTTGTGTCTTTTTCGTCTGTCACCACAACAGCGCTTTCCTCCTCATCCTTATTTGGATCCAGAACCTGAAAGAAAGCATAAATCACTGAACAAGGAGAACGGGGACAGCGGTCAAAATGCGGCAAGTGTCAAAAGCCGAGCAACATCCACCAGGGAAGGAAGTTAAGGAGGTTCACAGTAAAGTCTGCCAACGTCACACAGACAGCATGATACGAGTTTTGGGAATAAGACCTGCTCAGTTTACTTACGTCCAGGATGGCATGGAGAGCTCCCTGGGTGACATGGGGAGCGATCCTGGCAAACACGGCGTTGCACACCTGTCTGATGAGACGGCTGGGCTGGGACAGCAGCGAAAGCAGGATTTCCACCATCACCTCGACCCAGTGAGGCTCCTCCTCCTCTCCCTTTTCTGCTTCCGGTGGACCAAACGGAGATGGAATAAGACAACGTGGTCAAAGCCACCGACCTGCACTGGCTCAGTGCCCCTGAGGTCCGGTCAGCGAGATCTGGCAGCTGATTCACTGATGGCTCCGCTACAGCACCTTGTGAACATATATGCCCCCTTTTTCCCGTACAACATGCTTATTCAGTTGGTTTTACAGCCACTGCAGGTGATTCCCAACACCGCTCCCATTTCCAGTTATCGGTTCCCAACTGCCTTTCAGCACAGCAACAACAAAGCAAACTTCACGGGAATATTTGAGAACTTTACATAAGACACATTCATTTAAATATGTACATAACCTTAATTATGCTTAGTGCAAAGCAACATGGGAGAACAACGTCCTATCAGTCTCATTTTAAGTGATATTTTTCCATCCAGGAACCTTTTTTTCCCCAAAAGAAATAATGGCAAATCAATCCCCACACAAGAGAAATTTGCCTAAAGGGATGATATCACTTAACAGATTAACTGTGCAATATGAAGAACAGGTGCACATCATCTACTGTCTGAACAAATTCATCACACCACCAAAGACCTGGTGAGTTTATGTGAGAATCCCAGCATGAACCTTAACCTCTGTCCAGGAAACAGCTTCAACACAACCAGAGAGGTTCTGACTGGGTTGGTAATGGTGCTCGGGTACTTAGTGCCTCATACCAGCTGCTTTTTTTGTCGTCTTCTTCTTCTTCCCCCTCTTCTCTTGAGCCTTAACTATGCAGTTCTGCAGCTCCTGCAGGAGGTCGACGCTCTCCTCCGGAGCCTGCAGGGGAGACACCTCCTGAGTACCTGTGCTGACCGCTTGGCTGATCACTGATCCACAGAAACTTCTTTATTGGGAACCCTGGCATGTTTGCATGTTTGTATCAATCGAACGCTGCTGTCGCTTCCTACCTTGAACAGGTACATGCCCATGAGCAAGAAAAGCTGCTGGAAGGCGGAAGCTTCCCCCATCTGCATCTTCTTGGCCGCTTTCTTTTGGAGCCCCTCCACAGAAGCCAGCATGCTGCAGAAGTAGACAACATTATTCTTTCAAAATCTAAAACCACATTCAGGACAAACAACGAACCAACGATCACCTACCCAAAACATGCTTACACACCCCAACACCCCAAAAAAAAAAAGAGTTAAAACCTCATTTCAGTGGCTCCTCCTGGTACAAACGTTCACGTCTCGCAGTAACCGACCCAATATGCAATATGCGTGCAACATAAAGCTTTTTGTTAGTATGCACTTTGACACTATTTCAGATGTGGATTCATTATTGTAGGCTTTTCACTCAGACACTGAATTGCGGATTTTTGTCATTCATTACAGCGAACATTTGGATCAGGAGAGTCTGGATAGTGAGGTTAGCTATAGGTATATTGCGTCATAAACCAAAAGCGCTGAAACGCCGATAACTTCTCTTTTTAACTGGAGCAGGATCTGGATAAAAACCAGTACAATACCTTTCCCAAGCCGCCTTCTGCTGGGGCGTCAAAGGCCGGGCGCAACTCACATACTTGGTCTGTTTCAGCACCAAGTCAGCAAACTGCACCAAGCTGTAGATCCAGAGGCTGCCGTCAGCCATGACACCCTGAACTCGGCGTTCGTGGTGGGTGGAGCCTTCAACCGAGTCACCCAGGACATGCAGGTGGTTGAGGTGCTGCAGCAGGCTGCGAAGGTCCCAGGGTCGAAGGTCACGCAGAAGGCAAATACACATATAACTACACGTACATCAATGTTGAGAACCTTGCTGCTCTCATTTTAATGAGATGCTTACACAGTTATGGCATCACCAACTAATCCATGTGTCAAAATGGTAACAATAAACTGCCACACGACCGAATGCGGACATCGGTTCCGCATCTATTCTCTTCCATAACAGCTCAAAGCCACTTTAGCACCGAGTGGCTCAGTGAGTCAATGGCACAGTCTGGACTGCAGTACCTGGGATGTCGTATGTGACCCTAAACTGACCAAAAGCATGTACAGAAGAAGGACTATTGTGCTATACACGACTCACCCGAAGAAGCTACTTGCCACAACCTCCCGGGTGTTGGCGTCAAGGGGCACAGACAGGGTGGTCTCTGTTTCTGGTATGTCAGGGGTTGACTTCTTCACATCAAAAAATGCATGGAAGAAGACAAACCTGAAAGAAAAATAAATTTAAAAAAAAATTACTACTTGGGTACTCAAACTGGGACGCAACAATGCAAATTTAAGCCGGACATAGCTTTTCTGCTTCATTGACATGCATTTCAAGTTTTCATTAGGAGATCTTTGTGTTACAAGGTGAGGAATGCCTGCACTCACCTGGCAATGTCCATGACCAGATCCTCAGATTTCTTCACCTGGGCATTTTCCACAATGGAGACAAGCCGGGGAATGAGCCACTTGCGCATGCGGAACACACACTGCTTGTTCCTGGGAATAATGGACACATCTTACTGCCACAGTACTTCACACATCATCTTACCACCCCTCAACACTCACAAAAGCATTGTTCTCCTGACCAGAGACTAAGCAATAACAGCTCTGCAAACTGCAAAGCTCCATATTCACGCATCAGGCCAAACCAAGGTTCTCACCCTGAACCCCATGGCAGCCTTGACTTTGCAAGTTAGTCCTCCAACCTCTTTAGGTATGTAGATCCATCCATCAAATAACAGGGATAAGTGATCCTGAAAATTCACCTTGTGAAGGGACACAATTGCTATTTTTACAGAAAAAATATACCTGAAATTATTTAAGATGCCTAAATAAAAGGTATTTTGTGGATAATATTCATTATCCATCACCGCTCATTCAATCTGAGTCACTGAGGTCCAGGTTTGTATGACATTTTAAACGTGGTTTGAACAACCTGAAGAAGCAGCTTTCCTCTGTTCAGGACCCCTGTACTGACCGCAGAGAAAGATAGTCTTTTTAAATCTCTTTTTTATACATTTATCTTACTAATATCTTACTGTGTATTTAGGAAAGCAGTTTAAACCTCTTTATGGACAGCTTGTGTTTTAAACACTGTGGTTCTCATTTAGAAAAGTGTTTCGATGCTGTGTTCCATTTTCACCCTTTTCAAATAAAAGTGCAACTGAAATCTCCTTTGCTGCAGGTGTGGAGCAGGGTGTGTGTTTTATCTGGGTTTTAAACACTCCCTTTTGCTCATTTGAAACTGAATTTTTGCTGCTCTGGGGACATTATTACAGCATCTGTCATCTGAGACCAGTGTGGTGTGGGTGAACTAAACGGCAGCGCTGGAAAAACACTCACAAGAGGAAATACGCAGAAGCACTGAAAGAAAGTCTCGTAACTGTTTTTAAAAACAGTAAATGTAATATTTTAACCTTATTTTTTATTGAGATGTCCTTATAACAGTTTGCAGACAGTCTGAAAGCTGAGCAGTAACCCACATATTGATTTGTTTTCTCTATAATATACTGGCTGGAAAAACATAACCTGGGTAAGTGGCTTTCTTCGTTAATCATTTCATTGCTTACACCTCACTGTTTCCTTCATTCACCTGAGATTGAATTGTTCCTTTTATGAACCTGCCATTGGAGGAAATGGAACTACACAACCTTTACGGAGATAAAATGACCACAAAATGGGCACAAACTCAGTTGTTCTGAATAATAAGCCTGTTCTATGAAAAAAGGTACAGCAGTGTCTGAGGGTTCAGTTCATGACACTGCCCTTGGTTTAAATGTACACACTTTAAGCTATATACTTAATATTAAAACTATCGGTTTCTCAAGATTACAAACATATTCTACTGATATCTATTATGATTGTCCACTATGGAGCTCATATGAGTTCATGGTGGCAGGCCCTCCCCCCCAGGCATCAGATACTCACTGCACTCCCTCTTCCTGGTTCTTCTGCTGTCTGCGGGTGCTGAAGTCCAGGCAGGAGTCCAGCTGCGGTCGACAGAACATGTTCTTGAGCCAGGCCACGTACTGCTGCAGCACGGCAGGCTGGAGGTGCTGCACCACCTTCCAGAAGCTCGGCACCACAGGGTAACCCTGGTTGGTGAGCGTGGAGAAGGCCACCATCACGGCCAGCTGCTTCTTGGCATCGTCACAGCTCTTCAGGAACTCTCCCACATGGGTCTCCATTTCGGGGGCAAACTTATAGCGGTCCGGTAGCTAAGGAAAGGGAAGGGAGTGAGCTGTGTTTTGAAGAGCTTTGAAAAGGCCACTGTTTCTCGTTCTGAGTTTGTAGTTCTTTTAAACCATAGCATGTGTATCCTAAACCAGAACGGTCACTCAGCGAATGCCGGCGTTCCCGGAGCGTAGCGGCCTGAGCAGAGACGCACCTGAGCAGAGATGACGTGTTGGCCGTAATGCTTCATCACCTCTCCGGACAGCACGTGGTTCAGCTGTGGGAGGGACAAGAGCGGAAGGGCACTCACCAGCAACCGGTAGCACATGTAGCTGAAAACAGGACAGAAGAGAGCAGGTCAATGCACACAGGCCCTTTCTTGCTCCTTCATCGACACAAATGCTGCTTTATTTCAGTCTAAACTGGCTCTTTGTGTCACAGATGCCGCAGTTGCAAGTTTTTGCAGATGTAAACATTTCCCAGATTACGTAGTTATTTTTAATGGCATTTTCTTCATTTAACTGTTTTCTAACATTTCTGTGTTGCAGAGCAAAAGTGACCAACATAAAACAGTCCCAAAAATCAGTTCATAACTTCTTATCAACTGCTTTCCGGTCTTCCAAAACCAGTATGTGATGTTTGCGATCAGCGACAAGATGCTGAAACACTGCTGACCAATAACAAGATGATAAATGATGTTTGTGAGATAAGTCGGTCAAGAGTTGGCATCAAATGAGCTGTTTTAATTGCCAGCAAGCATAATTTAATCTTACTTTCATTGCAGTTTCAAGATGATAAAAATGTTTAAAAGTAACAAGTGGAAGTACTTTACATATATAATATGACTTTATCCAAGGCTTTTACAGTGGGTAAGCCATAAATAAATGAAGGCACACGTGCATCATCGACCTCTTTATTGTGTAGATAATAAAAAGTTAATAGCGAACAGAAGCTGACCAGAACTGGACATGACTGTCTGATCAATTGGTGAACCAAGAGGATTGGCTAGGAGGTTGTGAATATTACGTACAACGTATATTAAATGGATGTTGTTCATTTTAATGAGCTCTAAAGTTAACAAAATCACTGAAATAGCTGTTATGAATAATTTTGTATACACTAAAGCTCTATCTGAGGTTTTCACAGAACCTAACCAGAGACATTTGTAGTACTTAGCTGACAGCGAATTAGTTCTAAAGGTGGCACTGAGCTTACAAACAAAGCAAGTTAAAAACACTTGCAGACCCAACTGTGTGTGTAAGTTGAGGAATCAGTGCAACTTTATATGCCTTAATAAACAGAACAACTCGGACTGACACCACCGCACCGTCAACGCTGAGGAGCATCATGTCATCTCAGATGGCGCTATATGGAGATATATTGCAGATTTGCCAAAGAAACCCAACGTGACCCTTCCCTTATAGCAGCACATACCTGCTGGGTCCTGACTGGTCTTTCAACAGACCATTGATCACTGCCTCACTCCAGAAGAGCTCAAAGCTGTTCTCCCTGAGTGAGACCTGCAGCAGGTCGAGGGCTATGGCAGGAAGCAGTTGCTCTTTCTTCACTGAACGGGCAGCCATCTTTAGCACCTCCGCCAACCTGATAACATCAGACAAGACATGCTGATGATGCCTATTAATAGTGTGGTGTGAGTGTGAGTATGTGTATGCGTATGTGTGTGAGTGTGTGTGTGTGTATGTGTATGTGTGTGAGTGTGTGTGTGTGTGTGTGAGTATGTGTGTGTGTGAGTGTGTGTGTGTGTGTGTGAGTATGTGTATGTGTGTGAGTGTGTGTGTGTGTGTGTGAGTATGTGTGTGTGTGAGTGAGTGTGTGTGTGTGTGTGTGTGAGTGCGTGTGAGTGCGTGTGGGTGTGTGTGTGTGTGTGTATGGGTGCCTGCTTAGCATCTGTGTTTTTGCAAACATGTGAAACTTGTTAAGTGTGTAGTGAAACAAACAAACAAAAAGAGAATATGGCACTAGTTCTACACTGCGCAGTACCTCTAACACAGTTCATGATCACCCGAGGTCAATAATGGGGGAAGGTGGTCCGGTTGTGCATCTCAAGAGCTGACCCATCATTCCAATGCATCACTGACAAGATTTTTTAAATCATTTTAATAACCTTTCTGTATGTAGTAAATATAATCTCTGCACTTAATAAAATATTCTTTTTGTTCAGTATTTACTTCTGTACTTGCAAATTACAAGTCTTATATATTTAAACTGTGTTTCATTTCGCCCCAAATCCTACCACCAGGGAGAACAATGAGCTGTGAGCTTAATGAGAGGCAGAAGGCTGGTACACAAAACATGATTCCTTCCAATCCTGCACTTCCAAAAACAAGAGTAAAGTTATGCATTGACAGCTGTATCCTTGAAAATTATTTTTAAATTAAGTGACTTAACAGTGAGTTTCATTCTGCCAATTAGACACTAAGGAGAAACATAACGAATGATCATGATGCCATGCCAGAAGATGGGAGAACTTACAACACTTCCTCACCGACCTTTAGATATGTCATTTGTCATTAGCCGACACTCTCGGGCCACGTTTTACTCAGTGTTTATGTGCGACCACCGCCGTCTGTCCTTTCTCAAGCTTCCCCAGCAGCCATTCTCCTTGTTGCCAAGCAACCAGACTTGCATTGCAAATACCTACATCCCATCAGTTTAACTCACACATCAGGAAATTACATAAGTGGGCTCACTTCGGGATGTTGTCCTTGGTGACGACAGTCTCAGTCCCCAACAGCTTCTTCAGCTTCTTGGGCTTGAGCACATCTGGGAACTTCTGCATGGCCACGAGGAGCAGCTGCAGCTGCTCAGGTGTGCTGAAGGCTGATGAAAGGTCACTCTGGAGGGCCCCCAAGAGCACCTCCTGAAACACCTCCTCGGTGGTCTGCACGAGAGATGGGTGTGAGGCATGTCATCACCAGGCTCCTGACCACACAAAGGGCCACACTTGAACATTAAAGGGAACTAGATCCTGTGGTGCACAAAGTGATGAAATTCAATAATCATAACCACCTACACTCATCCCTGCTTACATTCCGAGTCCATTTCTGAAAACCAGACTTTAAATGGGAAATAGAAATAGGAAGCCTATTTCCCATCATTTCAAATGGGGAAAACGATCCGTTTCAACCCCCCCCCTCCGAAAAGCCCAACTAATTTCCCGAAATATCACTAAAACACTGCAAAACACCAAAATAACTAACAATCCCCCGTCGCACTCTCTCTCTTCCTCTTGTACAACAGACGTTTAGCAATGACATTTGTAAGAAAAAAATGCTGACAATCATTTAAAATAAACAATACAATTCAGTGTAATGGTCTGTAAAATACTGTTTATAGTCACAGATGAAGAGAAAACTTGATAGGTGAAAGCGGTGAAGGGTGGAGGAGATGAAAAACCGGAGTCGCACAGCAGAGAACAAAGCGGGCAACTCGGGGACGTGTTTTCTGCACCGCCGCCGCTGCACACACTCAGTCACGCATGTTTCCCACTCACGCACGACTGCGAGCATGTTATAGACACCCTCCGTTTCCTACAGCTGAAAGCTATTTTATTATAATCTTTCCATTTTTAATTTCGTTTTTACCCGTTAAGAGGAATTTGTTCGTTCCGCAGCTGAACTGTCTGTATTTATACACTGAGGGTTGTGTGTATGTGCGTGTGTGTTTCGCTGGATCGAGACAAGTTGGCAGGAGGTGTGTCTTGCAGACATTTATTTAGTGCAGTTACTGTGTTAAAGCACCTGCCTGGCAGCTGACAGGACACGAAGCCGCAGCAGATCCGCCCTCACGCAGTGGCTGTTTAAAATTTCTCTGCCGACGGTTTGGATGTTATGACAACTTTTCAGAATGGATATGGGGAGCTTTTAATTACACGCTTCAGCTGGAAAATGTTGTGTACAGCGTTTTGAATGGGGAGCTTTCTACATGGTTAGGCTAAAAAATGTTCAATGGGGAGCTCCAAAGCTAAACTGCATTTTTAATATAAAAGAGAGAGACTTTATTGGAAGGACATAAATAGGGAAGCTGTACAGCGGGGGATTGGTGTACACGAATCACCTGCTGCATGTGCTGTAGGACAACTACTCAGCAAGCTCAGTCCCACCTCAGACAAGATGTCCACCATGGTCTTCCTGGGTAGGTCTTTCAGGTGTTCCCGGTACTGTGCCAGGCTCTGCAGCAGCTGGATGCACTGGAGCAGGACCTTGGGCTCCTTCAGGAATAACACGTGAACACACAAACAGCACCCATATGTAAAACCCAAAACAGTTACGCACTTAACCAGATGACCTCTGCATAAACGTGTACATCAGTACAAGTTGCTAAATACCGCACGTCACTTTGGAGAAAATCATCAGACGGGTGAATAAACGCAAATGTAGCCGCCACGACCCCAGTTCACGTCCATCTTTTAACTAAAGCACAGAGTTGTGCTGGAGAAGCCGAACCAGCTCTATTCACAGTTACAGCTACAAAGAGATGGGGAGTTTCAAGCTGTCTGGTAGAGACAGGAGATAAAAAAAAACTTAACAGAGATGTGAAAAACCGTGTGGAAAAAAAAGGAGATTAAAATGGGTTTTTTCCACAGTTAACAACTTGTCTTTGTTACGAATAAGATGCTTATTACTGCTGGCTGTGTATAAAGGTTTGAATTCCATATTGCCACACACCTTCATTTTCGGTCAAAAAAAACCTCCCCGGAGACACGGCTTCCAACATAGTTTTGATTGGATTTGATACCAGCAGTTTCTACCTTGGTTGTTCAAGCTAGTGAGAAAAAAATATGAACCTACCCAACTGAGGTTTTAAAAAAGAACTTGACTTCAATGTGCAAAAGAACAATAAATATCTGACAGTTTGTGTCTGAGTCTATCTGGTCTTGTGTGAATGGTGTGTATTTATATTCATTCATTCATTTAGAAGACACTTGAAGGACATACAACTCAGATTAAACAAAAGTGAATTCCACAGCAAAAAGCATTACATACAGAAAAGCGTTTGTCGCAGCAGTCGGTTTGTCCAAATACCACTGTTTTTACTGCTAGCTGCACGTACAGATAAATGCATAAGGAATTTGGCACAGAGGCGATAGTGAATAGGTGGTGTAGGTTCATGGAGCAGTTAGGAGATCAGAAGAGAAGTGGGAGTGAAAGAGATGAGACCCCCCTCCAACACTGAAAGGTATTCAGCAGCTTTGAGGGATAGAGAAATATCAGCAGTGTGATACACTCAGAATGCTGGCTAGAGACCACAAAGTACAGAAGCATTTTCACTAAAATCTGGGATGATTTTTGGTAATAGTACAGTAATAATTTAAGGGGATCGGCCTGCTTTCTACTGGTGTGACCACAACTTGGACTTGATCCTCCATTTGTCTTGCTGTACAAAGACAAACCGTTTATCCTGACGCAAAAAGTAAACCGTTTTCTTTCAAAAGCTGGCCAGTGCTAATTATTTTCACTGTGTCAAGATATGTGAAAACTCTGTTCCAGCATCAAGATGAGCGGTCAAACAGAACATCCCACAGGGCTCAGTGCTCACACCGATACCGATCTGTGCTGCTGCCAAACACATCCATTTATCACTATGATCAAAAACAGAAGTTCTACTGCCTGCAAAAAGTAAATACAAGTTTATCATCTGCAATTAAGCACATATTTTTATTACCAGCAATTGTAAATTACTTTTAATTTTAATGTCTCTCAAAGTGAACAAACAGGTTTCAACATCCTACAGTGTATTTTTTATTTATTACAGCTATATTTCAGCAGGGCCTACCCATTGGACAAATCGCTTATATTGAATGTTTAGATAATAAAGTAAACCAGAATTGGGCAGATGCTGATGAATGATGATAATCAATTGTTGTGAAATGAATTCACCTACCAATGAATGATAATGATAACAAAAGTCCTGCAATGGACTGGCAACCCATCTAGAGAATTTTTTTGTCATTATAGCTTCATCTGATGTTCTCACAAACCACAGCCCATTTTCTCCACAACTTGTATACCACCGTTACTACTTTTATATGCACATCTGTATTTTTTGCACGATTCTCTGTTGGGCACAACACAAAAGCAATGTAAACTGAATTACTCTAAAATGTACAGTCCAGAGAGATGGAATATAGACTCACCTTGGGAAGGCGGGTTGACTGGGACAAGGCCAGCACGCCGAAGAAGCAGCCAAACGCGGCATTTCTTGCCAACTTCTGTTGAATAATAATATGTTTTGGGTCAGCGGCTGGAGATGATGCAATACAGGTGGACAAAATTACATATCAGTCAGTGTCTGAGTTAGGAAACAGTACATTAAATCTCAGTCACTGTGTTTGATTCAAGGTTGCACCAACACATATGCCACAAAACAGGCACCCAAACACATAGCTTACAATTTGTAATACAGGTCCACAATTCCAAAATCTGAAAATCTCTGAAAAATGAAAGTATTTTGGTGCAGTTTATTACTAAATAAATACACTGCAAATTAACTGGAATACTATTGGTAGTCTTTATTTATCCGAAATTGTGCCCAAGTTCTTATGTTTCACTGCAGAAATATTAATATGTTTTGATTATGAGGTGCTACCCCTGTGAGGGCCTTTCGAAAATTCAAAATTTCTGAATTCCTTAACACATCTGACCCCAAGGGTTTTGGATAAGGGATTGTGGATCTTTTTTAATAACCTTATGGCACTGACTTGTTTTATTTCGTCAAAAAAGATTTTGCTAACAGCATCACCTTATTTACTTTCTGAAGATCATGCTTTTCCTTGATCTGATCCAGTGTCATCTGTAGTGGAATGTCTTCAAACACACTGAGGACCTACAAATTGGGTGGGGGGGAATCATGATTATAATACTCCATAGACCCACAGGTATGTAAAGGTAACTCCTGTGAGTCACATGTTCACTAAAAGTGGAAACTTCATACATGTGTCCAGTTCACTGTGTTCACCACACTGAGCTCTGAATAGGTGGTGATTAGAGAGACGATATTTGTCTTCCCACTCTGTCCTGCTCTGAAATGTCCTTTTGAATCAGTGTTAATGTTGACCGATTCATAAAACATGAAACACTACTAGAGCTGATGAAAATATATACTTGTTTCATACAAAAGTCTTATAGTTCAGTATAATGGCATATTTGCCCATTGTGTGGTCATTTTAAACTGAGACCAGGCATTTCATTCACTCCTTACTATATCTTTCACTAAGGCACTCAGACTCTCTGCTTTTTCTATAACAAAACAAAGTACTTCTGATCACACTGACAATTTTAACCAATCGCAGCCCTCAATTACGGTTAACACAATATCACAACTGTTACTTGTATACAACAGATTCAATACCAAGTCTCCAAAGTATTTTAACTGATTTTACAAGATGACTGCAGCAGGAGTGGGATTCGAACCAGAGATTACAAGGGGGTGGCATTAATCACTGCACCACCTGCTGGCCCCTGTCCCAGGTTGAGGATGTTCATCTTACCTGCGCCAAGGCCAGACTGAAGCCTGGACGAGCTGCTTCCCGGGTGTGTGACAGGCCATCCACCAGCCGCTTCAAGCTGTACTTGAGTTCATCTGACTGCTCAGCAGCAAACACAACATTTTACATAGATACACCCACAAGTTCAAACCACGACAGTACATAACCCTCCAGGGCGTAACAACAATGAGCAGATAAAGGAAATGTTTACACTGATCGCCTCAAAACGTAAACACAAACTTCTAAATATTAACTAGTTGTTCGAGCAGCCTGATGAACCACGTTCAGAAGCAAATAGGTCGCTCGTAGTGGAAACTAATAATAACTTCTGGTTCTTCCAGCAAGCCACGTTAGATAAGGATGATTACTGGTTCTGGATTACTAGTCACCACTAGAAGACTGCTTAGAGTGGGGAGAGGAGTCTGTGCCTGCTGTGTGTGCTGTGTGTTCCCACCTTCTCACTCTTCTTCAAATACTGAATAAGGTTTTCGATCGCTTTCAGTCGCAGCTCCTGTTCTGGCTTAGCGATGTCCCAAAAGAAGTCGAGAAACTCCCGGTTCTGTTTCAAAATTCCCTTGGCATCGGTCACTTTGGGCCGGATGGGGCCACTATCCAGCTCAACCATACCTGCACGCTCCACAGCAGCCATGTGATTCTGTAACCATGCTCAGAACATCCTCCAACCTCTTCCGGGGTAAAGCGGAAGTGCACCTCGGCCACGCCTTCTCCCCTGCGCTGCACTTCCGCACTACAACGACCGTCAGCCATGAGCCTATACACGTTGTATAATAATAAGTCAGACACATTTTCAAAATATTATGGAAGTAATTATTTAGGAATATATTTGTGCACGGAAGTAACTGAATGCTAATTAAATATTATATTCGCTATCAATTGTCTAGACATGAACAGTGTGCGCCCTTTTTAAGACTTAATGAATGAATATGTCTGACTTTTGTTATCATTTATATTTGACATCATTTATCTGCTGCTTTTCTCAAAACTGGTCTACAGTGCTAAGCTACTTATAACGATTTAATCGTTTGTAAAGTCAGGTCATTTTTCCTGTATCAATTCAGGATTAGTAAAGTGCTCAGGAGTACGAAAGCAAGGAGATGCTCTAACCACTGTGCCACCTGCTGCCCAGCATGCAACTTGTTTACTTGTCTCTTGGGCAGAAATACTAAATATGTTTGGTGCCGTGTCCCCCAGGAACATCTTGCTGAGAAGTTCTATCCTGCCCTCAGTGCCATTTTACTGACCTGGTACATATGATTTGACTTGATGGTGTGCCTTCAAGCATAGTCATCCTGTAAGAACAACAGACATTAAATGTAAAGGGATGAACACTGAAGGTGGAGGATTTATAGAAAGAAGCACCGTATCCCCATTTGGTATACGCTTAATAATGCAGTTTTTTGTGTTTTTTTTTTCCTGTTACTCATAATTCTGAGTTATGAACAAGGTCTACGGAGAATCTTACTGTGTTCTTTATCCTACATAGTGCTGTACAGTGTGATTGTTTCTGTTGTACTTTGGCCCGTTGTGACAGCTGCAGTACAAAACTTTAGCTTTATTTATCCAAAGCAATGCACAACATTTAATATGTGGCATTTAGCTGACACCTTTAGTGACTTACAATGTTAGATACACAATAGTAAACTCCCTACAGTCATTTACACAGTGATACAGTGGAGCAATGTGACACACACACACACACACACGCACCAGTACTACCTGCCCTGCCAGTTTTTCTGTTATGTTTACTTCATCCAGAAGTGTTACATGATTATGACCTTAAAATAGTAAATGCAGTGCTGCAGGTGGCAAAGTGCTTACAGGCATCGCTTCTCAATGCAAAGGGCAGAGTTCAAATCCCCCCACCTGCTGTGGTGTACAAGGTATTTACGCTGAAGTCATACCGTACGGTTAAAACTACCCCGTTGCACAAATGGGTAAATAAGTAGACTAACACAGTAAATTGCTTTGGCAAAAAGCATCAACTAAGCAAATGTAATGATTTGGTTTGCTTTGTACTAAACCAGTACTATGAACAGACATCAGCTACTAGCAGGAATAATAATACAGTAACAGCCACGAACAGCGCGTCCCAAACCCACGGCGTGTGTGCGTCTCGCCCCGCTATTTCCAGTCAGGCGCTGACAGGACAGCCCGCCCGCCGCCATATTGGGGTCCTCGCTGGACTCACGGCTCCAGCACTCGCTGCAATGGCGGACTACGATAACTACGATGATCGGGCGTACGGCAGCTTCGGGGGCGGCAGAGGGTAAGAAAACAACCGGCTATGGTGCGGCCGCAGGAAGCGCGCTGAGGTGTGGCTCTCTGCAGATGTGTGACACGGGTGCAGCGTGGCCCCGGTGGCGGAGCGAAGGGACCGGGGGAAATGAATGAGAGCGCGGTCGTGGGACGGTGCGCAGATCGAGAGCGTATCCGCCCTCCCGCAGTGTCCGCAGTTTTCTTCGTTTTTTTAAACATTTTATCACCACACAACAAGTAGTACTGATACAGTAGTGCTACAGCGGTGCTATACGATGAAGGCGAAGTGGTCCAGTCACTGAGGCACAGCTTATTATTATTATTATTATTATTATTATTGTTGTTGTTGTTGTTATTATTATGCGTTAGATGACGAAGTCTACAGTGATTTACCAGGGTCATTTCACTGAATCGGTGCTGGCTTGCTTAAGGGAGCTACAGCAGGCGAGAGAATCAGACGAGGAACCTTCAGTTGTAACCACCACGCCACCTGCTGTTGAGAGTCCTGCACTGTGCCCAGTGCTGCGTTGACTCGTATTCTGTCACGTCTGCAGTTCAGCACCACAATCTGTAGCTGTTCCTTTGTTGTGTTTGTAAACAACCAACATCCGCTGGCTGCACAGAACTAGTTCAGCGTCTGTTCCAGTGACCCTGACCTTCATTTCGAATGCTGAAGGTGCACAGTTGTAACTGGAAAGCAGAGGCGGCTTTTTGACAACATTTGTACTCACTCTTGTCATTGTGTTGCCACGTTCTTTGGTGTTTTTGGTCTTCAGGCTGGACTGATGGATGGCGGTCGGAGTTTTATATTTAAGGAGCTTCATTGTTTGCTGTGCTGACAACAGTGAGTTCGTACGTGAGAATTTTGGGTAAAGTTGTAAAACGGGCAGTTCAGCTGATGCTGAGATTTGCACACCTTGTATGACGTTACAGTTTTTCATAGCTATAGAGAAGTATACACTCTGTTTCGAGGGAAGGTTTTCCAACTGGATTCGCTAGGTTTAGCTCGGTCAGTATAAAACAGAGTAAAACAATACATTAAAAATTTTATTACCTTGTACTGGCTGGTCAAAAAGAATTGAACACTTTCATGAATTCATTACTCAGTAACAAAGTTGCTGAGGCAGAAATGCATATACAACTTTCAAGCAAGAAAATCTGGGAAAAAATCACGACAGCTTATTGACAAATGGTTGAGGCTACATGTCCGTATTATTGTAATAGTTACTGAGTAGTTTGTAAAAGCTCAGTTCTTTTTCAATCAGCCTGTATACTTCCCACAGATTTTTCTAAAATTGATCATCTTTATAACACTACATAACCATTCAGTTTTGGCTGCTTTTACACCTGCAGAAGTAGTCACTGCTGAAAAACAAACGTAAGTGGCAGGACCTAACAATAGATTATTGCAGTTGACAGTGAAGGGTAATATTAATATGATAATCTAAATGCAATTAGACTTGAACAGACGCAACCAGTAAGATGAAAAGTAAAAAAAATCACAAGCGATTTGTTCAGATTAATCAGTTCTTTCATTGTTTAACCTTCATTGCTTCTGCCAGGAATAAAAACGAGCCATTTCTGATAATTTTTTTCCAGCAATTATTATTTATTATTATAATGCTTGTATATATTATATAAATTTATTAATATAATATATTAATATCAAAACACTGCTTCTCATTTTAACTCAATCTATATGTAGACTTGGCCTATAGTGTACATATACAGTAGTCCCCCCTTATCTGCGGGGGATATGTTCCAAGACCCCCAGCGGATGCCTGAAACCGTGGCTAGTACCAAACCCTTTATATATTATGTTTGTTTCCTATACATACATACATACCTGTGATAAAGATTAATTTTTAAATTAGGCAGAAAAAGAGATTAACAACAATAACTAATAATGAAATAGAACAATTATAAGAATATGCTGTAATAAAAGTTATGTGAACGTTGTCTCTCTTAGATCGAGACCGCGACAGTCAATCTGATAACCAAGACGGCTGCTACGTGACTAACAGGGGGTCGCGTATACAGCGTGCATACGCTGGACAAACGGGTGATTCACGTCCCGAGTGGGACGGTGCGAGATTTCATCACCCTACTCAGAACGGCGCGCAATTTAAAACTCGTGAATTGTTTTTTTTTTCTGGAATTTTGCATTTAATATTTTCAGACCTCGGTTGACCGCTGGTAACTGAAACCGCAGATAAGGGGGGGACCACTGTATATACTTTTTTTTTTTGTAGTCATATTCAGTAATTAGTTAAGGAGTTTGTTTAACCAGCAGCTTTAGGTCAGCAGCAGCTCAGCCTTTTGCCGGCTGGGACTTGGCCAGTCGAACGTCGGCTCTCAGCGCGTCGCCGGGCAGTGTTACTGTGTAATGGGCACACTGTCATCTAACAGCGCTGAAGCACCGTGCAGTCCCGACACGGTGCCTCCCGCGAATAATAATCACCATCGATAATCATTTTTCGATGCTGTAGCAGTGCGGCTGGAAGTCCTTAAGTTACAGTTTCCAGAGACACGGCGTCAGTTCTCTGTGCAGGGGGTCCACTAGTTGTCCTGCAGCCAGGGCTCTCCGTTCACTTCTGACACGGCTGGCATGCAGCTGGCACACGCCGGTGCTGCTGAGCCGGGCCACTCGCACCCCTCTCAATTTCACACCCTGAATTCTTCACACACCCTTTAACCAAAGGGCATCTGTCACATGGGACACGCGTCACCTGTTTACTTGCCTTACCCCCAGCCCATTACAGTCCAACAGGCGGCTGAGTGGGCGGTTTATGGAAACTGAAAGGCAGAAGCGGTGAACGGAGGGAAAAGTCACGCCTGCACGGGTAACTACGTGCAGTGTTGGTTACTGCTCACATGTAGGACCCTGTGGCCCCCCCAAGTGAACCCTGTGCCTCAGGGTAATCTGGTTACTTTCAGGACCTGGACTTGTTTATTTTTGCATTCACATATTTCATCTTGCAGGACAGTGATTAAAACCAATACTTTTGTGTGAATTACTACACTGGTGAGTTTCGGTGTTAAATGTGTGGTGCGGGAGCGTTTCAAAAGCTGCCATGGGCGACCGTCTCCTTTGCGCACACCTTCCGGAGGAAGGAAACGGCCCGGTCTGGGCTCTGTTGTGATGCCCCAACGGGGCTTCTGACTCCCCTGGTGACCCAGCTGCGTGGCAGAAAATGACACTTTCTCTTTGATATGCCACTCGCGTTGTCATTGGGGTCGGAATGTTTGCTTAGAAAATACTCTGAATTATTGAATTTTTTACAGTCCTGACAATATTAATTCCCACTTTACTGTGAGAGGCAGTGACCCAAATGTGCAAGCAAAGGTACTTTAGTATCACATACATTGATACCAGAGGTGGATGGATAGATGGACAGAAAGTTTACTGATGCTAAAGGAAATTGTGCAGCTCAGTGGCACCATTTATACAGTACAGAAGTGACAGGAGACACTGTAAGAAACAGGAATAAATAAATACTGCAAATAAGTAAGTAAACAATAGAACAGACAGCTCAGGACCGCCTGGGCAGTAAGTACAGTTAAGTTTTATACTGTATGTATACAAAATGTCTGCTGCATGTGCTTTAAAGTGTGACTCATTTTATAACAGTTGTTTTTAAGAGAAATTCTGAGGCTTTTCTGCTTCACTTCAGGCTCAAAGACTCCATGTATTGAAGTTCTTGACTGTATTTGTGTCTAACCACTCAGTAGATATTAATACTACATTAATGTCTCTCTTATTGGTGTTTTTGCCTCGATCTCCTCCCACGTGCAGTGAATGTCTCCTGTGGCGCAGTGGCCTTTGGAATGGAGTACCAGCTCATTCAGGGCACTGTAAAAGTGTGAATGGTAAAAGGGAAGTGAAAAAAGTGTATCTGTGTGCGCGGATCAAGCCGCAGTGACATCCACATGCTGAAGTGTGTATTGTTTCCCACACTGTATTCCCTACAGCGGCCGGTGCACACATGGTGGTGCACCACAGGGAAGCACATCCTGAGTTCCGCCACAAATTGTTCCTTGGGCTCTTATGAGGGTCTCTTTTGAACAGAAGACCCCGTGGTGGCAGTGGCCTTGGGGGTCCTCGCAAGCAGAAGGAGCTGCCAACGGAGCCACCGTATACAGCCTACGTAGGCAACCTGCCCTTCAACACAGTGCAGGGTGACATAGACGCCATCTTTAGAGACCTCAACGTCAGAAGCGTGCGCCTTGTTCGAGACAAAGAAACAGACAAGTTCAAAGGTATCTGCTCAGGTTGCCCTATCCCTGCTGCCTCATTCCTGCAGCAGGTCCTGGGTGTCTTTTTTTCTATACTTTTGTTCAAACTGCATTTAGAGATTGGTAATGACAGCAGTGCAGCGTTTCTGCTTTTGTTTTACTTCGACTGTACAGAATTAACTTGAGTCAGTACAGCGGGAAGACGGTCTGTGCCGTTTATTGGGCAAGCAGACAAATAGTTCATGATATTTTAAAATCATTTTGACACGATGGTACTCTTGATATAAATAACTTTAACAGAACCGCACAGTCTAACAAGACGGTAAAGTAGACATTTTTATAGTTGCAAAATCGATGTTTGCATCTATAGTGAGATATTAGTTATTATTATATTATAGTGAGATGTCATACAAGTAAATTGGTTCAAATGCTGAAATCAGTGTTTTTCTTTTTTCTTTCTTTCTTTCTTTTTTCAATTTTGTTCCACTTTGCCATTTAAAAAAAAAATCTGAAATATATTCATGATCTACTGGAGTCTGGTCATCCCAGTATTTGATGGCCTGAGGTTTAGTCATGTGCTGATGAACTGCATGTACCTTTACTCTGCTGGGAAAAGTATTTGCCCCTTTCTTTCTAATTTTATCTATTTTTGCAGCTTAACATTAATTTTGGTTAGAACTTTTATTAGTTCTCCGACTGAATGAATGGAGCCTGAGAGGAAAAAATGACATCCATATCATTTTTATGGCATTTTGTCTTTTTTTGCCCAATGTGTGATGATAGTTGTGAAAAAACAGTTGTTGAGCTTAATTAAGAGAGTGATTAGTGAGCATTTTGAGGACAGTTAGCCCCGTTCCATCCAGCCCTGTCTAGAATAATTCACAACTTCTTGTGGGTAGAACAGAGATTTATCATGCTGGGTTCAAAGAAAATTTCTGAAGACCTCAGGAGAAAAGTTACTTATCTATCTGTCTAGACAGAGTTGCACAGAAATGTCTAAGGCTCTGCCACCTTGGAGGCAAATGCAGTGAGAGCTAAACTCATGGAACAGAGAAAGTTTGTAATAGTGGTGAATGTTCACAAGTGCCGCTGTCCTTTCTCCTCGAGAAAGGCGCAAACTTGTTAATGAGCTAATAAAGGAGTCCAGAACAACACGGAGAACCGCAGGCCTTTCCGCCCTCAGCTCAAGTCCGTGTTCATGACTCCACAACAGGAAAGATGCTGTGCAAAAATATGGGACAGTGACAAGGCAGAAACCACTGCTCACTACAAAGAGTATGAAAGTTCATCACACGGATGTCTTTGAAGCGTTTTGGAAGAATGTTCAAAAATGGGACTTTTCGGATGACCGGCCTGGATATATATGGTTGGCAGAGACCAGATTTAGTATTTGAGAAGAAGGATATTCCGCCAACAGTCCAGCATGTTGCTAGCCATGTGGTGGTCTGGGGATGTTTTGTTGCTGCAGGACTTGGGTACCTTGCTGTCATTGCAGGAACCATGCATTCCTCTTTGCATCAGAAAATTGTAAAGGAAAATGTAAGTGGTGAGGTTTTCTGTGGAGGAATTTTGGCAAATAATGTGAGACCCTGGTTGACAGCTACGGGAAACGTTTAGTTGCATTTATATCAGATACAGGTGGACTAACCACTTATTGGCTCTTTTTTCACACATGTATTTGCCCATTTCATTTTTTTTCCCCACACCAAGACAATTATATAAATACCACACCGGTGTCAAATTTAATGTCAAAAAGCTGCAAAAATAAAGAAAACTGAAACAAGTCCAAATACTTTTGGACAAAACTGTTCCGCGCTGTAAACGATGGATGTCCTGTGTGTCACTGGAGTTATTTTTGCCCTGCAGGTTTCTGTTACGTAGAGTTTGATGACCTGGAGTCCCTGAAAGAAGCCTTGACTTATGATGGTGCAGTAAGTGTGTTGTTTGACATTTCACACTTTGCAGGACCTTGCAGTGTTTTGCAGTTAGTTGTCACTAGTGGGATACAGGAGGCTGTGTAGATGCCACAACGTTATTGCTCCTTCACTGACCGCTGCGAGCAGGAAGGTAAATGTCTCTCCTGTTCAGCTCCTGGGAGACCGTTCGCTGCGAGTGGACATCGCGGAGGGCCGTCGGCAAGAGAAGGGCGGCGGAGGATTTGGCTTTCGGAAAGATGACAGAGGAGGAGGAGGTACCTCTTGCACCCTGTCCTTTGGCTGCTTGTCTGTCTGTTTCAACACAGTATTTCTGAGTTTTGCTCACATTGTTTTATGGATCTTGATATCTTTCTTCTTCTGTGGTGGTTCTTTTAAATATACATTTTAGTAGGCTTGCATAACCCTGTGTCCAAGGTTCAGTTCAACCTGAGCTCACACTTAGCCGTGACCGAACCATCTGATGGATGAGTTTGTTTGCTAAAAAGTTCCTGGAACTGGTAATGAGGTGTAACTGTGTTAGTGGAAACGTTAAAGATTTAATTCATATACCATTAGTTATGTCATTTCAACAGCGGTAACAACTGTTACACATTCCACTGATCATAGCTTTCAGTTCAACGAAATAATTTAATTCTAATATAACTTTTTTCGGTAGTCTTCCAAATCATTCTGGTATTCCCTTTCATAGAATGACCCAGTAAAGACTTGTATTTTATTTTAGGAAAAATGCATCAGCAATATTTTACAATATCTTTACCTTACTAGGTCTTCAGTAGGTTTGGGAATCAGACTCCGCATGAGCTGTTGACTGTCATGGTTTTCTGTGATAAAAGTTACGTCTTAGATATGTAAATATTGACTGTTGCCAATTAGTTGGTTAAATAGTCATCACCGACCACGTGATGCCCGTGTTTTTTCTTTTCCTCTTCATAATGATGGCTCTTGGTTTTTTGGCAGGCAATGGATTGTTGAAAAATGTTTCTAACTTTGAACATTTGTAAGTTGAATTTTTGAAAAATAGATTGGGACTGCAAAAGTAAATAGAAAAAATAGAAAGCAGTCAACAAATACATCAAAAATTAATGACAAAGAAACTCAAATGCGTAAGAGCTAAGATACAAAAAAACTCAATTTCAGATAGTTCTAACTTGGAAGATTGTACAGAATTGTTTATTATCGAACACCGAATGAATAATAAAAGATAATACAAATATAAGGTTCAAAAATCTGTATATATGAACGATAAATACAATGTAAAGATAAATGGTGGTTTTGGCCCTCAGGCTATGATAGTGTCTCCCAGATGGCAGCAGTGAAAACATGGTGGAGAGGATGGGAAATGTTTGTGGAGATGTTGTGAGCTCTTCTGATACACAACTTCTTATAGGTGGTCTGGATGGTGGGTAGTGAGGTCCTGGTGATGGACTGGGCAGTCCTCACTAGGCCCTGCAGAGCTCCCTTGTCAGAGGCAGTGCAGTTCCCATAGCAGACTGAGATGCAAGAGATCAGGATGCTCTCTATGGCACATCCGCAGAGGCTGGTGAGGATGGGAGGTGGAAATCGAACTCTTTCGGTCTCCTCAGGAAGTGGAGATCGCTGGTGTGCCTTTTTCAGCAGATAGGTAGTGTTATAGGTCCAGGAGATGTCTTTGGTGATGTTACACAATGGCTCCTCGTATTATTGTGTGTGTGTGTGTGTGTGTGTTTTTGCAGGTTCTAGGTGCAGCTAACTGTCCTTCCCCTTATTTTTCACCCATCTGTTATTGTAAAGTTTCCATTGTGTTATTCAGCAGCATTCTGCCATATTAATGTTCTCAACTCTTCTCATCTTTTACTGCGCTGCCAAACCAGGCAGTTGTAAACAGTCTTTAAAATCCTCCTAGTTTTTTCCCCTCATATTTCAGTTGCCCTAAAACCATCACTTATCCTAGTGTTCTTTGTCCCAGCCATAAGTGGACCCCCCAGTAGTGGAGCAGTGTGAGCAGCATTTGGGTTTCTCCCAGGCCGTTTAGCTCCTGTCCCTGGCAGTGACTGGCCCTGTCACTTGCAGGCCATGGCAACTCGCGTGGGTCCCAGAGGAGGGGGGAGCGATTCCAGAGACGACTTCAACTCTTCAGGAGGTGTGCAGAGCTTGCCCTGCCCTGCCTGGCCCCTATCCCAGGGCCTGAAGTGTTCAACTGCTGACCTCCTGACCTGGGTTGGTGGGAATTCACAGGAACATTTTAGGATGGCAGCTGTGTCCCTTGAACTAGCAAACTTGTGTCAGTGATAGTGATTCACCAAGAATCCGTGTTCTTGTCCATCCTTTGTCGTTGGTATGACGTGACTGATATGTCTGATGTGTGCCGGTCTCGGTGATGTCACATCCCATGCACATTGCCGTCGCTCTCTCTGCAGGTGGCCAGTTAAAGGAGCAGCTGCAGTCATGCAGATGTTCTACTCCTGAGTGCTATACTCTCTCACCAGGATTCAGAGATGATGACTTCATGGCTGGGCGGGGTCGAGGTGGACGTCCCAGTGACAGAAGAGGTGCTGTTTCTGGAGGCATGGGCCGCTACAGAGATGGACCTCCTCGCGGGGGTCCTGCAGATTTCAGAGAACCTTCTGAAGGTGTCCACACTTGTTATTAACCCTAACCCCAACCCTAAGTTTTTTGTCCCAGAATCATTGTGAGAAACAGTTTGTGGCAGCGACGGGTTTTTCCATATGCACTCGAGACATTTTATTAGCAGTTTCATATCTTCTCTGCAAGCAGAAAAATTTACCATAGATTGGTGCTAGAAATTCCTCCAAACTGACGTGTGGGGCTGTTACTGTAAAGTGCTGGTCAAAGTGGTCGCACTAGTTGCGGAAAACATAGGATGACGTACTTTTTCCCAACTAAGACTTTTAATTTTGGATTGTTTTGATCAGTAAATGAACTTTGTGTTTTTATTTTTTTTATTTGTTGTTTCTTTATCTTTTTTATGACTTGGATCAAGATTGCTCACGTTTTAAGTCAAAATTATATGGAAATTGATAAAATGCTAAAGGGTTCACAAACTTTCTAGCACCACTGTATCCTCATTATTGGGAAGGGGAGGTCTGTTGAGTCAAAAGTTTTGAGACTATACCTCTTGTACCTCAAGATTCTGGGTTCAGTATCTTTTTAAAGTGTTTGTAAAGCAGCTTCCTTCACTTGATAAAACCTTCAACAAGTAAAGCAGCAATTTTATATATTTTTTTTTTTGCCATTGTCTTCAGGCTGGCAGTGCTAGTTTATTTTCATATGTTTATGAGATTAACAGCAGTCTCCCATGCTGAGTGCCATCACTCACACTTGTGCTTTCAAGAGCTTCCGCTGTTTGAATACTGTTGCCCCGCTTAATTGTTTTTCCAACTATCAGTGGCTACTCACCCCTCTTTATGCCCAGGAGGGATGGCTCACCACTGGTACTTGAACTCCCAGAGGTTTATTGTTTTCCTTTTCTCTGCAGCTGGGAGTTCTTTGTTTTCCTCTCCTCAGTTGCAGGTTTGCTTATCCAAGTTGTTAACTATATCTGTTGACCTGCATTCCTCTGAACTTTGTTCAGCACCCTTTGTTGCATCACCGTGGTGAGAAAGGCGCACTATAAGAATAGATTGTGTTGAATTGCTTCTGTTCCAGTGAACAATACATTCATCACTTGGAACCACCAGCCTGAAATAGGGGTTAAATTGTTGGACATGAAAGTTAAGGGACTGATCAGAAAGCGGTCCTGCTGCTGGTGTATATAGTCACAAACTCTTGACCTTGACTGTCCCACTACCGGAAGGCTGAAGCTTCAAAGGATGCATCCTGTAATGCTTAGGGTTAGGGTTGTTGTATTTGCCTTGCCACTTCACTCTGAGCAGCTGTGATGTTTTTCCACACTTGATCACTCCAGTGAATGCCAGAGATTTTCCGATGGGATTTTGCTGCACTTCTCACGTGTGGTGTGATGTGTTTGTCCCCAGAGGAGAGAGCACAGAGACCGAGACTACAGCTGAAGCCGCGCACAGTGGACGCCCCGCTGAACCAGGTGGCCAACCCGAACTCTGCTATCTTTGGTGGCGCCAAGCCGCGGGAGGAGGTGATGCTCAAAGACAAGGACTAAATGACGGCACAGGATGGCCACAGAGCGCGAGGGGGGGGGCACACTTGTAGAGACCCACCCACCAAGGGGAAATGCCACCGCCATTACCGTTCCTACCTGCTAGATGAGCCGTGACACCCCCCCCATGTCAAGCAAACCATGTATTCAACCGCAAGGAAACACACACCAATACAGACACACAAAGTGCGTGCAAAACAAGCAGCCCGCGATGCATGTGAACGGTTAACAATTGTTTAATGTGTTGACACCTGCTTTCCTGTATTTAGTGCCTGCTTTCTACAGTAGTTACATTGTGGATGGACTGTTCACCTGTAGGATGTTGGGGTGCTCCATGTTTCTTGCTTTTTTCTTAATTTGTCCAGAAGTGTACGTGTCTCTCAGAAAGGCCGCGCGAGTTGTGTGTCGTGCGGTACAGGACTTGCGGCTGTGTGTGGTTGCTCTGGCCTGCCGCTGTGCACTCGGCTCTGGGCTGATAAACTGCCAGCACGGCGCACCTTTCACGTCGACCCATTGCCGTCCGACTCCCTTAAAAGACGACTTTGTAAATTCACAGTTAGGTAGAAGAGAGGCCGATTTCAAGGGGACTAACTGGCTTTGGTGGCGATGCCTGCTGATTTGGGTAAAACTGCGTGTGTATTTTGCTTTTCTTTTCGGTCTCATCAGACAAAGGCAGAAACGTTCTCCAGCCCATCTGGTTTACCATTGTAAAAAATTATTTATTTACTTATTTATTTCCTGTGAAGAATGGGTGAGTCTGTGTGGCTAAACTGACCAGCTTTGTTAATCAGAAATCTTTCAGATGTTTCACCACAGCTGCTTCGCACATTGGCTTCAGTGTTGTTCTGTCGCCTTTAAGTTAGAACTTGCACTTCCTGAAAGCATTTTCTTTTATGTGGGACTTCAGACACTCAGAAGGCAGAAGGGGTTGTCCTGTGTTGTCCCTTATTTTTATAATGTTTTATCTATGTGTGTGCAGTTAAACAGTTGTGCCAGAAAAAGGTTAAACTATTAACAGGTGTTTGTGTTGTGTGTAATGGGCTCACATTTGAAAGATTTTTGACTTAAGTTGATCCAGCATGGTGTCTCTACCTTCAAACTGATATTTTACAAGTATGAAGTGATACGAAAAATGCCAAAATGCACTCCTACTGTGCCATATTGAAATGTCATTTTTTGTTGCAATCTTGCAGCCCTAAAATTTTAATATTGCATTTTCCATCGCGGTTTGAATACAGTAACTGAGACAGAAGTACTGACAAACTTTGAAGAATTTAAAACATTGAAGGAGAATTAAAAGCAGCTCAGCCTCCTTGAATGTAGACACCGCTAATTCATATGGTATTAATAGCTCAAACTTTTTTTATAGAGCTGCATAAATAAATGTCAAACTGGCCTGTAAGGCCTCCCCCAAGAAATGATTATGGCAATAAAATTAGTGGTGAAATGTTCAGATGGGGGTTTACTAAGCATAGCTACACTTCAGAGAATGATCCATCAGCAAGGTGTGAAGGCGAGAACCCGAGCAGCTCACATTTGTCATGTAGGTCATCCGCACTGGAGCCAAAGTGTGGCTTCCTCTCAGTCGTCGGTCTGATTTTGCCGCTCCGCGTTGCACACCTCGCCAGAGGAGGAACATTCCAGTTCTTTCACTGGTTCCGATGCACTTTGGTGGGGTTTCAAGCTTTCAAATCCGAGTGTGCCAGCTCTTTGTGTACTGAAGTGTACGGCTTTTATCAGAGAGCGACAGCCTGACGTGAAATAAGAGGAGAACAGAATTGAGTTACTCCTCCTGATGTACGTGCAGGTTAGCGTCAGGCTGTTTCCAACGCCGCGGAGTTGGACGAGAAGCGATGAACTCTAACCTGCCGCAGCCTACGATGCTCTCACGCAGCATATCGTGCACAGAATACAGGTTTTAATGCCCGGAGCCGAAGGGAGGGAGGGTTTGGACTACTGAGTGTTGATAGTTGTTGGAGAACTTTTTTGCTGTGATTTGTGTGTGTTGTGTTGTGTGTGCAGCACTCTTTGTAGAAAATGCCAGCACTGTACAGAACATGTTTATCTTTCTTCCATCAGAGCGTTTGGTTTTCAGGTGTAAAAGGCCGAAATTTCCCTGCCACCAGTGTTTGAAGAAGGTGCATTTTTGTGTGTGTGTGAGAGAGACTGTCTGTCTGTCCCTCCAAAGCTGAAACTGTCACTCCCATCAGCTAAGACTTCTAAGCAAAAGATCCCCGTTATCTTGACATTGTGTCATAAAATATTAAATGGCAAAAAAAACATGCATTCAGAGGTTTGGTATTTTGTGAATCTTTTAAATAAAAAGAACCTTAAATAACCACTGATTTTTCTCTTGTTGCTGTTCTATGCAGAGTGTCAAGATCTGAAAAGTGCCTTTGAGATGTTTCAGGTATGAGGTGGGCTGAGGAGACCCGTTTTTAAATCTAAAATGAGCACGATGAACGCGAATTGTGTGGTACATACGGCCTTAGTCATTTTTCCATTTAAAAAGCCTTCAAAAACCGACTGTTGACTGTCAATAAATCTCTGCTCTGTCCTCCTAAAGTCTAACATGACAGCAGAAGTTTAATTTCTTTCTCATGTTTGTTTGGACACAACGTATTAAAACAATACCGACCCTCCGCGCCGAGCCCGTGTGCTAAACGGCTCTGTACACAGCCTGTCATCTTCATGCGCAGCTTTGCTTTTCGGGCCACAGACCTGAAATTTGGCTCACAGGTGCTTCTCACCCTAAGGGACATTTTTGCGCAGTTAAGTTAAACTTCAAAAAAGTAACTTATTACTTAGAAGACGCCCAATTCTGTCTCCTCACGAGGGCTGGCGAAGCAGCAGTGACGTCACGCGCAGAGCACGCGAACGTGACGCTCACATTTTGCCGCCGCCTCGCGCGCACGAGCAGCGCCGGCCGATCGTGTTTGATCGCTCGCGCAAAATGAGCGCTAAAGTTGGCTGATGCATTCGTTACTACTGCCTGCACGCGAGTCCGCACGCGAGTCCGCACGCGAGTCCGCACGCGAGTCCGCACGCGAGTCCGCACGCGAGTCCGCACGCGAGTCCGCACGCGCCCTTCCACACACCCTGACGCACGTTCTGTCACGCGTGCACTTCAGCACGGCCGCTGCCCGTAAAGGTAATAAAGTTTGGCGAAATATGTTTAGTTTTATTCCCTTTCCACCCTCCGGAGCTCGTCTGTCTGACAGCACTAACTGCACTTCGACGGTAGTACAACTTGGTCATATTATGTCTTTCTACGATTATCCTTCTGTTGACCCCACAGGGCAGCTCGGCCAGTACAGCAAAAATGGGAAGGTGAGCAGCTGAGCACGTTTGAGAAACTCTAGTTCCAGTAGCAGGTAGAACTTGAACAGGTTCCACGAAGGTGCTCGACTAAGTGCTCCATAAGAAACTTGCAAACACGCACAAATTCGTACGTTTTATATGAAAGCAGATGCATCAAATTGTACGTCAAATCTTGCCAGCACCATACGTGCTGAGCAGAAATATGGTGCTGGTGAGATGTGACGTAAAAACTGTACTGTCACACGCGGTTCGTAAGAATAACGAAGACATTAAAAGAGGACCCCGAAGTGAGAAGGCGACAGGCAGTTCGTTGTTGAAGCCGTTATCTGTGACACTCCGGGTGCGGTGGCGCCCCAAGAGGCGGCGCCGGACAGCGCTGCGTGCGGATGTGGTTGAGAGAGGCGAGCTCTGCGGCTCCGGCCGGAGAACAGGCTTCACTTCCAGCTCCATCTTCATCTTCAACTCCAGCTCCAGCGAGCAGCCGCGCGGCGCCATGTGTGGGAGCCCCCGCTGAAGGTACTTCAGGATCCCCCGCGGCCACATTTCGGGTACCCGAAAAGCGATCCGAGTGCTCTCTGCAGCCGCGCTTGGGGGTTGGGGGTGGGGCTGCTCATAGAGATCAAAACTTCTTCATTGTTCACTGGTAGAATTCGCAACTTTTATACGCAGAATTAAAGTAACTCCGCTGACGTGCACGAGCAGCTCTGGTCGCATTGATTTTAGCCCCGTTCTTATTTGTCGCGCGCGCGAATAAACTGGCGGCACTTAAAATGTAACATTAGCCGTTAGTATTAGAATAAAAGGAACCGAACAGTTCGCTGGATAGGCTGCCGAGAAATGCTGCTCTCTATAGCATGTTTTTTCACATCAGTTTTGACAGAGAAATGAACGCGTGGGATAAGATGTGGCAGATAACCTTTAGAAATCGACTGATTTGTGGTACTTTCTAGAAAGATGTCCAACTGTCAGGTACATGGAGATGAAAACGCGTGGTTCTGAGCTCAGTTGTGGGCAGCTGTTAGACCTGTGCTTCGCACCTCAAGCAGGTAACGGCCCGAAAGACACCGGGCTCCTCCACCGACGGCTGAAGTTCGACCCGGGCGATTTGATCGATTTCTGCTCCGTTTACTGGGTCGTACGAACGCGAGAGGAGGAGTGTGAACCGTCGCAGTGCGGCGGGAAGTCCGACTTGTGCGCCTATCTCGACTCGGGTCTACAGTTAGACTTTCGTGATGGTACCGATGCTTGTGAATAAGTCTGTTTCCACAGCTTTTTACCCTTAACCGTTTGCTCGCTCTTTTTGTTGCATTGCAGTTTTAAAACGCCAAATACTGCAGCTTAAACAAATATTTTTTCTCCCACCGTTTGCCTGAAGGAAATATTGCACGTCATTTATTATTTGATAATCTTTGCCTAAACATACATCTCTTTATAATTTTGGGAAACGGCTTTATCTACATTTATTCTACTGAAGTGTATGAATGCGCAGCATAGATAACGTTTCCTTTCCATTTGTTCTCGGTTGTTTTGTTGAGAGCTGTGTAATTTGTAGGTTTGAAGTGTAGCGTTGATGTCCTGTTGTGTGTCTAGGGGGTCCAGTTCCAGATTTATACGTTGGGATGTATCCCAGCGGCTGCCCACCTGTGCCGGGTCTGCACGGTTTCCCCGTGTTCGTGGATTTCCTCCAGGCGCTCTGGTTTCCTGCTGCGCTTCTCGAAGGCCTCTGTACTTGACAGTTAAAGTGACCTCACAAAACCACTGAGCTCGAACGCTTTAGCCATGTTCATACTTTAGCGATAAAGTCCACATCCTGTCGAAGAGGGACTGCAACCTGCTTACAAGAATTTATTAAGGGTTTTGCCATCCTGGGGGCTGCGCTGCAGCTGCTCGAGTCACTGTGCATCATTGCGTGGCACAAACTCGCTCTTCTGCAAGTCCAGCCTCTTCTCCTGCACGCTGTGCCACACGTGAGAAAAGACTTTCCAAAAGCAGCAGGAAAGGTTCACTTTAGAATGTTGCTCTCATCTCCCTGAAAGGCAGGATGGTGGTCCCGAGCCAGCAGGGGGCCGTGCTGGTTCTCGCGTCGCTCGTGTCTTTGGGGGTCATTTTCGCCATGTGTCTGCGGTGCCGAAAGAGATCCAGTGAGTCTCCGCTTACCTTGTTTTACTTGCGAAACTAAACGCATTACATGTTATAATCCATAGCGCAGTGCTGTGTTCACTTAAAAGATCTTTTTCACAGAGGTGCAACTTTTAATTTTTCTTTCACAGAAATAGTCCAAGAAGAAAACTACCTTTACGATCCACAACATTTGTAAGTCAATCACATCATATTTGCTGTGTTTCATGAACCTGTAAGAGTGAATAAAACAGTAAACACTGTTCTGATCTTATAATGCATACTCAGCTTTTTACATAATGAAAGTTTTGGATGTGAATTTGACAGGTTTACTTTAGAAGGGAGATCATATGAAACCAGGATTCAACGGGGGCAACTTCAAACCAAAGAAAAGCACAGCAAACACCTAATTTATCATAAGTCGACTTGGCCAAAGTTGTCGGCTGAATAAAAAGTGACAGAAATCATAATAAAGAATAATTTTATAATTTGAATTTTTTGAAATTTTATCCAGGAGCAGTGAAGGCAGAACAATCAAGGTGACACGATCCAAAAGAGGTACGAAGGAACTTAAAGTTTTCTTATTATGTGCTGTGAAAAAGTCCAGGATCCTCGCCTGTCAGCTTTTTTTCCTCAGGGTAATCGTTTTTCACATCCGTTTACTTAGGACATCGGTGTTATAGAAATGATTTATTTATGTTTGTCTTCTTACACTGTAGTATGTTCTCATGACACTTTTCTCAACTACAGCAGGGAAAGCACTGAAGGCCCCTATGGACCTTTTTCCACAGAATATTGGACTTAAGTTCAGATTTATCTGTTTAAACTGCGAATGTAGGTTGTTGTTTAATGACCGGCCTAAGAGAGAGCGCATTAAATACTCTGTTTATGCAGGAACAAGTGCGATTCGCCTTATTTCACACATCACTGCAGATACCGGGAAGGTTTGACAAGCTGAATGCATGAGGAAGTGGACTAAAACTTCTTCAGCGTTACATACGTGTTTCTGAACTTATGCACATTAAAGGTCACTATTGAAAATCTTAATGTTTCTGTTTCCAGTGACTAACCTGAACCAGTTCAGTTCGTCTTCCGGTCCACAGTAAGTGTTCTGTAGATCACACATAGGAAATGTGTAATTTGCTAGTGTTTTCTTTAAAAGGCTATAAATGCTGTACTGTATACGTCATTCATTTTTGAAGAATAATAATCATGCGAATGGTGAGAAGTTGGATAACGGAAAGCAGTACTGTCAGACTTTTCATGACAATATGGCTAACACTTTTAAATAAATGTCTGATGTCTTTTGCAGGAAGAACCCATCAGCAAATTGTGTGGCAGTGGCAGCAGGTACGTAAAGTAGTCAATGCTGTTTTAGGATCTGAAAGTAAAAAGCCAGATGAAAGTCTGCTCATTTTAGCATTGTTTGTTGTGTAGCTTGTATGTTTCCTGTGAAACAGGGATTTCTCTCAGTGCAATACAAACCACTACTTCCATGTCGATTGTTAATGTCTACATCTGTTTTTTATTTGCAAGGCACCCGCGTCTTGTTGGTCATATGAACTTGTCGGTACCGATGTGTGAGAGTATTTGGAAAAAAACTGTGAGAATTAGTACGTATGAAGACTAAAACAACAGGCTTCAGTATGTAGGTGAATGTTTATATGTTAATATAAAATATAACAAATTAACTGCTCATATCTTTTCAAAATTCCTGCTGAAGATCAATCCAGCTATCAAAACATTTCATGTAAGTAGAAATTTGTAAACTTTCTCAGTATCGTTAATAGCAGCTAATTTTATTCACTACCACATTACAGTGTGTATTCCTTTCATTTGGAGGTGGGTTGTGTTTTAATTAATATGTTTTAAAGATGCCTCAGATTTCTTCAGTAATATTTTATGTATGGTTACCTCTTCTTTTTAGTTCATAATGGCAGCCCCACGTATGTGTAAGTATTGATGTTTGATCATTGTTTTTTAATGTTTGTTTGGTTATCGTGAAAAGGAAGTTTCAGTAAACTGCTTTTCACAGCAATTTGATTCTCTTTCTTTTGCTCTTGACTTCCAACAGTGTGTCATAAGAAAGGTCATCGTGGAAAAAGTAATTCATAGCTGCAGTCATAAAGCATATTTGTCATTCTAGCAGCTTTCTCTGTTCCACAATCTAATGATTTCATGCAAAGTTGTTTACGGTCTGACCCCCTGTAGTCTTGAAGGTCATGGAAAGCCACACACGAGAAAATCTGTGTTCCGTTTTTTTTTTTTTTTTTTTTTTTTAACTACATGAACACGTGAATGTGTTTGGCAGTTGTGCAATAAAAACACAGTTCTTATGTTTTGCATTGTTGGCCTGTTACCCATTTCCAATCATTGGAGTTTTACTTGTATATTTTGTAATGGTGTCACTTCTAATTTAAAAGAGTGCTTGTAAGTTGTGGTTAAATAAAGGTGTCAATACAATTCTGCAGAGATCCAATCGCATCACTGCTGTACCAGAATTTACCGGAGCCATCTGAGGATACAGGTGCGGAGCAGTACATGCCACGTTCAGTATTTTACCCTATTACTTGTTTAGCAATATTAGGACTGAATTTGAAACTTTAATTAACCCGTTATTTATTTAGCCACCATTTAGTCTTGTTGTTATAGCAAGATGTGCACTTTGACTAAAAACCTAACAATTCAGTTTTATATGTTACCTAGTCACAAAATGCCAGTTTGTATCTTCAAAAAATAAGAAGTTTGTAGTTTCGTTGTATAAAAGAACATAAAGCTGTACTGATTATTGTTTTTCTTCATATGTTTAGCTGACTATGAAAACGTGTTTCCAACAGTAGATACCCACATCACACAGGACTCGGGTAAGCCATTAATAAATCGTAAAGTCACGTAAATTTTGTCCACAAAAGTGCATAATATGGGTTAATATTTGAGGGGAAAACAATTTAATCTGTTTGACAGTAATTTTCACACATTTTCAGAAACTGCCTTGGGCGTCAAGTGCATTTAGAGTTCTCTTTTTTAAGCTTTATTACGTAATCTCCCAAACTGTACTGATCAGCAAAACCACCATCGCGGATACATGCGAGTTTTAAAAATAAAAAGCTTATAAATATCAATAAGATTCGCTGGAGTGATCAGCCAAGACAGAGAGCAGGAGTTAGAGGAACAAAAAGACTCGATTTCTCTCCGTTGCATCATCGCCCTTAGAAGCAGAGCAGCATTACAAGAACACGGCACGCTGCTGGTCTTATTTCCACTACTGTACCTTCCTGCAGCCATTCACTGGTGCTGTATTGTTCCGGTGCTGGGCTAGACAAAATGATAGAAGCCACAAATAATACAACTTATCTCAAGTCACTGTAAGATGCTGGATCATTCTTTACTGTTTAATGTGTTGCTGTGTGTGCCAGTTGTGATTGGGATGTCAGCTCAAGTTTTTTGAGGGACGGAAGAGGAGGAAGTTTATCTCACATTTTGTATTCTAGAATTAACTGTCCAGTGACGCTTAAATCTGGGGTTTCATTTCAAACCGGTGCTTGCTTACAAAATGTCTTCTCAATCCGTATAGCAAATCAAATCACACAAGCAAGGTCATTTGTAATAATATTCCCTTTTGAGCGAGTTCTATGCATTTCATCACCTCAACTTGTAAATCCATAGGTATGTTTTCCTTTGCTTTTCAGTATTTTTAGCACTTTCCTTAAAGTGTTTTTGCTTTGCTTTTTCCTAACCTAGCAAATAATAATGATTTCCAGCACCGCGACCCTGACCAGGATACAGCAGTTAACCATAATGGATGGATGAAATGATATTTACTAATTAAAGCCACTTGTCATACTAAGAGCATTCAGTTTGCAAGCTGAGCCTCTCGATGTGTTTTCACTTCTTACAAGTCTACGTACATTGACTACATTAACCAGTGATACAAGTAGTTTCAAAAGGGTAGGTTTACCACCTTTGTTTAAAGAAAACACACACAAACACACACGGTTTTTTGTTGGGACAGGTCATGATGGTGATGAGTCAGTTTTGTGGTACTTTTCTAGGTCATTGCTTTGTTGGGTCCTTTCCATGTGTGCGGGGCCACACATACTCTTCCTCTTGCAGAAGATTTTCTCTGTCAGTTTGTCATGTGGTGCTTGAAGTTTACAGTTTCCACTCTTAATACGTGCAGTTTTGTTACAGTTTCTCCGTTTAATTTGTTTTTTTCCAGCTCACGTACAACGTCTTTTAATGTCGACACTTACTGCTAGTTGGTTTTTCACTTTGACGTACCTGTGCATCTGTATGTGTATAGGTAAAAGTTCATATCCTTTTTCATTTTTTAAATCCTTTCCATCCCCCATAAAGCCAGAGATACGCTGGGTCCTGATCTTATGAATACAGTGGCAGCCAGAAGTCTGATCATAAATCCAATAGTTCCTTTGTAGTCAATGGAAGCTTCACAATACAGGTGTTTTTTTTTTTTTTTTTTTTTTTTTGGAGGTTAAGTTCTGATAAAGATGTAATGAAGTAACAATTTGCTGCAAGATTTGTACTTTATTCCATCTTGATGAGTTGCTCATCTCAGGCTGCAGTGTTGCACAGCATGTGCTGTAAACGTAGGGCATGATGTGGACCGATGCCAGGCTTTAACAGGACTTCTGTTGTCTTGTATTATCTTCTATTAACTCACAGCAGCACTAAGTGTGTAAATGAGTTCAAAAATAGGTCATTGGCACGATCTCCTGTTCAGTGTGTTTGGTTCTGCTTCATTCATGCAACACGGTGCTGTGGTGCTCCTGTGCGTCGGGAGATATGGAGGTGCAGGGAGAACACATTAGAACCTCTTCGGTAATGAAAGAGAACACACTGAAGCTGGCAGGCAGGTTGAGACCGTTTCAGCACATAAGACAGTACAACATCTGGCTGCCATCAGCTTTATCATCTATGCTGTCCAAAAACGAAATATGCAGCGATAGAGATTTACCTCAGTTTATTTCGTTGGTTGGTTTTGTTTTTATCCCTGGGTCGATTCTGCACCAACAAATAAGGTGGGAGATATTTTAAACTTTAAGGTATGTTAAAATTATTCTAAAATGACCGGAAGTAAAAATGTCATCTCCAAAAACACTTCACATTCAAATGTTGACCGATTTACCTCAAGCTAGGTCTTGTAATTGATCAGCCCTCACAGGAGCTGCAAACCTTCCTGCCAATGAATGGTTAATCGACAGCTTGTACTGCAGATGGAAGAGGTATGAAAATGCATTGAAAGATCACGTGTACCTGTGCAGTATGCATGTGAGTGTATCGATTGCATAAGGTGGATGCCATACGAGGCGGTGTGGTACACACACCTAGGCCAAACACAGCCAGCAACCATCTTCTCACACCGCTTCTCACACCACCCCCACCCTTTCCGTCCAGCACAGTGTTAGTTGCTCTCGTTCTTATATCTCACAAAGATGTGGTGGGCTAATCTGGCACGTCTTCCCTTCGTGCTTCACCCCACAGAACTGAACTCGGATTGAAAACCCACCACAGCCACCGCGTCCCCACAGCAGATCGGACGCGCGGCCGGGAGTCGGGCCCTAACGTGCTCGTAGCTCGAGGAAGACCCGTAGTCGTGTCAGTAACGAATGAACAGTGATGGAATTACTGCATTTGAAAACTGTAACGGTGACTGTGTTTCTTCCCTAACAGACAGCTCAGATTATGAAAACTCAAAGTTCCTCCAGGAATGTCAAACCAAGGGTTTGTATCATTTTTACATTCAGTTGTAGTTGTAGGGCATAAGCAGAGATGTGATTCACAGAAGAGCCCATCGACTTTGTTCCCTGTAGGTGCGTGTGATGCAGACACAGATGAAGATGATTACGTGAACACCTGAGGCTGACCGAAACTCGCCAGTTCCGTGGCTGGAGACCCCTGAGAAGACAGAAGCAGCAGCACCACATCACACGTCACAGTAGATCTCAGGCACCTTCTGAAGTGAGATACATGCGGCAGAAGGGGTATTTCTCTGCCCTGCGACTTGTCAAGAGTGAAGCTGTGCGTGACTGATGTCTTAATGTATTCAATTTTACTTTGTGTACATAATGGCCCCTCACACTGAGATTGTCCGTCATCCGTCCGCATTACTTGGTTCTGTTGCCTTCCTGTGGTAAATAAGTGTAAATACACTTCCAGAAATTCCCTTTTATTTCCAACCTTTATCAAGTGCCGCTACAGCTTGTTAACATAAGAAACTACTTTAATATCTATGGAAAAATGTAAACACTGTTCATGTGCACAGCTTCAACTCCAATAGTATTTTCTTCAGAATGGAGATGTTTGTATGACAATCAAGTTGAAGTGCTTTTCCATTTGTGCCATTTGCTTAAGTTTTGTAAAAGCAAAACTAAATTTATTTTTTTCATTACATGAATTAAAACATTTAATGTTCAGAGGGTTCCACACCGTATGGACAGAGGTTCATGTACGAATTGCATCTTGTTAGTAGAACTTACCCTCAAAAATGTGGAATTTAAAGTTTGTGCAGCTTCAGTCGCTGCAAAGGCCAAGTTTCTTCACTGCAAACCTAAAGTACACACAGCCCCCCCCCCGTCACACTTTCTCCACAGGTGAATAACCCAGAACAGCCTTTTCATTAAGTGAGCTTTAGAAATATTTCAGGTCTTTGTACTAATTGCAAAACATCTAAATTCTGAATATCTTACAAGTTGAAAAAGAAAACTAGTCAGTTTCCCTCATTAATTCTTTTATTACAAAATGAATTCATACAATAAGCAAAATTATTTACAGGAGCACAATTTGATCAGCGTACTATCAGACATAGTAGTTCAATCCTAAACTTCCCGAGCTTGTTGGACTTTAATGATAGACTGAACGGTTTGTTTAGTGACAAATCATCATTCCTCCAAGGGCTGAAGGAAGCAAGAATTCCGCACGAGAAGCAGCCAGGAAGGGTCGGACGATCAGCTGGCATCTGGAGCTGCCGTCTTGGCGCAAAGCCTCCCCAGCAGCCCTGCCATTTGCAGCAGGGAGTTGACTCCTTCGGCCACCTTCATGTGCGTGTAGCCGATCTCCTGAGAAGCACAGAGCAACCGACGGAGGGCTGAGGGCCACAGCTGAGTGCTCACCCTTTTGTCTATTTCGACAGAACTGAGTTGGATTTATGCAGAAACAGCATTCGTATGTAACCGTAGCTACTTCTCACCATTTCCTTTCCAAAGAAACTTCCAACTTCAGTCAGCTGTACGGGTGGACTTTTTTGGGAGAAATTTAGGGAAGAACGAGTTGCAGACCACCTTACCTTGATGAACTCCAGTTTCAGATACTCTGGCATCTGGAAGGTCTTGCACACTCTGAAGATATTTCCGATGATGTCCTCAGGAGAGTAGCCCAGGGACCAGAGCTGCTCGATAATCTGAAGGTGAGAGCGAACGGACGCACAGTAAGACGAGCCTCCGCGTGCCAGCTGAAACCGGGCTGCCCTGCGCGAGTCTCGCGGTACCTTGTACGCTTCGTCGATGTTGGCGTTGACACAGTGCTCCAGCATGCTTTTCACCAGCAGAGGGTGGGGTTCGTCGCACACCTGCTCAGAACCAGACAAACAGGCCATGCAGTGCAGGTCCGCGGCTTAGCATTCGGAACACACGCACGCGCACACACGTTTGGCTCAATCTTTTTGAAAATCATACCTTGAATACGTTCTCACTGTTGACAAAACCAAATCCAGAATATGTTGACTGCAAGTTGTTTAATGCCTGCCAAACATTAAAAAAGGGATTTAAACCAGCTATACTGAAATGTTATATCAGTGGGCAGCAATTAAATAGTTTAATTTGGTTATTGAAAAGTGTGACATCGCACCTGTCTCATGTCTCCTTGAGCAGTGAAAATGATGGCCTCCAAACCATCGTTAGTGGTGGGCACGTCTTCCTTCTCCACCACCTCCACGAGCCGCGTCATGATCTGCTCGTCGCTCAGTTTGCTGTAACGCAGCACTGCACACCGGGACTGGATGGGCTCTGCAATCGGAGGACCACGCACGTTACACCCCGAAAACGCTCTGCCGCAACGCGATTCCCGCCTCGACGCTGACAACGTAACCCGTCCGGTTCCACTCGACTACATCCGGCGTCCACTGTGTTTCTTTCAACTTCACCAGTAACAGCCAGTTTTTTTCTAAAGCCCTTGTCCTGTTCTACCCCCCCCCCCCCCCCCCCCCC